>CM022532.1:8450099-8976858 GCA_012273795.1 Dendrolimus punctatus
TCAAATAATACATCTTACTATTTGTCATACCATCGTCCTTCGTCGAGCACCAGCTCTCCACCCACGCTCCCATTCAAACATTTCTTATCTATTCATTCCATCATCTTCTATTGTTTATCTTTTCTTTCATTCATCATCTATCTTTCCCACTCACGTATACATAGTTTAGAAACACTCAACTACTATATGCAAAATAACCACTCATACGTTCGGAAATTTATACAGAAACTTCGTCACTAGTTTATGTTTTAAAAGTAATTGTTTCAAAAATAACATTTTAGTATTACAATCTAAAAAGACTATTTAAATATAACCTATGCGGCACTGGCCTTAATAAGCGATCTTCTAAAAAAGTTAACTAGAAGAAAGCTCTGACATCTTCATTGCGTGTGAATTGCACAGTCGATTCTAGTTTTATTTAATTTTAACTATTTAACAGAGTCTGTCCTTTCCCACAAATAAATTAACTGATGATGAGTGAAACGTGATATGTGTTTAATGAAACTAAATAATAGTTGTTTTATTTTTCCTAGGATTGCCAACATTCACGCAAAACATTCAACGCCTCATGAACGACGTGAACTGTTACCGTGCGTACAATGCTCTAGAAACGTCGCAAATGTCATAGTATATATGTCGCGTTAAAATATTGTAAATTATTTTAACATTTGAATTTGTCTCGAGTGAACAGACATTCCTCATAAATTATAGACTTAAACCCTAGTTTGAAAGTAAAAGCCCTAGGTTTTAATGCGACTTCGCTCACGTAAACTTGGGTTCTGTATCCTGCAAAGAGTCATCTTCCCGGATCAAAAGTACCCAAGTTTAAAGTTTTGACAAAACTGGTTCATGTCTAAGGTCGTGAACGAACAAACAAACATATGAACTCTTTTCACATATATATGTATATTAGTATTGATGTATAAAATAATAAAAATCGGAAATCATTATTTCCAAGCAAGTCACACTTGTGTCATAGCTAAAGCTTTGTATCCACTAGAGGCAGCATCTACTTGTGGCAGACAGACTGCTCAGTTTAAGGCAGAGGGTCGAGGTACATTGTAGATCAAAGTGAGGCTACGCGATCCAATTTAGAGCAAAACTACGATGGCACCAGACGTGCGTAGCTGATGCTTTAATAGTCGTTAATATTATTACAACAAAAAAATATATCACAAGTTAAAAATAATTATCGCAACAGAGTTCACCATGGAACTTGAGCACTTGTTTTTGAACAGTAAAAGGTGGCGATAGCTTAAAAAACACGATGATTGTGGTATAATTTTACTGATGTAAGTGCTTTTGGTTTGTCAATCTCCATTGCGAGTAGCGACCTGAGGCGCCCGTCTTCACTAGCTGAGACTCCTCACTCCTTTGATCACGCACAAAAACCGACAAAATAGGGCTCGGTCCGCGGCGATGAAAGTTGACTTATAACGCAGCGTGCTACTTCAGGCCAAGGCAGCGTCTCCTTTTGCACTGTGGATACAACGCTTTACATATACAGATAAATCTGGAAGTGAAACTCTAATAACACTCGCATGAGAAAAAATATTAAAAAGATCGATATCGTGTAAGTTTATTTTGATACTTATCATATTCATAAAACGGCCGGTTTAGACGACCTATGAAAATAAAATGTTAATTTTTACTATATCGCCAGTTGTGAAGTGACAGGTTCCTATATTTTACTATGGAAGAAGTATTTTTTCCATCATGTTTCTATCCAGTCATTTGCCTTACTTACTACTAGTTAAAAGTTGACATATACTTTAGAAATATTGTCAATTCCTATCAAAGGTGTGGGGTTAATGTTGTGGGTTTCTGGCAGAGGTAAATACGGTTATCTGAAATAATTGTGTATTTATTTATACTTAGGCTGGTGTGCATAAGATATTAAACCAATGGTTAAAATAAAGTAATCGGTTAAATGTCTATGTACACCGGCCTTAATGAAATTGTACTTAAAAATGAAATAAAGAATGCACACTACTTGATATAGTATATAACTGTATGGGTCTGAGTGTCCTTACAAATAGTAAGATAAAAGAATGGATAGTAATATATGAGAAACTGTGCACTAGACAAGCAGTCAATCGGTTCGCATAAATATAGTGATAACGATTTTAACCTTTCTTTCTCTTTTTAAAGTTAAATCGAATCAAATGAAGTATTTTCCTATATTTTAAGTATATCAAATCTTATTTTTGCGTTTGGTGTATTTTAAGCTTATTTGAGGAGTGCAATTTGATTAGTAGACTGATATTGAGTTTGAGAAAGACTGCAAACATTCTACAATAAGTATTTGTAATTTTATGTTTGCATTTAACTTAATTATACAAATCTTTAATTGCATTTCACGTGTTATCATTGAATCATTGTGTATGTCTGCGATTACTTTTTAGGCATAAGCCAAATATCAGAAACGTCAATCGAAAAGAAACCAGACAATTAATTATATATTATTACACATCAATCTAAATTGGTGTACCTTTAAACAAGTTGCTTTTGTTTGATAATTTATAAAGTTTCAGTTGCTGAAAACGTATGTAATAGGACATAAGTTTTCAAAATTACATATAAGTGGGAAAAGTGTGTTCTTAGACAGGATGTAAAAATATATTAATAAAAAGTTTCATTGAACATATTTCTAAATTTTGGATTTGTACTGTCGTACGGATGAATTTTCTATTATTTTGGTGACATATTCTAAAACTGATTCGAGATTTCTAGTCATTGCGCGGCGTGATATTAATTGGCAATCATAGAACACTAGGAATGACAAAACCAACCTAATACCTACTTTAATGTGTTGCCTAGAATGTTAGATACGACTAGTATTGATTCTTAGAAAAGTTATGTATACATAACATTTGGGATTTATTGATTGTTGTGTCTAAATAAAAAATTGAAAGGGAACTTATTAAGACTGTCTAACTAACTTCTTTTAGACATTAATCTTTCAACTATTAATGGTTGAAAGATTCATTGGAGTTTTTCTGTTTAAAAATGACTTGCAGTGAAACCCAATGAACAAAAGAACTTTAGCATTTGGGGCTTTTTCTGTTACATTTTTATTGTGCGATTGTCATTCCTAGTTAATAATTCCATGTTGCTATTCGAGTTATTTAGTTCTGATTTATTAATCGATTCGTTACACACTTGTATTACGAATAATTCTGTTGTTTCAGAATATGAGCTTTATTGAGGTTTGGGCCTGTATGACGTTCTATTGTGATTAGTTTGCATTTTCCTAATCATACATAAGATATATAGTGTATTATCTATGCACATAACTACGACACTGTCAGTGTGGGTGTGAGGCGATTATTTTAGGGTCCCATTATCTCGTGTTTTATTGTTATTGTTTCAATAAACACTGCGTATCGAAATAGTACTAATTTAGAAGATTAGGCAGAGTCGTTATTATTAATACCATCAAATTTTAAATTATATTATATTTCAAAATGAATCAATCAAATTTTAATATTTTTAGTCTATCTATGATATGGACATGGCGGTAACGCCCTGAAGAAGATTCTGATGTTTTATATCGCGATAAGATTGATATAAAACAAACAAGCTTGTGTACTAGTGTACCCAAAAGGTAGGACCATAGATAATATATTACTATATATAAAATAGTGTATTGTAATCACTAGTACCAAAACAGGTTAATTTGGGTAATCCATCGGTAAACGACCGCCTGACCCATACTATCCTGATTCGTGATCTAGTTATAATATGTCCAGTTATACAGGCCCAAACCAAACTGATGTCTGCTATAATACTTTTTTAATTGTATACTTGACCCTGCATTTACATTCTTGGTATATATAGTGAGGTGCAATACATGTGATAAATGTGGACTATATAGCGATGAGAAATCAATCCCTATGAGTTAACGTATGCTGTTTATATATATCATGGAAAGGAAATAAATATGCATTTGTTTATAAAAATATTGTTTATTTATTTACTCTCTTATGTAAGAAACATATTTATTCACATTTTCCTATATTTTTCCATGCCAGGAACAATAATGAAAATCCTCTCTATCCCATAACAGTAATCTTTCATATTCTGGTTCATGTGTGATAGAAGATACTCATTTAAGTCTTGCAACACTATTCAAACGTTTTTTTAATACTTTCATTACAATATCTTTATGGCTTGCATATAAAGTCAGTTCAGGAGTTATGTCAATCCATCTTACTCCTACAGCGTCATCACCAGCATGTAGTTTCAGTTTGCCAACACTTGAGCCGTCTTTGTCATGAAAATTGTAGGCAACACTCTCCATCCAAGAATTGTCTGTGTTCCGCCTGTCTTCAATATAGCCTTCATATACTACTTCACCCTCATTGAAAAACTGTTCAAATTTCTTTTCCCAAGATTTTATTTCTTCTGAAAAGCAAGAAACGCAATTAAATCAGCTTTGTATATAGAACAGGCAATGACCATAGATCATACTACCTGCTACAGAAAAATAACAATATTAGATCAAAATATTTTACCATTAAATTAAAACTTTCAATATAAGGTGAAAATTTTAATAATACTTATATAGAACAGTGGAGCATTTACATACTGATAATATTACTTCAATACAGATCAATTCAGATTCAATACAGATTATACCTTATGACATACTAAAAGAATTTATTGCTTCTTCTCTGAATTCTCTTATGGCTGTAGCTGTCACTTTTTCACCAGGGTCTACCATTCCACCGGGGAGGGCCCATTCTCCAGTATCACCTCTTTTTATTCCAACAAATTGAAGTATTTCTCTGAAATTAATTTATTTGTACAAAATAGCATCAAGTAAGTTAATCAAATCTCATTAATCCTAAATTTTAAGCTATTTATAGTATTAGAATTAGACTTCTTCAATTAACACTTATGGGAAATTTGTATATCACTTATGATAAAGAGATATTGTTAAATACATTAATTTTCTATTTAATAACAGGATTTTTTTTTAAATACCATAGGTGGTAGGGCATTTGCCCAACGGGATGGCTACCACCCTTGGGTTACAGTATGTCACCATAAAAACATTGTGTTGTGTTCCGGCATTAGTAACCAGGCTCTAGTCTCCATTAAGATAGCAGCAGCACATTTGTAGCAACTTGGGTGATGTTAATATACATAGGCGATGGTAACTGCTACCCATCAAGTGGGCCATCTACCTGTTTACTAAACTCCTTCAATAAAAAAAAAGGTATAAACTGATTACAGGTTCAAAAATGTTTTAATATAATAATTGAAGACTATACTAATAAAATAGAATAAAAACAATGATATCTTACATTCCTTTTTTTCTTGACAGCCTAAAGCTCTATATGTATTCTATTCCTCACATTAATGTGCAATACTACTGTGGGAAACCATTCTTGCTCTACAATATCAAGAAATAGAAATGTTGCATTATTTACTTGTTATCATTATCAACAGCAATCACACCATTGTCTAGTCTCTTCCACCTAGTAACAACAGGGTCAGCTGCATGGTTTGGTCCCCATCGACCTAGGATGCCTCTTCCAGTTATTCCTGTCCGTCCAATGGGGTTTAATGGATATCCATCCTTAACAGTGTATGTTCCCATATAACTTATTCTGCTTACATTGCCATCTAAACTATTCCAATTTGGCTTAAAATTAGGGTCTCCTGTTAACAAATAGGTGCCTTTGTAGTTGGTACTATATATATATATATATATATATATATATATATTATGTATTCTATAGTAATCAATTTGAAAGGTTTGCAAAAATTAGTTTTTTTCGAATTTTGTTTGTCAGTCTATGTTATTGTAATTTGCCTCAAATAGAGACTGAAATGCCTCCAAAAAAATTTAATGAACATTTTAGGGATGAGAACATTATATCTTAAATTTATATGTATTTTGTTACAAAAAGGGCAGGCACAGCTAGTTGAATAATGCAAAAAATGCAGATGTGACCGGCCCACTGATACCTGTTGTTTTAACTTTTAATGAATAAGTTACGTCGCCAATTAACATATTGTATTTTTTAGATTACTTACTAATATCGGGATCTGCCCATGGTTTGCCAATTACCGATGAAGCAGTATAATTAGGTGGTTTATAATCACTAAACTCTATGGACCAGCTAACTTTATTGTCAGGGACAGGAAATCTTTCAATATTAGATCGTGGATAAACACCGCCGCGACTTTTAAAGTGATTTGTTATCATTGTAAATGCAAAACGATTCATCAATAAGTTCAAAATTAATATAAAAACAAAATTCAAATTCATTGGAGCTTACAGAGGATGGCAAGTTAAATCAAATAACTGACATTTGACATTGACACTTGCAAACACTAGCAGGGCGTTCCATCAGGGACTCACAACGACCACGTTCACGACCGCGATTTTTGCCGTTCCACTTGCTTGCGGACGTTACAATCCTAAAAGCTGGTGGAACGGGTTATGGGGCGTTGATGTCATTAATGTCATACGCAAATGTCATTGGTTGATATGAAAATAGCGCCTTTTTCAATAGGGATGACTATGTTAAAAGAAATATAGCTATTTATACAAAATGTCCTTAATGGGTGACCCCATTGGTATCGGCTACTTCATCGCGGTAATAATTTCGAAGAAAGCAATTCGCCTAGCTCAGATGAAGAGTGGACGTTAAGTTTATAAACGTACTACTAAAAAACGTGATCTCAGACTACGTATTACACAATATAAAAATATAGTTGATCGTTATTCAGATGAAGAATTTAAAAGCCACTTTAGACTTTCAAGAAATACATTGAATTATCTATTATCTATCTATCTATAGTTCTGAACTCTTTCGTATAATTCTGCAGCAAAAGCTATGTCTACAAACAATGAATTTCTCATTAATTATATAATTATATTCAAGTCAACAATAATGAAAACTGATTAGAAATAAATTATGTAAATAAATGTTAATAACAAATAAAGGAAATAGCTGTTGTCAACATATTGACCAAAGAGTATATTGAATATATGGAGATAGAGTCTTCAGTCGGGAGAATCGTGCTACTAGCACATCTAGCGAATATTAATGGCGCTAACTCGTATATGAACGTACCTAATATATGCATGCGTGTGTGTGTGTGTGTGTGTATGTGTGTGTGTGTGTGTGTGTGTATGTATTTGTACGTATAGCGAGTTTGTGTATACTTTGTCTTATTCATAGACAGAGTAAGTTTGAACGCTTATGGTTTCTAAAGAAGCGTTCAAACTTACTCTGTCTATGAATAAGACCGATATTCTATATATTGTATGCTTAGCTATGGAGATTTCTTCCACCAGGAATTCCAACTGTATTTAAAATAAAATTTCATATTATTTATAAATTGTATATAATTTTAATTAATACATATCACTGCACATCAAGTTTTGTGTTGATATAAAAATCCAATAGTGTGTTTGGTCGGTCCAATTAAACAGATTCACAGGTCACATAATAATAATCAGTAACTTCGATATCCAAAAGTAGTTTTCCTTAATAGATTCGCCAGAGTCCAAAACTACATATAGATCGTTAATAATAATCCACTTCATAAAACAAACAGAAAACTATCCCAGATGTTAATATACATAAGTTGAAAATATGACGAAAGTCGGCACTTGATTTGAATATGCATGTTTATTTAGAAATATTAAATATTATTATATTTGATTAAATAAAAATGGGTTTCATTTGAGTTTTTTTGATAATGTCATTAATAACAAAATAATGCTAAGCAACGAGCTGCAGTCTATGGCAGGTACAAAGAGTTTATTATCCACCATGTAAATACTGCATAATAGAGAACCCATTTCAGTATCGAATAATCGATAAAATAAATCCTGTCAGATATTTGTAAATTTTAAGGATAATTATAGGCATAGGTATCTTATGACTAACAACAGGTAGACGGAATCTCCCATATTAAAATCTAAAGGAAGGCGATTTTGGAATATGAAACTATATGAAGATTTGCCATCGCAAGGATGAGATGCAGAAGTCTCCGAAGTAGCGGACCCACGTCCTACGTCCGCTCTTTTCTACAAAACGGCTAATTTCTGCAAAACTGCTTATTAAAACGTAAAGAGGGATATAGCTCATTCGCTCTAAAGAACTGTACTTCTCCTTTTGCTCAGCAGCGACACGTAATAGAAATAGAGCCGACAACTCTCACTATAGTCCATTCAAGAGCCTATAGAGCTAAAGCGAGTCGTGTTGTGAGACGTAAGTACGACAAAATTCTAGATCAAAATATCACTGGCGTAAACAAAATATTTTTGATCTACTTTGAAAGAATGAAAGATGTAATATTTATTAACGTTACTTGTCAATAAAAAGAATGTCATCATATACAAATATATGCTTAAGTATGTTAAGCGCGCCACTTTCCTCTGTTCTGAACAGTGTCTAGACTTCTCAGTTTTGACGTTCGTTTAGGTGATCCACTCTTATCTTTCTAGTGATACTAACTGGTCGCCCCAAGTATGCTTTCCTCATATTCCAATCCTCCTCCATCCGTTCTACGTGACCGAGCTAGCGGAGATATTGAGCCTTTCTCTCTTCAATTATTCTAGGCTCGGCCACGAGGTTTTCTATGTCGGAGTTGGTTCAGGGTCCGTACTATCTCCTCTGTTTGTTGGATCCAAGCAGTAAACTTGCTAATAACTTATTGTTTTAAATTGAGTTTTTATATTTGATTAATTTCTTAAATTTTCTAAGTAATAATTTAAACTACAGTATAATTTAAAAAAGTTGCACAGCTTTCAATGTTGAAATTGGTAAGAATATTTGTGCATTATGATTGTTGTTGTTGTTGTTAAAAAAAACCAATTTATGTCTTAATATAACAAATAGATTATTTTATTGATACATCTTAGTCCATAAAATATAGCACATAAATATGTAATAACGTTGAAATAGTTTGCATTTAGAACATTTGTTACCCATGCAGACGCAACCAATGTGTATATTACATAAGTTAATGCACATATCATTGTAAAGAATACTTTACTCCATTTAAAAAATATTTACGTGGCGTTTGTCGATACATTAATCGTCAAGGTATCGATTAACTCAATTTGATAAGATCATAATAAGCCATCCCTAACTACATTAACAAGTATTGACACTGTCGTAATTTGGCACTTTTTTTTTTCAATGACTCCATTTACTTTGGTTAGTTATAAAGAGTCTTAATTAAATGTATTCAAACATATATTAAATATATATCAAAAATATTTATTTCTAATAAATATTTATGTTTTTATAAATGTTTACTTATATATTAATAACTTAGAAAACAAATATATGTGAAACAAAAACTTAAGGATACTAGCAGTGCTATCTGTCATGTAAAGTTTTAATCATTCTACGAATAACCTGACTAAATGAAAAGGACCGAAAGATCTAAACACTAACAGGAAATTGAAAACATTCATAAATCTATAAGTTAATAGCGATTTTTTTAAATTTTTTTTCACCTTCATTTGTTTTAAGTTTATACCCCATGATATTGACAAGAGAGAATTAATGCTCTGTGGTCAACGCCCACTTCGACCCACCTTTTGACATGGGTTGTTGTGTGATCGAAAATGATGACGTCATTAGTGAAGTTTTCGCCACGACCGCAACGCTCTCGTTCGCCTTGTGGAACGGCTGACTGAGCATTTTGGGCGTTGTGCGTTACTAGTGGAACGCCCTATAGATATGCATGCGTTGCGTATTGAATTTTTAGTTCTTTATTTATTTCTATTTTGACGATCTTAATCCGTAAAGAGAGTATTTTCGTGAAAATTTTTCCCACAATACATATCTAAAACCTCATTTGTGATAATTTCCACGGTAGCAAGCAGGAAAATGGTGAGGGCAATGGGCATTACAAATATATGTATTCTATAATAAACACAACAATAGAATATGAAATAGTATTCTTTTTTCATGACAACTTATTTCGAACATCAGCATACTCAGATTGCCTTAAGCCTACTTCTCTCGCTACTTTTCTGTTCTGAAAGTTATTATAAGCAGGGCCTTCCATTAGTAGTTCACAACGTCCAAAATGTTCCGTTAGTCGTTCCACCAGGCGACCGCGGTCGTTGTGGTCGTGGCGAAAACGTCACTAATTACGTTATCATTTTTGAACACACAACGCTCACAACGACTCGCGTCAATAGGTAGGTCGAGTAGTCATTCCATTTGGGTTTAAGATTGTAATGCCGGCAAGCAAGTGGAACGGGGCAAACCGCGGTCCTGGACGTGGTCGTTGACCGTTGTGAGTGCCTGATGGAACGTTGCCAATGTAATAAACTATAAACCGAATTCGTCTTAATTCGAAAAGATATTTTTCGGTTAAATTTAAGTAAATAGCGTCGCTAATGAATGGATTTTAACGAAACTATACAGAGTTAGTTTACTATCCGGATCAACATTGACAAGACAACACTGTGTCAAAGTGATAATGACGTCTCTCTTATTATACGACCGTAATCTATGACGTCACTGACGTCGTTTCCATGGGATAGTCTAAAGTTAAAGGATGGCAATGTTATCGAGTTTTTTATGCTGTTGTTGCAATGTAGATAAGAGTCCATTGAAAATTCACCAACAAACACGTTGTCCTCATGGCAACACAAACGAAGTTTCGTTATCAGATCCTAGTTTATTATTAAAAAAACTTTCGAGGTAAAAACATGCTTGTTTATTACTAAAATATAAAATTGTAGAGTAGTCATTTTATTTTCTTTTCCTAGTTTTTCTAGCAGCTGGTTTCTTAAAAACTTCTTCCATTTGTTCATCTTCATCTAAAACAAGAAAATTGAAATTAGAACCACTTTTCATGAAGTACATATTTATTTAAATTTTTGAATACTTATTTTGACACATTTTACGTAATAAAACTAAATAATTTTAAGTGAACACAATAATTGACCATACAAGTGATATGTAGTGTCAGCCCATAAATGTCCCACTGCTGGGCTCGGGCCTCCCATTATGGGGGGAAGGGACAGTATATCCACCACGCTTGTCCAAGGCGGCTTGGTAGGTTTGTAAAACATTTAAAACGATATGAAAAAATAAATTAATATTTCACTATTATATTTTCATTCTCCACAGGCATGGAGATAAAGTACCTAATTTTCAAAAAAATCTTACGAGACGACAGGTAAATTATCTTTTATCCTAAATGCAATCCCGGGATATGAATATAATGATATTCACCCGGGCCTAGTAAGCCCAGTGAAAATATTTAATTTTTATCCTGTATTGGTTCAATGTGTTGACATTACCTGAATCATCACACGTGATTTTGTTGTACCTTGCAGCTACTTTTCGCGAGGATTTGCGTGCCGAAACTGGCGTCATCACATGATTTGGTGGTTCATTCTGAAAATTAAAGGAATTTTTATTTTATAATTCAACTAAAAAATGAAAAACAAATAAGTTTTAAAAAGACTAAAAAAATACGCTTTTATAGAAAATCCAACTAAAAATAGAAAATAATTTTTAATAAATTTAAATTAAAAGTAGTGTAAGAAAAAACGATTTTATTGTAAAAAAAAGTGTGGGGTGCTTCTCAGGATATTATCAAAATAACCCATCTACTCATATTTGTTCTTAAAATATTTATTAATATTGATACCATGCAGCCCACGCTTTTTTTACAATAAAATCATTTTTCTTACACTATTTTTAATTCAAATTTATTTTCTATTTTTTAGTTGGATTTTCTATAAAAGCGTATTTTTTTAAATCTACAATTTATTTTTTGTTTTAACCGAATGTTCGGCCGAAGTTCGTATCCCGTTCAAACCACATTCGGCCCATCCCTACTATGCAGCCATTCGCTTCAGCTTTTTGTGCTCTTATTGATAAATAAACAAACAGACCATCGCACTGCTAAAATATAAAACTGCTGCAGTGACAACAGGACAATTATGTTAGTATGAAATCAAGATACAGATACATTGAAAACCTTTTTGGAATTGGTTAATAATAAAGTACTGTAAAATGTGTTATTAAATCAAAAACTAAACCATGGAATTGGTTTATGCTTTTCCGGTGAGGACTTGAACGCATTTCATTTAAATGAGACGCAGGTAAGTTAACCACTAAGTAACCGCTATGTTTATTATTTTTAGTACAAACTATATTTAAAAATAATAATTTCTTGGTAACTCATTTTAAGTAAACAATGAAAACTAGTAACACCTAGCTCATTAAAGATGTGTAACTCAGAAGTGATTGATTTAAAAGATGTATAATCTTTCAAAATTCGAAATCACTCTTTAAATCTTTGGTTTGGAAAATACATCTTTAACTCACTATGTTAGGATTGATTTTAGTGACACGGAATGATGAAAACTAACAAATCAGATACTTAGATGTAGTATGAGACAAAAGATACAGGATATTGTGAATTGAAAAGAGATAACATGCGCACTCTAAGAAATACAATGATGATACACAGTAAATTAAACTCTCTGGTGTTATTGTAAAGCTTAAAACCGGTCAACTGAATAAATTATATCATTCGAAACCAAAGATTTAAAAGAGTGATTTACATCTTTTAAAAAAAAAGATTTATAAATCACTGATCTAATTGGTGATTTAGTTTGCGCATCGCTATAGCTCATATATTTCGCTATACATATGTTTGTTTTGTTACTGGTTAAACATTTTGCATAAACTCTACACACATAATGTCAATTTTCTACCAACAGTAAGGGAAAAGGATAGATTTATTTATTTAGGTTTATGGCTTGGCAACTAGGCCTTTAAGTCAGATCTTAGTTTACAATATAGTTTCTTGATTTTCTTAAGTCTATGTGTAGCACAGCTGAACTGTAGGTAATTAGCTAGTGCCATTCAACAGAGTTCTTGTGACAACTCAAAAGGCCACATTTGACTATACAGTTCACATTTCTCACAAAACACATAATCGCTACTCAAAAACTATAACATCCTACAACTATTGTTCATTTTAGAGTAATTTTACACATTTTTAGAAAATAAAACTGCACAGCACATCTCCTTTCAGTTCCCGCCAAAAACTCAAAAGGATGGATAGCAACGGGCCATACACATTCCCCAACTGGTTCTCGCGTTTCACTGTTGTTCTTGGAAGAATGTGGAGAGCTTATAAAGGAGAACTTTTTGTTGAGGTTTTCCCACTGCACTACGACATGGGGCTGTTTAAGGGGGGTCATTGAATTTCTTTACGGTTCGCTGCGCCCCTGGTGTTGCAAACGTCCATAGGCAATAACCACTTTCTATCCGCTGCTTCTGACAATTAGACAAAGAGATGTAGAAACTGGGCTTCAGGGAGTACCTCATCAGCACTCGAGGACGAACGTCGCCTGTTCCTGCGCGGCGCCGCCTTCCGCCTGGGAGTCGCGCGCGCCACTTCGTTGCCTCTGCCTTCTTGTTCTTCTTCTGGACCTTCCTCGTTTTCACCTTCGCGAACAGCAAAGCATTCTTCGATTTTATCACCCAGCTCCGTTACTAATGTCTGCAAAACAAAATAGATATGTAATTTTTTTACACATTACAAGCTCTGAGTGCTTTTTGCATGACTTGGTTTGCATACAATTTGGAAGAGTTTCACATAACATTTCAATTTTCATAATAAACAGTATTCCATATTCAATACCATTAATGAATACAAGTTGTGGTAGAGTAATGGCTCTCATCTTTGGGATGGCTCAGCTAAATACCAGTTAGAGACACTCGAGTCGATAGAGAAAGAGCTAGGAAACTGATAGGCAACAACCGACTATTCGACGAAAGACTTCAGAGCCTAAGTCATCAGAGCCTAAGTCATCGACGTAAAGTCGCTAGTTTGTCGGTATTCTATAGGATACACTTCGGTGAGTGTGCCTGGGAATTGCATGAGCTGGTTCCACCCTCACCATTCTACCACCGGACAAGCAGACGTACGCACTTACGTCACCGTTATATGGTGGAAATATCGACGAAGCGGACGAAATGCTATGCTTCTACATTCATAATACGCACCGCTGAAGAATGGAACTCTTTACCATCGTCTGTTTGTCCCGAAAAATACAATCTAAGTGTCTTTAAGTCTCGCGTGAAAAGGTATCTTCTAGGTAAGCGTGCTCCACCTTAGACTGCATTTCCGCCTGAGATAAGGTGCAATGTCGGTCAAACGCAAACCTCTTCATTATAAAAAAAAAGGCTAGCGCACGTATGCACCGCTTAGGCTGTTTTCTGGCCTAATGTGCATATTGTTACAATTACCACGTGCTAACAACGGTGAAGGAAAACATCGTGATGCAACCTGCACATCGAGATAACCGATGTGTCAAACCTGCCAAGCCGCCTTGGACAAGCATGGCGGGTATACTGTCAATTCCAGCAGTGGGACAGTTTTTATATGTGTTATAATGAATACATTCCTCTCTCTTAAAAGCGTGACTAAATATTTGCAGTGACTGCGCCGTCGTTGTGCAAAATACTGATAAGCGCCTATATTGAGTCAAAAGTTAGGTTAATATTAAATTTTTGTCTTCGTTCACCCTTTCACCTTTTTACATGATTTGAAAAAAAAGGACTTTGATTTTATGTAAATTTAGATATCCAAAATAGCTTGTTCCATAGACATTATTGTTGTAATTTACTATAGATGATAATAACCTTGAGTTCATTCCGCGCCATCTTAGAGGTGTTATTCATAATCGTGTTAAAGCAGTCCATAACCCCTTTACAATGGACCTTGTCTTTATAGCAGTCAATGTTTTCAATTAATTTCCGGAGAGACCTTTCATTGTATGTGAACAAAGAAAGACAGTAGGCCAGGTCCCGCCATTGGCGTTCTTCTCTGGAAATCTTGAATCTTTGGCACAATTTTTCAACCAGGGCCTCCATTTGGCGGTCTTTTTGGATAAGGGATGTTATATATCTGCAAGTTATGAGATAAAACTTATATTTTATATCGATAGGTTCTTAGCAATACAATGGGCAACCACTCTCATTCATTTGCGTAGTCCCAAGTATAACTGCGATCAAAACTGAACAATAATAATAATTTAATAAAATAGTGCTTGACTCTAAGCTCTAACAAGACTTATTACTAGACCAGTTGCAGCATTTCTATAGAAAGTTTGGATCATTTGGTGCAATCAACAGTTAATGTGAAGCCATATTTAAAAAGAAGATGCCTTACATAGAAAGAGTATTTCGCGTTAACATAGATCATAAAGATCAACAATGATGAAATTAATATTATAAAACAATTAAAACACTCACTTCATAATAACTCGATATTTTTCTTCAGGAACATTTAACTCCGGGTCGCTGAGCCTCGATATAATATCGGGCATCACGTTATACAGCGCGTTGCCCTTTTGTGAGAGTTGTTTAAAGAAGAGCTTGGTCATGGCGGCCATATTGGGGTCCTGGTCCGCGCAACACAGAGCCATATCAGCAATCTGACCTTTCACTCGGACCATCTCGTGTAATACTAGGAAAGAGAGCATCTTCGCAACACATTGTCTCACCTGTAGTTCTTCATCATATAAACTGGAATTAATCATTTTAACTATGAGTTGTTACAGAAACTTTGGTATTGGCACCTATAATTGGACTTACTTATGCAAAATAGAACCAACCCACATACTGACAGTTTTGAGAAAAAGCCGTTTTTATTAAAATTTTGCATTCAAAAAAATGTGTATATTTTGGAAAAAAAGAATTTAGAATATTGTATATTATATTTTGTCCCATATATTCAAGTAAAATTATAATGTAATTGAAATTCCAATTTGAAATTATAAATTGGATTACCATGGATCTTGTTAGTTTATTATACTCTTGGTGTTTTGTGGGTTAGCTACTTTGTGATAAAAATGTTTTATTCTGTAAATGTTGCCAGATCGTTATGATTCTTATTGAGTCGACAGAAGGTGCATTTTGAAAGCCTTCTGCATCCTTAACCTAATTTTGGCATGTTTGTGGATTGGTTCTGTTTTGCATAAGTAGATCCAATTGTAATAACAATTATAATTTTTTTTTTAAATAAAACTTTTATATACACGGTGGGGTATTAGAATTTTTTTCTGTCACGCAAAAGCGTTACGGCCGCGTGGAGGGGCGGCATAAATTTAGACTAGACGTGGTGAGAAGCGGCCTATTTAAGGGTAGACTGTGGATGCATATTTGGTTCGGGATAGAATTAAGTTTTTTTTTTGATAAAATAAAATATGTTTAAATAACAAGTGCATTTATTAAAATGTACCAAACCTATCCAATTCATAATTTGCAGTAAACCTGCGAAAAATTGAAATGTGTGCTGGGACTCGGTAGAAGTGAAACTTCAACAGATAGGTGGAAAAACAAATGGCAAAGGACAAGTGGCACAACAAATTGCAATACAATTTTAACTACCACTTAACGAAAAGACTAAACCAACAATATTGGCAGCCTTTAGGATGCGATAGAAGGGATATATAGTATGGAGGCATGGAATAAAAGATATGGGGTTGACAAATACAGAATGTTGAGGGGAAAGTGGGCCATCGCAACTCTCATTCATCATACGAAACACCATTAACTCTTTTTCGACTTTTTCTCGCCGATATTCTGTGAGAGTGGTGTTACACCTTTGAGTTGGCCTTTAGAGCTGTAATGAAGATAACAATTTCAGCATGGCTGTACCACGTCCAAAAGCTTATACATCTAAATTAAAAATTTAGTCTTATTCATAAAGAGTTTGAACACTTCTTTAAGAACATGTAAATGTAAAATTATCTCCAGAAGGTTGTCTCGAAGAAATCGCTGTTCGCGATAAGACCGCCGATTGTACTAGTTATAAGATTGTTAATTCATGTGTATTATTATTTTCTTGTGTGCAATAAAGAATATTCTATTCTAAGAACAATAAAGAAGCGTTCAAACTTACCCTAACTCTCTATGAATATTAAACTTACATTTGGTAGATATGATGAGTCCAAGGTTGTGTGAGATTCGGAAATCGCAAAGTGAGATCGGCAAAGGCGATTGTGAACGTTTTTCTTAAATACATATTCCCCGACTTAATGAGTACTGTTAACATCAATTGCAACCCATCTTCACAGACGGCACTTGACACCAACATTAACCTGAAAGTTAAATTAGTAGAGATTGATTTTGTATGACTACAAAATTTTAAGAAATTGAATTATTGATTAATATTTAATGCCTAATAAACATAGAAATTATTTTTATCATGATACAGCAAGTTAATGCAACTATCGCTCATAGAATTGGAAAGTAGTGGTTCTGATAGGAAACTAAATAATACCTACAAATACATAAATAATTCATTCATAGTTGAGTCGAGACTAATTGTGGATAAATAAAGAGACAAAATAAACTCAGATCTGATTTGTAGAAGCGTATAATAAATGATGATTACATAATGAAATAGTGTATAGTATAGTAGTATAGGTAGTACTTAGTATAGTTGCAGTGTGATTTTTTTTAACCGACTTCAAAAAAAGGAGGAGATTCTCAATTCGTCGGAACCAAATTTCATAATCAGTTTTAATAACACTTTATTAAAACTGATTATGAAATTGTAAAAAAAAATCGCACTGAAAATATTACTTGTGCACATGGCAATTTTTTCATGGAACTCTATAAAGAAGTAGGCCATGTAACTCTTTATTATAACAGCTATCTGCCAGTTAAAGTCCCGTCAAAATCAGTCTCGCCGTTTCAGAGATTAGCAGGAACATCCAGACAGACAGACAAAAATTATAAAAATGCCACTTTCGGAATCTCCTGGCCCGAATCAGAGGGGACCTGATGTTTTTCACATTTTGATATTACAAACAGACAATTATCCAATTTTATTTACCTCTACAGATTTCAGTTCAAAAATATATTTTAAATGAATAAAAAACGTATGCGTCTCAGGACACCCGACAGAAGTGATAACTTTAAGTTGAACTATTTAAGTTTAAAATTGTTTAACTTGAGAAAAGCTTAGGTTATTACTTAAATTATATCATTGTATGTATATAGCGCGTGTGTTAGAGTGAGAGGGGATGAGCCTGCCTGCCGCTGCCGTATGCGTGAGAAAAAGAAAAGCCAGATAGACTGGCGCCGTAACGCGTTACGTAACGAAGCGGTTTACCCTCCCATAAGAAGTTATCCCTTCAAAGTATTTAGAGTTTTTTGAAAATTTAATTAATCACGGTTTTCACTGGGCCCTTGTCATTCTTTAGTACTCTTCTACCATGACACCTACCTAGTGAACGAGATTGCTGATGCGGCTTGCAGTAGCGTCGCGCTCTTGCCCGGGTTAGTCAACAGCCGTCTCAGTACGGGGAGGTATCTCGCCAAGGGCGTGTGCGGCCCCACTATGTCGTTCTCGCACACGTTGCGCACGTACTCCGCGTCGGCGTCGTCCGCAACGGCGCCTTCGAGGCCAGCCTCGTCCTCCGTCACTGTAGTGTTCGTCTGCAAGGGATTATCACTTAAATTAAAATAGTTTTTTTTTTCAATTTATGCTGGTTCAGATTAGCACTCATTCAATTCAGATCTGGAATAGTGTAAATCGTGATTCTATTCATACGTCCACGAATCGTACAAAATCACAAATACGTTAAAAAATACGAATTCGTAATGATGAATAAATTAATGTAATCAATCAATGTAACAATTCGCCTTGCAGCCAGATTTTTTGTTGTTGCTTTTTTATGTATGTTCGCCGATTACTCCGTGGCCGATAATCCGATTTACGTGATTCTTTTTTTGTTCGACGCGGAATAGCTTCCAATTGGTTTCCTAAAAATTTTACATAGTTTAACCCAGTAGTTTTCATTTTATGAACATTTTTATGAAGAAAATTTCCTTTTCGTTCCATATGTACACCGATTACTTTGAGATTTATGATTCGATTTACGTGATTCTTTTTTTGTTCGACGCGGAATAGCTGCCATGTGGTCCCCTAAAAACTTGACATAGTTTGGCCCAGTAGTTTTCATTTTACGAACATTTTTTTGTTCTCGTTTCTTGGGACCTATATTTTTTAAGAAGCGCGGCACCATTCGTAAGTCCACCCATACATAGCTAGACAGTAAAAAGTAACAAATAAAAAATAAAAACTTCGTTTAAAAAAACCGACTTCAAATATACTTATACTTAGTAATTTTCAAAATATTATAGTAATTTTAATGATTTACTTTGCACTGACTTCAAGATGTTTTAGATAATATATACTAATAATAATAGCTTTACAAATAAGTTATTTTATACATTTTAGTTTTTTAAGTCGGTTTTTTTAAACGAAGTTTTTATTTTGACTGTTTCTTTTGTAATCGACAGACAAACACACATATTGGATATCTCCAAGTTACGAAAGTTACGATTGTGTTATACTGTTATAGGTTATATACAACGCACTACTGTAGGTCCCACACACTCAGACCATAATAAAACGGAAAAAATCGTTTCCGAAATTTACCATACCAGGAATCGAACTCAGAGCCTTTGCGTTGCAGTGAGCTTAGCCGGCAAAGGCTTAACCCGTTCAACCACAGAGCGTCATTGGTAGTAACGACGAAAGAAGAGTCCTTTTCATAGTTTTATGTAAACTAATGCAACAATCATTATAATTATGATGCAACTTTTCCGTGTCGAATAGTTAAAAAAAATCCACACCGATTTAGAAACATTCTTCATTGGTGCTCCGCTTCTATTGGTCTATATATATATATATATATATATATATATATATATATATATACTATATATACATATATATATATATATATATATATATATATATATGTATATATATATATATATATATATATATATATATATATATATATATATATATATATATATATATATATATATATATATATAGCCTATATCCCTCCTCGATAAATGGGCTATCTAACACTGAAATAATTTTTCAAATCATACTAGTAGTTCCTGAGATTAGCGCGTTCAACGTTCAAGTAAACAAATCTCTTCAGCTTTGTACATTAGTATAAAATTAGGTAAGACTTGACTAAATAAAAATATTGAGTTTGGAATAGTCTCCTATTTCATATTTTTAAGAGATTGCTTTTCTTATTGATTGTAACGGAGGCGGAGGCGGATGCGGAGGCGACGGGTTTCACCTCCGCGGATGCGAATGTTAACGGAGGCGGAGGTGCAAGTGGATGTAGAAAAAATAGTAGTTTATGGTTTATTAAAACTATCAATAGTACAAAATAAAATAACTAATGTATAACTATAAATCAAATACATGTGTACTACGTCTAATGCGTCCAAGCAATTCGACAGGTTGATTCCTGTCGCGTATCATTTATTTGACAAATGACGTTTGCATGCCCCCCGCCCCACTCCAAATGCTTTTCTTGTTCATTTGCCGCGCGCGGCCAGGCTGCTGAGTCGTCGCGAGCGTCGCTGCATGCGTATGATTAGTAAATAAACCTCAGTTATGACTCCGCAAAAATTACACGGATGCGGAGGCGGAGGTACAATTTCTTGCGGAACTTCCGCAGTAACGGAGGCGGAAGCGAAGTTCCGTTACAACCCTAATTGTAACTTAGTACTCTTAAGTTTTTTGAAATTAAAAATATCACAAAGTAGTGCAAGGTGTAAAGTGCAACATAATTTACCGAGGGATTTTTATTGGAAGTGACGCTCGCGGAGCGCTGGGTCCTCGACGAAGCGCTGGCGTTGCTGAGGTTCATGAGCGTCTGCCGCCGCAGGTCGTCGACGCGCCCGCGCTTGCCGGGCGTCGCGAAATTATTCACTTTCTTCTTGAGTTTCTCTTCGATCTTACGATCTTCGCGGATCTGCGAAATCAATCAAGCTCGTAGAGCTTAAAAATATACTAAACGGAAATTATTTTGACCGTATCCATGGAGTAATTTTTGAGATATGGAGTATTTTTGATTAAATGCAATTTTGGTTCTGTAACTAATTAAGAAAAACACACTCACTCACTTAATTTGTTTATACCGTATCCAACGGTTTATTTTGCTTTTGACAGATCAATTTGTATAATACCCTAAAGAGTTATTAATTCGATTTTATATAAAAATCGAATTTCTTTGTGAATAAATTTTCAATTTACTACACCTATGCAATGTACTAAAATTATAATATTGCATATAAATAAACTAAAATAAATACCGTGGTATTTCCTTTTAATTAAAACATTTTTATTTCAAAACGATTTATTACGATTAAATTTAGATTTGTTGACAATAGTTTATACATCATATCTAATAAGGATTCACAGACGATGGATAATATTACGTTGCCTAACAATGAAGTATGGTAATTATTACATAACGCACTTGACGGGCATGCAAAAGGTCAAAAACAAAATAAATTGCTGGACAAGGTATTATTAATATAATTTGTCACTATCATTTTTTGTTGCTTTTTTTGTAGCGACGGAATTCTTATAAAATTGTTATGTCCATCTGTCTAAAGATATCACAGTGAAAGAAAACATTATAACTGCAATAAATATGATAAGTAATTCTTTAATTTGAAATAATTACCTGATTTCGTCTTCTCAATTCGCTGTATATACTTATATCTAAGTAGATAAACTGCTGATGAGCTATATGACCCAGGACAAAGACGTAACGGGTCAATAAGATTGTAGGATAACAATCTTCTTCATCTTCGCCGTCTTTAACCTTTGTCTCTTCGATCTCTTTGCGTAACGCTATTATTAACCTCTCACAAACTATTTCAGGGGTATCACAAATATTGTAAATTAGGTCAATACAGTTACTAGCAAATGATTCAAACCTCTCAAACTTTGTGAATGTTTCAATCAAACTATCAGAAATTGAGGTAAACAATGGATGGTCAGCAGGATACCTCTGGTTCTTTTTAGCTAAAGCTTTTAATAACTGAGCACTAAGATTTCTGGACCTATAATCGCTTTTCAGGCCATGTGTTTGAATTACTTCAATATTGGCTAACGCCACAGACGGCTTTGAGTTTGCAATCATCACTAGTATAGATAACGCTGCATAACTATCCATGTCTGTCGTTCCGTCGATTTTCTTAAGAAACATTTCCCAGAAGACCTGTGGGCGGAAATTATTTGTTCTAAATAAGTTATTTAGTACATAATATTTTCTTAAGTTTTCGCGACTGGTATATATAATAAAACTACGTTTTAACGGTTTTAGGTGCGGTGATTTATTGGATTTTGGTTTATTCGACGTTTCGGCCCCTTTTCAGTGGCCGTAGTCACGGACGACATAGATGACATTTGTCCACCTAGTATTGTTAAAGTTTTATTTATTTAGCCTTATTAGCTCTTCTCTTCAAACCACAACATGTTGTGAAGCGATGGTAAATTAGATTAGGCTCCCATAGAGTAAATAATAACCATAAACAAAATTAAAACTAAATAATTAAGATCAACAAGTTGCCGGTAAGCAAAAAATGTTGTTTGAAAGTCTAGTATTATTTTGCTTTATCAAAACTCAACAGAAGAAAGACTTGATGCACTCACACTAATAATTGAGGATTTTGTAGCTTTTTCAGTGCTATATTTTTTACCGAGTTATTATTATAATGTCAAATATCTAACAATGGAAAGGTGAAATAATGGATAGTTATGTCGCCTCTTTGCTTCAATAACGTGATAAGTATAACAAATATTTTTATTTATTTGATAATTAAAATTGCCTTCTCCGATTTTATTTTTCTATATAAAACATTGTAGATTGACAGTAAAAAAGCTATTTGTTCCAATATAATTATTTCCTGAAAGAAAGCTATTTAAAAATATGATAATTTTTAACATAACACGTTATTGAAGCAAAAGGGCGTTATATGGAATAGGCTTTACACACTCTGTGTATTATCACATGAGTTTTTGGCGGGAACTGAAAGGAGATGTTGTGTTGTGTAGTTTTAATTTCTAAAAATATGTAAAATTATTCTAAAATGAACAATAGTTGTAGGATATTGATAGTTTTTGAGTAGTGGTTCTGTGTTTTGTGAGAAATGCGAACTGTGTAGTCAAATGTGGCCTTTTGAGTTGTCACAAGAACTCCGTTGAATGGTAGCAGCTGATAACCTACAGTACGGCTGTGCTTCACAATATGCTTAAGAAAATGAAGAAACTATATTGTAAACTAAGAACTGGCTTAAAGGCCTAGCTGCCAAGCCATAAACCTATATATTAAAAAAATGTATTATCACATACCTGAATAATGGAGTGTGTGATATCCCCCTTCTCGACCCACTTGCCAACCAACTGTTCGAGTGCGAGCGCGCTGCCAATGTCCACGTGCGACATGAGCGCCACCAACTTGTTGGCGATGGTGAACGCACGGGCGCGTTCCGCCTTCGCATCACACTCAAGGTACATTTCGCGATATGCACGCTCGACTGCTTCACGCTTGTCCTGGACAAATTGAGGTATTTTTAATTTATTTATTTCAGTTCTTGACTATCATACACTATTTATTACATATGTATGATATTATAAAATTCTAGACAGGTCGTTTCTGTACATTGAAACTAAAAAAAAAACAACTGTTATAGACATGAGATGGAGAAAACGATGCTTTTTTTAGATTTCTTCTCTGTTTGTTCGGGATACACGTAAAAACTACTGGGCCGATTTCGATGCAGTTTTCACTGATCGACATCTAATTCCTAGACTTAAGCTCGGCGCTACTTTTAATTCTGGGAAACCTGCGGGAATTTTTCTGGGAATTATTTAAAATGGCCAGAAATAAAATCGAATTCCAATGTGATTTTTTACTGATTGATAGCAACTTTTATGTAATAAAGTGCGTTATATTTTTTATCGCGTGAATTTATCCCAGTTTATCCCAGGCAATTATCACTAGAGGGTTAGCTTACGTTCTTTTTTAAATGCTGTGTCCCGGGCACCCCACGGGAATTTCAAGTCAAGCCTGGACGAAGTCGCGGGAATATCCTAGTTATGATATAAATACTAAATAAATAGTGTATCAGGTAGTAGCTACAAAAAATTTGCAAATAAGCATATATCTGAATTTGCAAGATAATTTTACTGATCTCAAATTGCTCTTGCATCTTATAATAGGCGACAACTTACCTATTTATCCTTGTCAAGTTTCCATTTGGCGTGAGTTAACAAAATTCAAAAATAATTCTAAGTAATGTTCATAAAAAATAAAAATATGTAATCAACCCTTTATTCTGCTTCTCAGTAAAGCATAAACTGACTATGTTGTTTTATGAGTTTATCACAGGGATTATGATTTCAAAAAAATAAAATAATCCAGAGGAAAGAATTGTTATCTTAAATTATTAATTTAATAAAGATTAGGTTATTCAAATTAATATGTGAAATATGATATAAAGAAAAATTATATAATTAAATGTTCTGAAAAAATATCTTAACTAGTAAGTTAGATGACACGTGATATTTGTCCTAACCCTAAATTATCATAAACATGTCGAAAAAGTTTGTTATATCTAAATACTGGCGTCTCTTACTGCAAGATGGCGTATGAAGCATAATGTAATATTTTATGTAGATTATACTATTAATGTGAGATTGATTCTTGATCGGTATTCCGCCTGAGCGAGAAAGAGTGAATGAATGAATGAATGAAAACTCCTTATTGTTCACCATAAACTGAAATCTCGACAATCGATATGGATACATTTCCATTAGAACAATGGGCGGTTTTAACGGTTATAGCGATCTCTTCCAGCCAACCTAGTGTCTAAGGAGATTTTATAGAAAATTTCAATAAACGATTTGTGGTGGTGTACTAAACTAAAATAAAATGTTACTACTATTATGTACATATATAATAAGATAATCAATGATATTATAAATTAGATATATATACATTTGAACAATAGATACATTCATATAATGCAACAATTTAGAAAGAGATTACAGTTCATCTACCTGATCAGAGGACCAAACCAACAGCAACATGTTGGCAACTCCTGTTTTAGCAGATTCAATATTGAAATGATGTGCTGTTGTGAAGAAACCGATCGCTTCGTTAACGTCGCCAGATTGCTTCGATAAAAGCAAAGAGTTAATCATGGGAACTGCTTCAGAGACTAAACGGCTAAAATGAACCGTTTCTTGCAAATAAGCCACTATGCTTTCCTTCTCTTCGATCCGTTTGTATAGTGCAAGTTCATTATCGCAAACAGACTGCCTCCTCTCTGGTATTATGAACACGTTTCGGAGAAGGGCTACGAAATACTCGATCTGAAGTGAGGAAAAAAGTTTATACGATTTATTACAAAAGTCATGTCTGTCATGTTACATGTCTGGTAATAAAATGCACAATTTCATTATAAAATCGAGATTAAATCTACCTATACTATAATAACTCTATAGATTAGAAAATGTTAATTTTGTTTTATGACGTCAGTGTCCCCATACCGTAATCTTGTGAAAATGGCGGCAGTCTAATCGCCCGATATCGATTGCAGTTCTAAAATATTTATTTTATTGCTAATTTTGAATACTTTTAACAGTTATGGATTTATGGCTGTTTATAAATTCAAAAAATTAAATAAAATATAAAAGTAATAAGTGAATATTGCCTATTATAGTTCTTTGACGATAACTTGTGCATGGTTACTGAGTTCCAAAAATATAACACTGAGGTGCGACTTTAGCTCTTAAGCTCGAAGAAAAAACTCATCTAAAAAGAGCAAATTACAATTTCTTTTTATAATATACTTTATTCCAAAGCTATTATATTATTCCTTAAAAGCAATGTAAATTTTGAGAGTTGGTAACCCTATACATCAAGTTACTTTGAGCTCACAGTAAAACATTATATTTGAATAAATTAAATAAATAACGACTTACCTGATCACTCTTCTCCATACTACACCTTAATAGTTTGGCCTCAGGGTGCTGTCTTTCAGTGTGTTTAATAATAAGATAAGCTTTATAATAGTTTTTCTGTCGTAAATCTCTCCGAATTGAATCATAAATATGATTTAAAGTACTTTGCGATAATTCCTGTTCATATTGCGTGGGGATGTCTAAATTTTTCTTTATTTCTGAAATAACTTCCTTTTCAATTTTGTCCCATTTCTTCACGAGTTCTGGATCCGGATCTAAGTTAAATTGATTCACTTTATTGTGTAGGTCATTGAGTTTCTTTTGTTCTTCTTCCAACTGTTTCTCTAAAATGTCAAGTTTGAGTTGAGCAGAAAATGGGTTGCACTCTAGGAATATCTATAAGGTAACAAATAAAAAAATGTTAATAATACAAATCAGTCTTAATTAACACGTAAATGGTTAACATGATCTTATTACCTGTATTTCGGCTTTATTTCATTTTCTAATAAGTATGGGCTATTAATTAATTACGTAAAAATTCCGAGGGGGGGGGGAGTTAAAAAAAGTTGAAATTCGAAGGAAGCCAGTGCTGACTTCATACTGGTATTGTGGAAATGGTTTTGAAGTCAGTACTGGATTCCATAGTCCCGATTTTGCAGTCTTTTATTGGAGACTGAGACTGGTACATTGGTTTAAACTTACTTTCAATAGGTGAATGGCAGCTTTTCTAACGAGCGCCGCTTTATCTTTTAAGCGACCTATTCCGCGTTCGAGCACCGTCCGTTGCCGACTGACAGGGATGCAACTTTCACGTTGCAATTGACACCAGTATTGTAGTACCTATAAACAATTAAATAATTTTTTTCAATTTTCACAACTTGAAGGATTTGCTTTATAGATATTACGCATGTTTTTGAGACTGAGGTTAAAGAGTAAAATAAATCTTGAACTCAGTCAAACTCAGTCTCAATAGCATGCCTAGATATGTATTTAAAAGCAACGAGTCTAATAGAGATGACTCAAGACCGGTTCCTAAGACTTACCAACCATTCATTTATTACTATCAGTTAAAATTTGACTTTAACACCATACAAGTAATTTAAAAAAATCAACGACTGGTTAGGCAAGTGCATGAATAGTAAAATATATTAACCGGCCATCAGTAAAAAAGTATTCTGATTTTTTTACATAACATATTTTAAACAAATTCTAAAGAGTAAGTATCAAAATAACCTTATTTTAAAATATCATGATAAAAACTCTTTTAATTATCATTTAAATAATTGATATACGGTTCCTTCAAGCAACGATAGCTTCGACGTTTTGTAACAGGATAAAAATATCACAATCAAGTCACATCACAAACCTTCATGTTGTCTCCTTCACATAATGCATCCATCTCTTTTTTTGTCTTATTTTATATCCCATTAATTTAACTTACCTTATGTCGCACATATGCTGAAACATCATGCATGTGTTCATATAGGTCATCGAGGAAGTCGTCTCTCTGTATGCGTTGTTCGTCTGTCAATCCTTCCCCCTTCAGTTCGACGCTTAGAACTTCACACATCATACCTAGGACACAAATTCGCAATGTGTATGCCTGGAAAATAATTGCAATAGTATTGAAAAAACTTCATAATTTATTTAATACTAGCGGCCCCAGCAGACATTGCCCTGCTCTGAAAAAATACAAAATCTAGGACCCGATCCCAGCGCCACCTACCGGTTCCAATTGTGGATTTAAGTCATACAGGAACCCACTCAAACACAAAAACAATATCACCAAAATCGGTCCAGGTGTTTGGAGGATTCTAGAACTCGATCTCAGCGCCACCTACCGGTTCCAATGGGATAAAAAGTATCCTATGTCCGTCTCCTGGTTCTAAGGTACCAATTTTCAGCTAAATCTGTATAGCCGTTCTTGAGTTATAAATAGTGTAACTAACATGACTTTTATATATATAGATAATAAAAATTAAATGCGTCCTTGAATTTCGTACGAGCCATAGCACAGGACAGTTATATAGTTCACAGACAGAGAATACAGTGTTGTACTCTCGCTCGGCCGATATCAGGACTGTCAAGCCATCTCTTGGGCACACCACACCATAAGGTGTTATAAATGAGAAAAATTTACTTGTGCATATATCTTTGCATGAAGCGTATTGTAAGTTTTGCACATACTGTCCGTATATTTAATGATTTTTCCTTGTCTTATTTTATCTACAATGTAGAAAGCCAGAGGATATTATGTTACTTTTCTATCTTTTTCTGATATAGAACAACATCACTAGAATTTTGAACAAGTTTACATTATTCAAAACATTTTAGACCAATTGCTTCAAAATTCAAAATCTTAATAAGCTTTCCCAAATTCATATTTAATCAGATTATCAGAACTGAATCTATAATTTTCCAAAGATGCCATGAAGTATGCAAGTTGGAACTAACTGTCTAGGCAACATACTGTAGTACTGGGATTGACCTTACCCACAGAGAGTAGTAACTCTTCTTCTGTAATAAATTTATCTAGTATAATTGTGGCTTATATAAAAGTAACTAATATTTAAACAGAACAAAATTTACAAACTCACTTCATCACTCCCCAAGTAAGGCTGTAGAATTGCAATGGCGTTAGTCATCTCCTTCGGGAGCTCTTTGGTGAGCTCCAACAAGAGTTGTCCACAATTTCTAGCAGCACCTTGTTCAGCACCTGTATTTGCATTTTCGTCATCGGATGACGCTAAAGCTTCAGCTATTTCCCTGGCCTGTAAACAAAGTATCTTTGATTACATCAGTGAAGCAAAGGCTTTAAATAATACACAAATTTGATATAGATCTTATCAAAATAAATGTTAAACATATAGGCTAAGATCCCGCTACACAATGACCCTCACAGAGTGCTAATTTGATGAAACCTATTTTATATATAATTAAAGGTGTCAATTATATTGCATACGGGTTGCCTAAAAAAATCAGTCCAGTATATGATTAATTAATAATTTTAAAAAAAATCATTTCACCGGTTTGTTTATTATTGTTGTATAAACAGGTAAATTGATACTAGCATTTTGCATTCTGATTATTGAATTAAAATTAAATGAAAATAAAGATTATTTCATTATGAACACGGTGGTATAGGGTTGCATGCGAAAAATCAGTCCCGAATTCCGGTTGTCGAATTTTGAAAAGTGAAATATTTCTGTGAGAGAATATGTGTGGCTGACAGGTCCCAACCAACCATATCCCATGCGATAGAAGAGGATACAGCATAGCAGCTGTTTGAAATCCGTCCATTTAAAGAAAGAGAGTCCGCATGCTATTTGATCTTGAACATGAAAAGGATTATACCTGGCTACCTAAGAGTTGTGACCGGAAGAGAATAGGCAACCTAACATTTGCATATTCTATAGGCTACATACTTTCGATTGGTATAGAATTTGTTTAATAAACAAACCGGTCAAATGTTAAAGAAAATATTTTTTTTAAATTATTATTTAATCATATTCTGGACTGAAATTTTTTAGGCAACCCATATGTAATATATTTATTGACACATTAAATTAAATATAAAATAGGTTTCATCAAATTAGCATCTCGGTGAAGGTCGTTATATAGTGGGACCCTATACTAATAATAAGAATATCTTAACCAATTTCACTTACAGTGACCATTATGTACTGTGAACATTAAAACTGACTGTCTAGCTATGCACTGATTTTTAATTACTTGAACAAAAATGACATCTGCAGTCAAAACAAAATCACATATAAAATACAATTACCATTTGTGGTCCAAAAGTATTGAGGCCAAAATCTTTTGTTAGTTGTATAACTCCTGCACAAATAGGTAATACTGCATGCTCTACCCTTTGTAAAATCTGAAAAAATGAAAAATAATTCAAGAATTTATCTTACGAAATATCCTTCTCCTTGCTTACAGCTGTTGTGTTACAATAGTGAAACCAACGTCCACATATTTAGATCATTTAAAAATCATTGATTTTTAAAGATTTGACTAACTATAATATTATTAGTAAGTTCTTTAAAAATACTCCATAAGTCTATTTATAATGAAGAATCAAACATAAATACATATATATCAGATTTTTGAGATTTAAGTACATTATCGTGTAGCAGTACATACTGTACATATAATATTTATTCTAAATTACATTTATTCTATAAAGGCCCAGTACTTTTTGAGAATAATGACTGTGACATACAAAGACAGACATGCAGAGATGGAAGCTCAATCTGCTATTTTAAAATCTTGGTGTTGTGAAGATATTCATTATGATACCAATGAATAGTGACAAACATTCATATTCTAGTAAATTCACAATATCTTCTCGATATTGTCGTGCCGGAGTAATAGTAGAAAAAATTGCATCAGCATTAGCATAAATAATTTTAAACATTTTTATGCAAGTTATGCTTATAAATATAGTGGCATGCCATTGGAATTAACTGAAAACCGATACCAGGCACACATACACAATTGAGACAATAGTGTCTGGTGAATATGACAAAATTGTTATAGCAGAATTGGGCCAGGTAGAGATGAAGACTTCACTAGGGTTTCGTTTTTGCCAAAATAGCTGTGGAACCCTAATAACTGAATAGACAGATGTGCAAGAAATTAATTGCATATCTATTAGCTTAACTTGAACAAAGTTACTTGGTATAACCATAGTTCCCTAGTGGTTTTTATAAAAAAAAATCAATACAAACCTGCACAAGTTTGATAAGACATGAAGCTGCATGATTATATTTTTTAATTAATACACCTAGCACTTGAAAAACTGTTTCCCTCACAGCTTTGACCTTTATTATTTGTTCTTCTATAGCCTTGTAACATGGTTCAGCTACCATCCTAGAAAAGAATTTGTATTAACACTTTTTTTGCAAGTGTTTAATAGGTTGCCTTATCTCCATATATAGATTAACTATGTTTTCCTTCAGCATGCCATCTATAAGTGGTAATTGTAACAATATGCAGCACTTAATAGCTCAAGCATTGCACTCTTCTGGGTGTATCTTAGGTCTCAAATATGTATATCAAATTGTTTCAAATGTAATACAAGGCCATGAAAGGATCAAAAACTTATATAAATATTATAATTTAGAAAATTTATGTATTTGAATGAAATTGTGGTAGCTTATTGGCTAACATACTTGTACCTTATTTTAATGATAATAATTTTATGTCTATACTCCCTGACCATAATTTGAATCCATAACTTTTGGTCAGGAAGCATAGACAACTTGGACAATTCTCAGAGCTGATGGTATGGCAAGAATATTAAGTGTTTCTTATTAGTATAATGATTAATGGACACTAACGAAACAAAGTTATCCTCAGCTAACGGTGGATCCCATAGTTTGAATAGAGGCTGTATTAGAACCAGGTGTAGGGTGTTTAAGGCCGCCTCTTTGTCTGCTTCTGTCCAGTCTTGTAGTTCCTCTGTGTCTGTTTGCTTCTTCCCTTTTTTACCCAAGGTTAGTTTAGTTGAATTCTATAAAGAATTATATATATTGATTAAGAAGAGACTTATTTTATTACTATTTCCTAAAATAAATAAAAACATTCTCAGCTAGTATTTGCTAATCTCATCCACTTTGAATAAATGGCAATCATAAAAATGATAATGCTAATAAGCTAAATATAAATGTATGCATATACATATGCATTGCCGCTGATGCTCAGTGTTACACTTTTGCAGGGCAATGGACTCTTTCTTATTATGAAAACATGTGTTTTTAGAGACCAATATCATTATCATTATCCCCAAGGCTTTCAGCTAAATTTAGTGAAAAGAGTGCATGCTGTGTGGAAGTCCAGTTGTTGTAACTACTCTATACATTCTGAGCCACTTAGTAACCACATTCATATACACACACCTACCTCACATAGATGAGATGAGATCTTGAATGGGCACTAGCTAAGCTCAAAGAACAATGGTATATATTTATCATCCGACCCATTTTTTATAAGCCAGCGAGTCTTGGATGGCTAGTTAACCACACTCAATAGCTCCACTTCACTGAGATGAAGATGCTGAAGCAATCTCGGTATCACTAAGGTATGTCAAAAAGTGGCACATAAAGTGGTTCACCCACTCTGTGCTGCTGAGCAAGATGCCATAAATAGTATTGGTTTCTTAAAGTGATGGCTTGAACATTGTAAAATAAAACTTGCAAGCCAATAGACTGCCTATTAACAGTTTGCTGTTGGTAAAAACTATCTCTTGTGAGTATCTCTTTCCGTATATTTCATCAATTCTTAAATATATAAAGCACATAATAACATTTATTATATTAGACTAGTTTTCAGTCTACTTACCTCTGCAGCCAGTTTAGTATCTTTTGTCTTCATTATGTGTGTAAATAAATACATTGTCATTTTCGTTATGTTCAAATTTTTTGTTCTTACATCACTATCTATCTCTAGTTCTTGTAATATCAGCTCTAGGTGGTTACAGAGGTTTTTCACTGCCCTCATAATGTGGTCAAATCCTAGAAATAAAGTCAATCAATGCTTGCCAGTAAGTATAACAGGCAATTTATAGCTGTAAAATGTATAGCTCCTTTTATGGTACATTTACGTTCAGCCAGTGTCACTGCTTTTCTTGCTACCAGAAATAATTATCACAATACCTGTTTGGGAGCATCAAAGTAAATAATTTCACATACTGCTCTACATTCACTGTGTGATAGGAAGTGGGCAGCGACAGACATCAAATTAGTTGAAATTTATTCACTATTTTAGTGCTATGAAAAGTTATATCATACAATAAATTTTCATGGATAATGATATCATACATAAAATAATAATCATCATCACGGAAGATTGTGCATAATATCAATTCACCATAATAGAATGTTGTAAGCAGCTGTTTGATCTCAAGCACCCTGTGGCAAGTGAGCAGAAGAGCAATATGTAAACATATAATCACACTCATGCTATCAGTCTTTTAACATCTATAAGAAAAATCAACAAAGAGGAAAGAGACCATTATATATACAAATTCAGACTACCCATTCACCTTACGAAATGGGCACAATGTAAATGAGGGGTTGGTAGTTTATATTTGTTACAGATAACTGTATTTTAAATATGTTATCGTAAAAATAATATAAAAGATAGTATCTATAACTAGTCCAGATTAACCAAAATTTTGTATGAACTTTTGGCTTATGATTGGAGACAAATGAATGACCTTCTCTACTAAAAAAATTCTCAGTGCAACACACATCCTGAGAATTATTATATTCTCCTAGTCCTTACCCTTATTAATTATATTCCATTCGAGTTTGGTCCCATGTAGAATGATTGAAAAATAAGTGTCGAAATGTTCCAAGATATAGTCAACACCTTCTGTGTTATAAGCGCGTGCAGCATCTGAAATGCAGGAAAGGTAAATAATATTCAGTTAAAGGGAATACGAGGATACTTTAAACTGCTATGAATTGTGCTTTACCTTGTAGTTTAGAAAGCAAAAGTCTTGGTTGAACTATGGATTCTACATGGTACTGTCCTGCATGCGATTCCAGCAATTCGTCCTTTTGTAGTGGAATAGAAAATTCAAAATAACTCATTATTGTCTACATCAATGTAAAAAATCTGAATACACAAAATATATATTTATATTTACAACTTTTGAACGTAGCGTTTGGCTTACGTTTGGCCCGTTTTACTTTTAAATTTTTACCGGTATTTTATAAATAGTGTTACAAATTGACTTCAGCAAATGTCGCTAGCTTATTTAAGTTTAAATTACTTTAAATAAATCGAGTGTCTGTAAAGCCTTCTTTGGAATAATCTTCAATGTACTCTTTGATTGGAATAACCGTTGTAGAATAGTAGCAACTATGTTTTTGACGGCATAGTGATCATAAAAAAGGTAAGTTTGATGTTTAAGTGTAATAAAAGGTAATTTTTACAAAAAATAAAATTACAGAATTCCTAGATCTGGTGTAATAGTTGCTAAAAAGGCAACACTTACTAAAAAAATCAATAATGTCATATAGCTGGCTATCGAAATTTGAACCTGGAATTATTTGCAAACTTTTTACATGGCAACTCTAACACGAACGTCAACGTCAATTTTGACAAACAAGATGGCGGTTTTTTGTTGGTTGCGAGTGGATTTGCCTTTGTCGATACTTTGGCGAAACCCATCTTCCGGGCTTGGGTACCCCATTTTATTAGGAGAGGAAGAGACAGTATACCCTCCACACTTTTCCCAAGGCAGATTGGCAGCTCTGACACATTGATTATATTAACGTGCAGGGTTCATCTCAGTTTTCCATCAGGCGCCGTCCTATTGTCATCGCTCGCGCGATTGGTGCGATGCGATCAAAAAATGATCGGGCGACCGTGCGTTCAAACATACTGATCAACTCTGTGGTACTGAATGTCCTATCCTATAGCGCTCGCCGCTCGCGGGATCAAATGTTTCTGTTGACATAGACAAATATTCGTAAAAATCTTCTTTTTTCCGTACGTCGAAATACCGATTGTGAAATTCACCGCGCTGATTTCTGTTTTTATAAAGTAGATATATTATGTCGTCCACGTTTTCTTTTTTTAAATGTTATTTACGATTAAAGAAATGTTACCCGATAGCAGAAACTGTGCATCTCTGTTAAGAGCCATTTCGAGTGTGATCGCATCGCTCCAAAACACGATTCCAAACCGGTTTCATCGTACGATGACAACGGGACAACGCCTTCCAATCGCGCGACCGGTTTCATCGTACGATGAAATCGCATCGCAACCATCGCACGATCGATGACAATAAGACGGCGCCTCACCGTCAATGTATGACATTTATAACGATATGCACCTTAGGTCAGAAAGCTATCTAAGTGGTGCATGATTTTGGCACTAACCATTAATCTGCTAAGGCTTTGTGTGGCAATGAAAATGAAAGATGAGATGAGGAGATGGCCTCCATCCAAATTTGATCTTTAACAGGTGGGCTAGGTGGCAGAACTCCTCCACCAGTCATTGTATTCGCTCTTTTAAAAGCCAACTCAGAATTTAAATCTTTTAATATGGAACTGTTGAAATCTGATTTTGATTATAGCGGATAAAACTAAGTTTTTACCGAATATTGCAGTGTATTTTTCAAAAAATGTAATGACTACTGATTTCCTGCTACCTACCGGAATTAAAAGTAGATAGTCTATATTCTATTGTAGGTCATTCTAGATTCGAGATTTATATCTTCTTGTTATTACTAATCCTTAGGTATTAGTAATAACATGTATTCGAAATTTCAATACATTCCGTTCGCTATGCTATTCGCGTACTTGTGGCGTGAATGTGTAACAAAACATCTCACAAACTTTCGTATTAATAATATTATTATTAGATACGAGTATGATTTATCAATTGTCTCACATAAAACACACAACATAAAAAAATAAGTTAATCCAAATTTTTTGTAGTAATTATGATGCTGCCATTCATATATTATCTAAATTTACCGCCAGTTTCCAAGGTTAACTTTCGTTGGCCAGACAATAGTGTTATTTTTAATAGCAACACAACGATGGACAAAATCCAAAATCAATGCATAAACGGCATTGCAGCCATTAGTTAAAAAAAAAACCGATGGACAAAAGAACTGTGTTTATGCTACGTTGTCAGATGTTATTATATTATGATTATTATGATATTGTTTAATTTATTACCAGGATGAGACGGTCCAAGCAAACGAGAATATATCTTATTAGATCTTGTTAAAAATAATTCGCGTTTTTAAATATAATTTTCATTAATGGTAATATTATTTGACACGTTGGATACGTGTCATTTGACGTTTCGCTTTCGCTCGCCAGCAATTGCAACGTTTATCTAATTTTAAGCAAGTTTTAATAGTAAAATTTTGTTACCAGTGCTAAGTGCAGTAATATAAATTAATTCTATAAATAAAACAGAATGTCTGGCAAAGGCAACAAAGCTTTCACAAAAGAAGAGGAACTCTTGCTTCAGGATTTTAGTAGAAATGTGTCTACAAAATCTTCAGCGTTGTTTTACGGGAATGCTTTTATTGTATCCGCTATTCCCATATGTAAGTAACTGACTTAAAAAGTAAAATACAATCTATTATTTCGTACGAGTTAACTTTAATTCATAACATACATACAGGTCGAGCATAAGAATCAATTGAACCCGAATAAGAACTATATAAGATACCTTCTATTTTTTATGTTTCAGGGTTGTTCTGGAGGGTGCATGCGCTTGAAGTAGGCACTTCATTGGCCTGGTTTGCACTGGTTACTTCAGCTAGTACTTGGCTGTTGGCGTTGGCGTACCGTAACACTAAGTTTCAGCTAAAACACCGTGTCGCTGTGCGTAGGGAAGATGCCGTTGCTCGTGAAATGTCGAGGAAACTGGCCGATGATAAGAAAATGAGCAGGAAAGAAAAAGATGAGAGGTAAATTTGAAAATATGATCATTGAAAATTCTAATTATGCCATAAATTTAAAACTAGACACTTAACTGAAGTTGTTTGAACTGACTTCAAAGTAAAAAGGCAATGTATTTATGTATCTTTTAAAAATAATGTCAAACTTATATTCATAGTTATGTTATGTGTCAGGATTGTGATATTAAGAAGTTTACAATTATTAAGGTAGCTTACCTCTGGTATCATTTTGGATATGAACATAAATAATTATTTTAAAAGTATGTATCAAATTTAATGATAAATGGGTTCATTCGCCTGTGGTCACATAAACCAACTAAAATTATTCCTTTCATGTGGGTAAAAAGTACCATCCAGTTGTGTGAGTATATAGAGTCTCAGAAATTCTGTACTAGCTTTTCTATTCCAAAAACATTTCAGGCCAGTTCTTATGCTTACTATTTATTCATTTACCTATCAGTTAAAATTTGACATTAGTTCCATACAAGTAATATGAAATTACTTCCTAAGGTTAGGTAAGTGAATTGGAAGTGGTCATATAAAATTTACTTAAAATAACTTTTGAAAAATAAACTGTCTACAAGCTAGGGTTGCTTTTTAAAGTTTTTTAAATTTTAATCTTGCTTTTAATGTTTTTGGAATTGATTATTTAACACAAAATTTCTGTGCACCATTTGTTTATCGAATATAATGATTCTCGCTTCATTCCCAATGCAGTAAATAACAAATAAACATTGAATAAAGTTACTTTTAGATATATATCTGTTGGATTTAGTTTTTAGTTTGAAAAATGTTTTGTTATTTTTGCAGGATCTTGTGGAAGAAAAATGAAGTAGCAGATTATGAAGCCACAACTTACTCCATTTTCTATAACAATGCATTGTTCCTGACTATTGTGATCTTGAGCAGTTTCTATCTGTTACGCACATTTACACCCACTGTGTATCCTTTTTAAACACATTTAATTCACAAATCATGGTACAAATAGGCCCCTACTATATTAGTAAGGGTTTATTAAAAAGAGTCTTAAAATTGGGATGTGTGTTGCATTACAGGAAGTATAAGGGTTTTATATACAGTTAGAGAACCCCCACTAAATGGTGATAGTTCATTGTTTAGTAACCAGATGATGAATACTTATTATCTGGTTTTGAGACCATAAATCCCATACAGGATATGTTCAATTTCTTAAATAAGTAAATGAATAAACCCCATATAAGTGAATCTCCTTAATGGCATAATTGTTTGCAACAAAGTTTCTTAAAACTTGTGCTAGATCATTCATATTTTGTTAAAATATCAATGATTAATTTTCATTATTGCAGCAACTTGAAACAGGAAAATTCTTAAGAATATAGAGATTAAAAAATCATAGCGAATGGATACAAGCAATTCACCCATATTTCGAAAACTACAAAAAGAGTATTGGTCAAATCAATTTTAGTTGAAAGTATTTTTGAATCTACCTCAAAATTTAATATAATTTTCCACTTTTTGATTCAAGTTTGTGGGACACACAATTATTATTACTGGTAGTTATCTCCCCACCTAACTTGAATAAAAAAGTAATTAACAAAAGAACATAATTTTCAGCCTGAGCTGAGCTTGTTAATTTTCTGTTCAGCTACTTTTGAAGACGTGAGTGGATGAAGGTGATATGTTTTTTTGCGTAGATGAAGGTTATAAGTCGATTCCAAATGACTACAGATCTTAGACCATAGATATAAGGCATATTTAAAAAATAAAAAGTTGAAAAAGGTGTTCAGTTCAGTTTAAAATAAAAGTAAAACTTTTATCTCGATTTACTCAGAATTTGAATTATGCGACTTATCACCTTCATCCAATCATGTCTTCTTATCTTATACTGGATACTGAATACATTACAATACATTGCATTCAAATTTTTATTAAAAGTGTTCCAAGTAAAATTCCTTGACTAAAACATTTACAGCAATTATATTGTATCACTGACTGCTGCTTCAGGTCTTTTGGCCCTGCTTTCTACTGGAACTAAGTGAGAGAAGAAATTCTGCTGTTGCCACAAAAGAGCTTACCTTCAGCTGAGGATATTGAATGTCATCTATAATGAGCATGAATAGTGGCAACAAGTGTTTGTGAAGTGCTAGTTGAAATATGAGAACTGCATCTTTTGTTGGATTTATTAGAATAATTTTATAATAATTATTTAACAATAAAACAAAAAAATTAACAGTCTTCATTTATTTACAATACAACTAATGAGAGAAACTTATTACATAATACCTATCATAATTTTAGATTAAATATATCTTAACATTACGTAACTGTAATTTCAATTAGGGGTGGGTTCAGAATTTTATTTAAATCACAAACGCCTTTTGTAATCATTATTGTTAATTAATTCATGTCCATACACTGATAACATTTTCTTTTATAATTTCATTGCTGCTGTATAAAATATAAATTGTCCACTTTTAAAATCAAGAACTAATTGACTAGAAAATAATATGTTGATAAAAATTGATTTTCAAGAAGTCAATTATATTACCATTGTTCCCCTGCAGCCAGGAATAGACTCAAATACAATATTGTGATAATGGCAGAAAGTTTATCAGGATATAGGAAATTAAGTCACATTGATAGCCTCTGTTGTTTAAGTAGTGTAAGCACTGACCCATCTGGTTTATTGGAACTCTGATGTCCTGGGATTAAATTTACTTGAAATAAGCGTAACTTAATTAGGTTGTATACATACAATTTGTGCGTTATAACTTAATTACCTCGGAAACGTACAATATATGTTTTCCTGTGACTGAAAAAGCATGTAGTAAATCTCCAAACATTTTATGCAGCAGCATCGAAATTTACCCTCTGAGACACTTTATGCTCCGTTACATTCATACTAATATTATAAATGTAAGTTTGCCTGTATTTTGGCTTGTTTGCTCTTTGAGGCTTTTTATATGAACTATGTCACAGTAGTGCCGGCTTTTTATATCTTATTATCTATTATAGTTCCTTAACGATTGGTTGAAAATTATGTCAAATTTCAACCAATAGTAGGGAAAAGGAATGTCTATTAAGATATAGGAACCGGTCATAATCGAGGTTTCGCGAGCGAAACTGCGTGAAATGCCTTAGTATGTTACCGATCCAGTACGTTTTGAAACGGCTATTTCTCAATTACGATTGTGTGCTGCCAAATGCCAGTGTTCGCTGCGGAACTTTGGTTTGTCAGGGCTCAGTCAGTACATCATGCCGACGTGCAGGGGTTCTGTGCGTTGGAAGAATACGTTTGGATTGCTACTGAAGGTGGGTTCCACACTCGTGTACACGTTGCCCTCCTCAGGACGCACCATCATGCCTGTAATACAATTGAAATAAGTACATGCGCATCACGTTTCCTACCATAATGGTAGACAGCTTATAATTACAATTTGTAAGTAATATGGCGATTTTAACCGAAACTAGCCGTTATGTACCTACTCTTAAATTTTCCGGGACACAAAAATCTCTTTGTTCCCGGAATGTAAAGATAACATTGTTAATTCATGAAAAAATTATTCAAGTACAACGCTATTAAACTTTGCGAATGATCGAATATTCTATTTTTTTTGTGAACTGTGGTCCAATCTAGCGCCATATAATTTAAATATCACACGACAGAGGTTGATACTAGCGCTTTATGTTGCTTGCAGTGAAATATACTTTGTGTCATGACCGAATTTGCCTAGGCCTGGATTTTTAATTGTTGCACAAAAAATGCTTCGTAACTATTTTAAGCAAAGGGTTAATTAACTACGTAAAGTTCTTAATTGTAACGCAAAATATAAGAGAGAAGAGTATGTAGGTATTGTTATTCTAGACACATTTTGTGCACGATATTATGATAAAAAATTCATGATACTGAAATTTGAGGTTCAGTTGATAAAAGATCAGATTATTTTTTAGGCCAGATAGTTCGACATTATGCAGACGTAAATAAGAATTTCTTAGTGAAAATAATATAAAACAACAAGAGAAGAAGCGTGCGGTCTAAAGCTAACGTGTAGATAGTGTCTGATAGTTACCTGGCGGCATGAGATAAGGATAGGGTGGATGATTGAAGTGGTAGTGCATTAAGGGGTGCAATGGGTAGTGCGGCGAAGGGTACATAACGCGTGAGTGCAGGTGTGTTGAGTTCGCGAACTTCGCTCCGTACGGATCTGCGAACAGAACGAGGGCAAACTTTTGTTAACTCGTGCTTCCAAGCGCTAGTTCTCACTGTTAGCGCGTTTTAGATACTTAACTAACCGGCTGGCTGAGCGGACGGGTCCTTTCGGTCTAACACCGGCGGCGGGATGGGAGCAGGCGCAGCGGCGTTTACCATGCCATATTTGACTGGCTTGAAGTGGAAGAATGACGGGGAGTATCCGGAACCGCCAGCTCCCAGAGAACTTAAACCCTCCTCGCGATCTGCCTCCCACCGTCCCTCGCGACCGAGTGCTGCCAGTCGTCGGCCTTTAGGTCCAAACATGAGCGCGAATACAACAGCGCATGTGCCTAGTAGGCCGGCCGCTACACACGCGTCCCGGTGACGTTCGGGTGCGCCCAAGGCGGCAGCCACCCAGCACACCCACACCGCCGCGGAAGCACCACCCGCACCCGCAATATGTGTGGCTTCACGATAGTTATCACGTATGCCCCGTGATCGAAGGGCCACTCCGCAATCTACTGCAACTAGGAAGGCCGCATAGCACAGTGACATTAACAAATCGGAAAGCTGAGCGTCACAGCGTCCACCGCCAGCCACCAAGTGAGGAGGTGAACTGCCTAGCCACTGGGCACCAATCACGACTTGTATCATAATAGCAAAAAACAGCAACAAACCTTGATATGCTGCTGGCAGGTATACACCACCATTTAAACTTAATAGAAAAACACACTTAACAAGTAGTGACGCAAACACTATCACATATGCGACTCCAGTTCCGAATCTCACTGCACCACATGTGAAAGGAGTTGGCGTGGTGGCGAACAATGCCGCTGTTGCAGCACATGCAAATAAACCAAAAAGTAATGTCTGTCCTAGAAGTAAGTGGCGGTGACTCGGAGCCTTTCGGCTTGCGCCCCACACGACAAAAGCCTCGAAACCACCAAGTATTGTCATCATGACGCAAGCGAGTGCAAGTATTGGTACCGCCCACGATTCTGTTCGTATTACACCACTTGGAGGCGGTGTCGCTGATATAGTAATAGTTGAGTTTGATAACTGCGTCGTTGATGCAATCGTCGATGACGTCGAAAGCGTCGGAGGTGATAGTGAAGTTTTTTTTGGGATGACAAAAAATTCGGTACTCATTTCCAATCGATGTGCTTCAGTGCGGGCAGGCCGCCGCAACGGCGATTCAGTTTCTACTGGCATCTCTTCTTCAGCGGAAAGGTTTTGTTCTTCGTAGTCTTGGCCGTATGCGTCATCGTACTCACTCTCTGCTGAGCTGCGATCGGATGGCGCGTGCCGGGGCGCATAAGCAGCTGGTACGCGCGGTGCTAGCCGGTCGCCGAAGCGCGCTGCATTAGCAACAGCAGCTAACGCGGTAAACGCCGCTGCAAGAAGCAGCGTGCGAGACGCGTCTATCGCCATCAGACCACAAGGGCCTTCAGCTGCCAGATCCTCGTTGAAGATGCATCCGTACTTTCTCTGAAAAGTAAAATTTAAAACGTTAGATAGTACTATGCGAGATTTACGAGTCGAATCGAATCGCAAAACTTTAACTCTGCGATAATCAAACAAAGAATTTTCCCGGTCAAACCGGTTCGAGAGTCACCTTGCTCCTCCTAGGAACCCTAAGTTACTGAGTTTGATATTCTTTTTTGTTTTACTTTAAGGACATGGGAACAAAAAATATCAAGGTATCTTCGTGTTTAATAGATGTCTGGCGAGCGTCTCGCTATTTACCATGCATAGAATGCAGTTGGGATTAAATGTTATAAATTATATGCCTAATATCATAACACTATTATAAACAAGCGGTAATTGCGAGTCGCACTCGTGCGTACAGGGTTCCTTAAATACGATACAGTTATAAAGTTCTAATCAGTTCGCATACATTTATAATTAAATGATTTTTTTTGTATAAAATTTTAAGTTAAGTAAGTTCAGTTCTTACGTCTAGCAGTGGGCAGGAAGTGGCTAAAGAATAAGAAGAAATTCAGTTCCGATAATCGCCAACCACTGAACACATTTCAATAAAAAAATTAGAGATTAAAGTAATTTGGTATTCTCGCGTGTTTTATTCCAATCTCTTCAGAAAATATGAGTAGTTGTATCTAAATAAAGCCGTCTTAATCCAGAGCTTCGTGATTTCGGCACCCAGGCACAGGGAACAAGACCATTGCCTTAAACCTAGACATCATACCATGCGTGTTTTTGAAAATAATTATACCGATCCAAAAGATAGTTCGATATTGACGGGCAAAATATAAACAATTGCAGGAATTGCAGCCGTAAACATAAGACCTGATAAGGCTCTCGTTCTTGCCGAAAGTGCTACAGATATTGAATTAATAATGGAATATATATAAAAAAATATATTGTATGGTAAGGGGGGATATTTATTACTATTTTTGCACCCCGGCAGCGCAGTCAATTGGTGGTAAGTGGTACCATTACCTATGGACGGTTATTTATGTCCAATATAGTTAAAACGGTTTTTTGTATGAAAGAACATAATGATAAAATTCAGACTTTTTATAAGCAGTCGCGCCGTGTAAAAAAACAATTTAAATGCAAAGTTTCCTTATGGGGATATCTTCTAGTCCATAGATTAAGTTGGCGGATGGCTTTACGGAACGTGATCGTGAATATAAACTTACTATCCGAATCAAAGTACAGAGAACAGAACGTATTGTAGGCAGATTTGGTGCGAAAGTAACGGTGTGTGGACTCCGGCGGGCACTCAGGGCAATCAGACAATCGTACAAGTAAACTATCTCTGCAACGGTACCCCGTCATGTTATCTTTAGCCGCTACCAAAACCCATTGCAATGCGTCCTCTCTTCACCACAGATATCTTATTATTATTACTACCTAGTCTCCTTTTGCTTTATTTATTTCACACATCAAAAAACTAATATCATAGTTGAGTATCGATGATCTAATTTCAATATTTATTTATATATGTGATAAATAATTAAATATTTAAATTAGATCGTTTTGCTGCGATGTTACTTTAAAACTCCGCTATCTCCTAAGATATCCATTGAAAGCGAATGATTTAAATGGTAATTTGATTTTAAATTAAATACTTGTGATGAATAATGTATTTATTTTGGATAAGGATTAATATCATGTTCATAAAAACATCTTCGCAAATAATGCATTATTTTTGGATTGGTTTAGCATAAAAACGGTTATAGTGAGACAACCTTAAAAGATGACATGCTGTCGCGGAGTTGTTTTTAGGGCTTTTAAAGGGGAACAAATATTGTCACACATGATTTTTGCGAAACTTTGACCGTTTACGCAGCACACGCAGCGGCAGCTCTCAAAAGGAAAAAAAACCCCGATTTTATAATATTCTTCATTGGTGCTCCGCTCCTATTGGTGATACTATATAGCCTACTATAAGCCTTCCTCGATAAATGGGCTATCTAACACTGAAATAATTTTTCAAATCAAACCAGCAGTTCCTGAAATTAGCGCGTTCAAGCAAATAAACAAAGAAACTCTTCAGCTTTATATATTACTTATTAATATAGATAAATAATTAAATATTAAAATAAGATCGTTTTCCCAAATGTACGAATGCTAACATAGAAATCCTGAATATGTAGTGGTGTGTTGTTAGAATGGTTTATTATGTATTAAAATTAAAAAAAATGATTTTAACCAATGTAATTATGACAAAAACATGGTTGCTCTGATAAATCTCTAAAGCTCTTTGGTTAGGTTAGGCGAACATAAAATATTTTACACTTTAATGCATTAAACATCCTATTACATAACATGCAGATATTATATCATATTAAAATTATACCTCGTATGTAATTAAGATATATCTGTTGAATACTAAGAAAATATCTGAGTTATTCTCCAGATTTTTGGACCGTTCTAGTAAAAATCGAAAGCTAAGTCTTTTTATATCTTCTTTAATATAGATATACTAACTCACTGTGATAAGCAATAATTTACTTTACAATTAAAGTTTATTAAGTTAAAGTTAAAATCTAGTTGAAACTAAAAACTCTATAGCAGGTTTAAGATAAAATAGGATAAGTTTGAAAAAAATAATGAAATAATAGATGAATGAACATGGTGATTAAATATTAATTCTGTTTTTAGAAACCTTAAAATGGTATATTTTAAACCATAAGAAAAGCTTTAGTATGTATTACATAAATGCAAAACAGCGTGGAATGTCGTACAGATATATTGCACTGCAAGTATTGTCTGTTTATGCAAATGCGCTAAAAGATCGTGCATTATCTGAGGATGTCGTGAGGAGATCGTGAATCCGAGAGGTGCCAGCGGTTTGTTTTATCTTCAGCTATCGATTACGGAAAGTGCCCACGGGCCGTGAAGGTAGAACGTGCGGCTCAACAATCGACTGAATTAACGTCGTCTCAAAGAGATTAATGTAATCTTTTCACGCTTTTAGAGGTGTCATTCTGAATGGAAAGCCAAGTTTTCCTTAACAGCATGGCTTGAACGCAGGCAGACAAAAGTGTTAGGGAAACAGAGCGTTGTTTGTGTGCGGCCGCGCGTTGTAAAAGTAACAGCACGAATACTCCGAGTGAAACTCGCCTGAAATGATTGTGTGGCGAGACTCTACTGTTAGCTGATGCCACGACACATTCTTACCTTGTCGACAATCATTCAACAGGTATTTCACTTGAGTCTTGGAAATGCGTAACATTTTCAAGACACATATGACGTCATAAATATATTCATGATGCTCTTTTTAGGAGAACGTATAAGTATACATTTATCATTGCCATTAATTAATTTATGTATTTATTGCCGTAACCTACAATTTTTAGTTTTTGTGATTGATCTGTTTGAAATATCGAGGGGCCACCCTTAAGGCTTACATTATATAGCTCCAACTGCTGACTTGAGGAGTTGACTGACTTCAAAAGATTCAACTGACAATGCTGAAGTAAGTCAGATTTGGTAGCGCTGACGCTATCGCGCGTTGCGCTGACTTCAAATTCCTTCGAATTTTAAGTATACCTTTATAGCGCCATGGAACTACTTCTTCCCATTAAATTCTCTTAATGTAGACTCAACAGCTTCTAAAAAATATGACTATGACATACAAAGACGGCCGGACATGACAATTTCGTAAACGTACCGTTTTTGCCAAAATGACCACTGAACCCTAAAACGGGATCGTGATACTATTTCGTTGTTGTCGTACAAGGAACAGCTCTTTATTAATGTTACAAAAGCTCAAAGCTTCATTACTCCACCCTTCGCGTATCAATAAAAAGCGGCATAAATATTATGAAAGTAAAATTAGTGTTCTACTAAAACACAAATCTATTTGCCTAAATTTAATTAATGTTAACGACTTTTTCTCCTGGGTTACGGTAAGATTTGCTAATTAATAAAATGCTATTATGGCCGGTACTAAATAGTACCTAGATAATTACTTTTTAACATTTGAGAGTTTGCTTATATTTAATTAGTTTTAAATTATTACGTAATTTGATTTAATTTACTTATTTATATAATGCGCTGGTCAACGTTCTCCATTTGTTGCAATATAATATGAATACATATTTTCAGTTTGTCAAAGACTCACATTAAATAATATGTATAAATTTCTATATACATATATAAGTCCAGTTATTATATGAAATGAGAAGAGAGAAATTTAACAGAGAAATGAAATACACAAGCATATTATAATACGGTTCGTTAATTTAATGGTTCATTTTAAGTAGCACTGTTGAATGTTACTGCTTTTTAAAATTTGTTGAGACTCTATCAAGTTGATGTCTGAATAAAGTTATTACTTAGCATGTATATGTTATTTTTGTCTTTCAGTAAGTTGACAATAATAGTAATTTTAAATAGTTCTAACGCAGGAATCACACTAAGCAGTCAGGCTGCGAAAACTGATTTTAGCAGCCAATTTATTTTAACGTCAATAGCTGCCGCAGCCAGGTAGGTATTCTGGGTCGCCTAGTGCCTGAGCTCCTAAGAGCCATCATACTAAATCGGAGAGGCCAGCCAGGCTGCCACGGCTTGCCAATTTAGAACAATATAAAGAATATAATTAAAGTAATTCTTCGTAGACTTCATAATAACGGCTATTTGTGGAGAAAATGCTAAGGTAATTTCCTTGCCAGTCGTCATTTGTTTTATTTTATGATCCGATGGTACTTTAACAATTATCGCATTTCAAAAGCTCCATAATATGCCAGCTTTAAAACGAAGCATAATATTTTCCTATTATGAGAATTGCATTACGCTCAGCCCGAGTATGGAAGACTCCTTTCATAGTTTTATGGATAAACACTAGGATATATTTTATTGCAGTTTTGTGTCTAGACATTAATTTGATATATCATTCTGTTATTTTTAATACTTCGTTATTAGGTAAAGCTTGTATGACAAGAGAGTGTATAATATATACGTCCTATAAAGTTTATCATAATAATTATAAGTTTTAATAAATTAAAGACAGTGGTTTGGGACCATTAACTCATCTTTAGACATTTTCCCCCTTTTTTTATTTAGTTTTAGTTTTTATTTATTTAATTCATAATATGGTTTGTAGTTTATATTTAGGTCGTGCTTAAAGTCACTCTATATCCTATTATCTCGCCAACTTATCATAATATAAATTAATAGAAAATTCTACTATAAGTTTACCCATTATTGATTGATATTATGCCGTTGAACTAAGTTTCGAACTTACGTCGAATCACGTCACTGTAATCACTTATTTGCGTTTTTATGACTAACCTGTTAATATAAACTGTAACTCTACGTAGATATCAAACCAATTCCATAACGTAAGCCTTGTAGTAATTTTTGTTTTACTTTTAAGCAATGTAACAGTAACTACTAAACTACATTATTAAGAGTAGTTTCAATAATAGCTTAAATATAAAATTTGAAATAAATTAAAAATCAAACAAAGACATTGAAACTAAAATATATTATGTAGCAGATCACTGTCAACGGGGAGCGTGCCCAGAAGGCTGGCTGCATTACCACGCTGTATGGCAAATACTTATTTGTTGTGCAAAATATGAGCCAGCCTTCTGATAATAGCTTCTATTAAATAATAATATTTCGAAGCTTTAGGACAAATTCACTAAGGCTTTTATAGCTGTTGCATTATGCTAATGGAAGTAAAGTTGTCCAGCTACTTGATACGCTCACGGGCACCGGATGTTTGACGCCAGTCCGGGATAATGTGGATTGCATCTTTAATGCAATTATGAGAGTCATATGATGTTTTCTATTTTTATTAAACTTTTTATATGCTGCGGTTTATAATAAAATTGTAACTACTAAGTAATATATTATGTATAGTGTAACTTGTAATCTCTATTCTCAAATTAGCCATGTAGGGAATGAGGATGTTTTTTTAATTTTACACATAATCGAATACAATAAAAGAAAACTTAACTTATCTGTATTGTTTACTCATCAAGACTATAAGTATAATACTGAGCCTAGACCTCCGTCTTATATCCCCGAATGACGACTATACAAAAAATTAATATGAATTTAATGGAGCTCGAGGTCATTATTATAAATAGTTTTTATTTAAGACCAATAACTACCAGTCAATGATATTATAATCTAAGTTGCGAGTAATAAAATTGCAAATCATTCCAGTAAAAGAGGTTCGTCGATCTTTGCAAGGTGAACAACAGGTTCGGTATAGATCGGCGGCACTCTTTTAGCCCGGAGCAGGAGGAGCCGATGCGCTGGTGACGGTCAAAGCCCTAGCCCGGTATATTTGAACGGGATACTCACGAAAATATTTCTTCAGTGATACTATCTTTTAATTGATCTGCTGTCGTGATCGCCGCTGCTAGACTCGCGTCAACAATATCAGGTCGTTTTTTCATAGTCACACGCGCGGGTGTGGAACCAGGGCTCCATGCGTCCGAGCGGCGCGGAGTCTATAGACAAACTAAGCGAATTTCTGGGTCTCCGTGATGCGTGACGGCCGCACGTGCTTGATGCGCAGGCGCATCTTGGAAAGGCTTTACACACTAGAAACGTTGACGCTGACTCAAACACCCAAACTGTTTCAGTTGAGGAACATACCTAATTATTAGTAATGTCAAAAGCAGAACAGAAACAATAATAAATAATTATACTAATTTAGGTATTATATTTTTGAGAACGTATGCTGTTTAATATTTATAATATCTTGTAAAATAGCTTAAAATAGTATGTTTTAAGCGAGACAACGTTATGTCGGAAACTTGCTAATCTCTTCTTTACATAGTGTAAATCAAAGTAGCTTTCCTCGTGTCTATCTGTATATCCGCTAACCCCTCCTAAACTATGCAACGGATTTTCAAGCGGTTTTCACCATCGGTTAGATATTTTTTACATTTTTTCAAGGGAGGTTCATATAGATACTAGCTACTAAATACTTACTATACTAGCTACTATATACTAGTACACGATATATAAAACTATTTTTATATTATAATAAAAGAAGAGACTATAGGGGTTGAACCGCAGTGTAGCCGCGAAGAAAGCTATAGTCTGATATAAAAGCTCCCAGCATAATTTCGTAAGCAGTGATGTTTATTGAAAATTGTGCTTATAAGTTTACCCATTTTTGATATATCAAACTTTATAACAAAATGTAAGTCTCTTCACAACAAAAACTAAACCTAATCGTTCTGAGTTGTGATTACGTAATATAAAAAAAGTTCTGATAGTCAAATTATTAACTTGTTTTTAGGTTTCTGTTAGAACAGGTTTCAGTTTTTATTTTTTATCACGAATCCATAAGCAGGAAATTAATGGAAACTATAAATTATGATGGGAGAACTGCGTCTCAACTAAAAGTTTTCATTTCCAGACTTTTTTGAATACCAGGTATATCACCCGTTATCGACAATAATAGTGAATTGGCAAATCGACGATTGATATAAAACTAAAAATTTGGATCGATCTCAGAGACCCTATTTTTTCGATAACGTTCTTTATTTAGATAATTTTCATTTTCACGTTGAGAAGAAGTTATAAGTATAAGAAGAATATTTTCTGTTTAATATTATTGTTTAATATTAATATTTAATATAAAACACTCTGTAATCACTGCGTCTTGGAGAAATCTAACAATACTATTTCTAACGCATTCACTGCGTCACGGGAAATATTTTTCCGTATTTGACTTTCCGAATATGTTTAACCCTGTGCGACGCCAGCTATGTATATACAAGAATATAATCTATTAATTAGTTAAATAAATTTTATAACTGATTTATTTCTACGTGCTTATGAACTTTTAAATCGGGACATGATACGGGAATATAGATGTCGTACCGCAAATCTGACTTTCTTGATACGGAAAAATATGAATCCTATCGCAAACTTGGCAAGTTTAGTATTGCACTGCGGCAGTGGATGTGTTAAAGTACCACGATAATTATTTCAATTATTGTTAACTAATGCGTTATTCGACTACGTCGTAAGTCCGTACTCTTACGAAATGTATGCGCGACGTTTTGTAAGATTGTAAAAAGTTTTTAGTTGGTTTGACTGTCCACTATCGTATTGATAATTCGAAATGTTTTATATTTATACGGTTGTTTTACGTATGTACGGTTGTTACGTTATAAAATGTTATGTACATGGGTATATAGGGGATAAGACATTGGTTAAGAGGTAAATGATAAAAGACTGACACATACTTGGCCGATTTTTCAGACATTACTATCGATTAAATATCAAGGTATATTGAATCGCAATATAATAGAGTAGAAAGACTTTACTTTTATGTATGACTTTCAGCAAATGTCTTTCTTCAGAAAAGCTTTGCTTGGATAAAACTTAAGAACTGGGTTGAGAGTCACAGATAACTACTACTTTGACTACTAATTTGATAGTAATATTTGTGTAATGCTTTACTCTAAATTTTATATTAATTATACTTTAGTTTTCATTATAAAGTATTAATAACGATAAAACAAAAATGAAATTCGCCGTTAAACCCTCATTGTGGACACGCGTTATGTTAACTGGGTATACCACTCGAATCACCATCACGATGTGAGCGAACCTATACAACTCTTATTTCATTGCTCTGTAGACTTGTTATGATGATAAGCTGATAATTGCGTAATAGAACGCAGGCCAATAGATTAACGGACGCATTACTGGTTCACTTATAGCTATTTTTAACATTTTATTTGATGATTAGTGCCACCGTCAAAGAGATAACAATAATTAAATTAAAGAAAGGTTAAATTTCGTATTTGCTTTATCAGCTTCCAATACGTAAAGGTGAAAGGAATTCTTACTAACTTACATTCTGTCTATGTCACAATTCATTCTTATCTCAGGAACTACAGTTATAAATACAAAATTTGGCATACATTTAGTAGGTAGTCTCGTGTATCTACAAAAATAAGAGTTGGCGTTGGCAAGTTGGCGAAATAATTTTTAAGTATTTTCATCTGATACCCCATTCGATGTTATTGCAAATTTCTCTTTCGGGTCCCTTTTTAATATTCGAATAACATATTTTCGCAAATACCATACTACATTTTATAAGCACACGAGACTTCTACAAATGTGCTAAGTCTCAAATCTGTGAACTTATTAGTTTCTGTGATAATCAACTATAACACGCAGGTAGATGCTGGAGTTCGACCGTAATAATTTCTTTTTATCTGTAAATCCAAAGGCACAAGTACACTATATATAAAATGTAAATCTATCTTAAGTCCTAAAAACCGGTCACGTTCGTTTCGGTCCACAAACAGATACATTGCGACGACGAATGACCACTGTTCTTGACGATTGTTTACGGAACCCACAAAAATCATTTAATCGAATATACTACAAGGTTACAAATTACTTTACGGATCTTATTCAAACCATTGGAAGTGTGCTGATTGCATTGATATACTTTCAACAGTTACGAAGTTATCTATAATTGTAATAACCATATAGATTTCCGCTTGAGAAATTAGTTTGATGATTTAATTGTTACTAAAGGTGTGAAATATAATGGGTAGATGCGTTACGAAGAGTGTAATAATTTTAGGTCCGTACTTTATATATTTAACGCCATATCTGTTCATGATGATACACAAATGTGAAAGTGAATTTTTAGTTATATTTGTTAGTTCTCTTTTCTCGGCGCTGGATAAAAAAAATCATGAGATATGTGACTTGCGTTTCTTGTAGGTAATGTTTGTTTTTACCGGTTAAGGTATTGCTACGACTTGGTTCCGACAAAAACAAAATCCACCTGAAACAAAGAACATTTATTACATAAGCCGTCGTCGGCATTTGAACTAATAACATTTAGATTATTTTACGGTAGTCTTCTTTTGTTTACTTTGTTTTTAAAATTTGTGATTATAAAACAGCACATTGTTGTATTGTAATATTTTATGGCAGTCATTAGCCAGGTGTGTCGGATTAAGATACGGGGCCATTGCAGTTGCGCAGTATAAAACGATGACCTGATGGAGTGGGGAGTCAGTCGAGCGATAACCACGGACGAAGCAAGACGTGTGTACTACAATCCGGAATCTTTCAGTGGCAGACTTTGCGCGTTTTATGGAATTACGACTTCTGCATTACGTTTGGACTTGTTGTGTTTGGTTATATTTGTACCTGTGTTACACGTGTTTATATAGTTCTTATAAACTCTGTAGTAATTCTAACAGCATTTTAATTCGAGTCTCGCGGCTCGTAACAGTATGATTAACATGATACTGTTGTTCCTTGCAATGTTCAGTGTTTGCGGTTTGAGGTTTAATTTAATGAAATTATTTTATCATACTGCAATATAACATAATAACAGCCCATACACGTCCCACTGCTGATTTTGACCCTTCCACTATTAGGGAATGGACAGTATACCCGCCACGCTTATCCAAGGCGGCTTGGTAGATTTGACACATTCACATTGGTTATCTCGATTTACAGATTAGATTAAGATGGCTTACTTCACCGTTAAGTCAGAAAACTGCCTAAGCGGTACATACGTTCCGGCCAGGATTCGAACCCGCCTCCTTTGAGATTGGGGCGCGTGCGCTAGCTAATACGCTACCACGACTATAGTACTATTTTGAAGTAGGTAAGTAAAAAGCAAATCAAACAAATATTCATGTAATTGTAGCAAGTTGAGATCCATCGCCTGCCTGCCCCTATGGGAAACTGGCGTGATAATATAATATTATGTACGTAACTTTAAGATTATTAGCCTTGCTTTATATGTATGCTATAAAGCAAGGCTATACGTGTTAGCCTAGCGGTGTCAAGCTGGAATCATTATATTCATAGCAGCTGTTAAAATTGGCTCGATCGGTGTAATACTACGCTCTTATAGACTATTGGCGTGAAACGCTTAACCACAAGCTAATTCTGCTTCGGTTCGATGATGATGAATCCATCCTGCTATTGCAATCCCAGCCTCTCCTTCTATCCGATTCCTCCTGCTTGATGCCTCTATCCCAGCCCTTCCTAAAGGCTAGTAGCGCGTTGGCTTCGCCCCTAGTGTGTTACAAATGTCTTGGCAGTCTAGTTGCAAGCTTCATGACATGACGACAAGTGTTAAAATTCTATTATAATTTAGTACCTGCATATCTAAGTATTTGTGCGCCGTTAAAATATTTGATAGCTACATGCACAATATGAGGAGTGCATATGAGTGTTGTTGTTATGTCTTGACGCACATACGACTTTCCCGTTCCACATCGTCGACTTCATTGATAGCCGTTTTCTTTAATATGCGACGTTGATCGGTATTCAATACCTACATACATGAAGTAGATAATTATTGATGTCTAAATAAAGTCATACAAACAGTCATATTTAAAGAACTTTTTTATTTGAGAATTAACATTTATTATAAAATTACATATATGATAAATAAATAAGCAGTTTCGTAATTTTAAATAATTATAGGTAGTGTTTACTGGAGCTGCGTGTCACGGAGGTGAGTAATGATAGCTTTGGAATAATAGGCGGACAAACACACACCTTCTATATTCCATGAGAGCTAAGTGCATACACTTGTGTTATGGGTAATGTATATTGGACAACTCTGAAAATGATACTAAGCACCCAGACTAGAATAAATTAGAGACAATTGCTTTACAAAATTTACCTACATTTGCAACGAACCCGAGACTTCTGTGTTCAAGTCAATTAGGTTTAAACCACAGAGACATTGTCTCTGCTCTTGGAATCTCGATAGTATCAAATCATGCCAAACTTCGCAGTCTCGTCTAGATTATCCATGGAAGGTTACGAAATACTTTATTTATGTATAAAACACCTATTACGTACACATTAGTTATGCTAAATATGAACAGCCATATGTTATATATAATAAGTTGATAAATGGTAATTGATGTATGACACAAAATTGACCAGACTTACATTAAGCAGTGGAAGTAAAGTGGCTATTAACGATGATAAGTTTGGTGAGGATGGTGGTAAAACTATTTAATCTACCCTATTCTAGTAAAATAAACTTCTTACCTCACAAACATTATGCATGAGGTTTGTCATATTCAGCCTTGAAAGTTATTTTTTAAAACTATCAAATATGTCAATTAATAACTATACCGTAGCAAAGTGATAAACCACAAACGTCTCCAGTCAGCTGAGATGAGAATGTTGAGATGGATGTGTGGTGTTACGAGAATGGATAAGGTGAGAAATTAGTACATAAGGGGATCTTTGAAAGTTGCACCCGTGACTGAAAAGTAGGTAGGTAGGTAGGAACTGAGAAGAAGATTAAGTTGGTATGAGCATATAATGAGGAGGGATGAAAGTCACGTGACAAAAAGAATGTTAAACTACAAGATAGATGGGCACAAATGTAGAGGTAGACAAAAAAAGTTGAATGGATTTTGTGAAGGATGATATGTGGTGTGACAGAAGATGTATGTCGGAGTAAAGGAGTGTAGAAGGAAAAGACGTATTGTGCCGACCCCAAGGAATTGAAATATGGTGAAAGAAAAGAGTGAGAGCAAGCATCATTTAACTAAATCATGTTATCATGATAACTATGTAGGTTATCTCTTTAACTCAAGCATGATTATCCATTAAAGAACAATATCAATTCAATATTATTTATCTGTTAGCCTAACTCTGTATGACGTTCTTTTGTTATTGCTGCGAACCAATAAGATTTTATCATCATTAACAAGGTATTTTATAAACTTTCTTTCAATGACTACCAATTCATATATTTATAACTTTACTACATTCCAAATAACATTTTTAGTTCCTATGGAACGATTACGCGTAGTTAAGTCACGCAAATGTAGCTCAGGGTTTAATACATTATTTGTAATGATACATTGGGTGGATTCCACTAGTAGCTTACAACGATCAAAATGCTCCTTAAGTCGTTACACATGACGACCATGGTCGTGGCGAAAACTTCATTAATGATGTTATAATTTTTGCTCACGCCGACCTCATAACGACTCATCCGGGTGGATGGTAGTAGTGGTCGTTGAGGAATTTGGCGCACGAATTTAATACTTAAAGATGGCCACAGAAAAAAAAACTAGGATTTGAGATTAATAGTTTGAAGATTCATACAAAGTAGGGTTGTAACGGAGGCGTTCTTAGCGGAGGCGGATGCGGAGGCGACGGGTTTCACCTCCGCGGATGCGGAGGTTAACGGAGGCGGAGGCGGAAGTGTACACTGCGTGTAGTCGCGTAGGTAATTATTGGAAATTATATACATGCAAGTTTCAACTTTATAATCATTAACACATAAGATTTATTTGCGCTTTGCAGATGAAAACACCTTATCATGTAAATATAAAATTTAGATGATTTGATTGTATGCTCTATGTCTCTCAAAATAAAGCACAATATTTAACTTGGTGTTTTTTACAGTTAATGATATTTTTATTTCTTAGAAACTGAAATGAAACGATATTTTTAAGTTAGCGATAGCAAAGATAACGTGATTGGTTGATTTTTTAAACGTAATATATTGTTTGGTAATTGATATTACAGCGGGTCAGTGCATATTTTCTATTGTTTTGGTAAAGTTGTGTTTTTGTATATTCAGTATTTTCAACCAATAAAAATATCGGTAAAAAATATCTATTACCAAGTAACAAATAGATAAATTCGACCGTTAACGCCATCTCTAGGCCGGACGGCTGAGTCGTCGCGAGCGTCACTGCTTGCGTATGATTAGTAAATAAACCTCCGTTATGACTCCGCAAAAATTACACGGATGCGGAGGCGGAGGTACGATTTCTTGCGGAACTTCCGCAGTAACGGAGGCGGAAGCGAAGTTCCGTTACAACCCAAATACAAAGTATACAGATTAGTTTTGGGGTCCTAGAAAGTAAATCTAATTTGATTTGTTTTATAAATTATAACGTAATAACTTATTTTGACTTTTCAAAGTCACCATTTGCAATGTTACATCAACAACGCACAAAACGCCCCATAAGTCATTCCACTTGATATGTAATTGTAACGCTCGCCAGCAAATAGAAAGGGAAAAACCGCGGTCGTAAATGGACATTGAGAGATAACGTGTGTATTCGCATAAAAAAATAAAATAACAAAAAAATGTAGTACTTATAATTTTAGAGAATTACCGGGTCCCCAAAATGAAGTGACAAAAAAGGCATATAGAATATGAATATAACAAAATAAACTTATAACATGTTTGTTCTACGGCTGCACACCAATGCAATTGCATTATTTATACTTACACGATTAAAAATTGTAACTTGAATAACTACTGGTTACAACCTATCCTTTAAATCTACAAACCGACCTTTTATAAGGACTTTTGAAAATAAATAAGTAGTCTGGAATGTGTGCTTTCGGTTTATGCGAATTAAAAAATCCTGTAAGGCCTGTAGTAAAAAGTCTGGTTCCAAGGCGTCCCTGCAATAATGAGACCTATAAATTGCTGCTGGCTTTTTATCCCATTGCAATTTAGAGGCACCGGGGAATCAATAAAAAAGATAATCATTCATTTAAATTCCAAATGATCTCTGATGTCTCAGCTCGGTTCGATCTATGTGTTTTAAAGTAAATAGCATTACATGAGTAAGTAATAGTCAATTTCTCTGAAAGTTGACCACAAATGAACACTACGTTTTAACGGTTTTAAGCTCGGTAATTTTTTTGACTTTTTTTGTTCCAACGTTTCGGTCACTTTTCCGTAGCCGTGATCACGGAAGACTAAAGAAACGCGCTTAAAACCGTTAAAACGTAGTTCTTTTATGTACTCTAGTAGCGAAACTTAAGACCATATTATTCTCTAAATGGCACTTTGTGATCCGTATCACGCTACTCAATGTTAGTCATAAATCAAATTAAAATACGAGTCTAAAGGGATGTAGTAGTTACTTACTTATAAAATCAGTATAGCGCATACTCTATTACTCTTAAGATTTGTGGGCGGTTGCTATATCTTACTATTCTTTTACTTGTCTTACCATCGGTTGAATTTCGACGTTACTCGTATGGAGCTTATGTGAAAATTTAACCGATAGTATGGCAAATGAACAGTTAGTAGGATATAGGAACCGGGCCTTGATCGACTATATACTTAACACGAGAGAAAATAAAATGCATTTCTATCGGATTAGAAACTAAGCAATCTATTTATAACGAGTCTACTTTTAAAACAATTATTTACATTGCCTAATAATTATGTAGATTTTTTATACAAACCTTTCTCAGCCTTACCCTGGAATATTTTCAAACATTTATCACCTTACAAAAAAGATATCGTTAACTTCGAAATGTACCACATTTATAAGTTGTTGTTTTCTAGGTTCCTAAAAGTAAATAAGCACGATTTCTAGTTAATTTTCAACTTTAACTACTTACATCATCTATTTTACTACTAACAAACTAAATAATAACCGTAAAACAAATTTAATACTTAACGATAAGTTGCGGTTATGGTGGGGCCTCACCTGCGATAATTTTAAAAATATTTACTACGGCCGAAGGCGTCTCATTTGCAGAGTTAAAAATAACGCCGTTAACAAATAGCCACATTACTGTATGTACCTACGTTATCTGCGAATATTTAACGTCATTAACAATAATACATCTTGTATAACGCATTAAACCCCTCGCCATGTCTGCGTGAGTGGCTTTTATCAGGTAACATTATCGAAGATGAAGTCACACCATTAAAGTTTTTCGTTTCTGAAACAATAAACTTTTGACGGTTACTAAGCGGGATTTTTATTTGATTTTTTAAATAAGACGCATCCGGTCACAGACGTAACGCAAGTGAGGCCTTCGCTTGACAAAATAGTACTGTATATTAATCAAGCATACTCGTAGCCATAAGGCTGTTTCTTAACGTAGCTTATACCGAAAAATAATTATCGTATTCCGATTCTATCTATTATACAAATCACTCCAGTCTTATGCGCACCCTTGTGAACTTCCAATACATAAGGCGATCATTCATTCTAATTTAAGGTGATGGTCTCATTGTTGAATTTCGTATTAAATTGCTTTAGTTTGAATATAAAAAAACGCATGAATATTTATATACAGATGCGTTTTTGTTGTAATAACTGCCAGCTACTATATTTTATCCATGTATTTTTCTTGGTATCGGCTAAAATTTGATTTAAACTTCGTGCAATTAAGGTAAGTATGTATTATCCCCGCAAATTGCTAATGCGCTGGAACCTTGTCAAATTAACAATCACGTGACGTCATCAGGAGCTCGATATGTACGCGTACTCGCCGGCCAGTGATGCTAACAGTACTGAGTGTTCGGCTACGGCTACGTCACCAAAATGACGGCCAGGCGCAATAGCAATTTGCGGGGATAATATAATAGTGATATAGAAATCTAGCTACATCGTCACTATTATTGTAATAACCAGTTTCAAAATTAATGCAATTCAATTTCAACAATTAATGTAATTAACTACCTAATACTTGCATTTATGTTTATTAGAGATTCCAAACTTTTTTAGATTTTTTAAAAGCATAAATTTTGTCTATATTGTAAAAGTTTGCATTTATTTTGTTATCTATACGATAGTTTGAAATAAGGGTTTATCTTAAATCAACGCTATTAAGTATGAAAATCGATTGTGAATTTTGTAAACGATTTAGATGTAGTTCATTTTCCATGGCGAGGGCGTTCCTCTTCATCACTATGTTCCTCTTGGAGAAGTAGACTGTCGGGAGGACCTCGGGGAGGTGCGCGTGCGCTGCCCGACCGCCTCGATCCACCTCGACTGAACATACGGGACAACTGAGCGAATTTCTTCCGTGACACTAAGAAAATAACATATTATTAAATTACAAATTACAATTTATTATAATTTCAGTGATTATTGAATTGTAAAATAGTAGGTACTGTAATAATTTATGTAAATAATTTTAAGTATAATTTACTTGCACACGACAAGCTATGGAATTTTATATCTACGTCAAGACGTCATGTGTTTTCAGATTAGATTAGCGAATTACATCAATGTCTTTGGTTTATGGCCAAAAAATGGCTGATTGATATCGGTTTTAACTTGAAATCCAAAATACTTATATGCCTTCCTACCCATAGGGTAGTCTGGAGGACAAGTCTGTCAGCTTTGGCGACAAGACCACCCATTGTACTATATATGTATGTGCAATAAAGTTATTCATTCATTCATCATTCATAGTGACTGGATAGTCAGATTTTTGTATATTTGTTCATTGTTCACTTACTTGAGAATTAGTATAATTATTGTCATGGAATATGGTATTATAAATGTACTTTCTATAGGAACTAGTTGGATCTTTGTAAGTAAAAACATGGATATTTTTTTATTGCAGACGACGGGACCGTTTTTGCGGGATACGAGCTCAATATTTATGCAAATGAAGGAGAATCTGTAGTTCTTTCTATAAGGTGGACGGTCATAAATAACTTCATTTTTACCCCAAAACCTGAATTATGTAATTGCCGTAGGATATATAATCTTTTTATTTTTTTGGGACTTTCGCCACATAGGCATGTCAGCCCCATCATCTACTAAACGTACCTACTAAGTATAACTTATAATTACATGAGCATTCAAGATGAGCGAAATGACGACGCGAGAATAAATCTAGTTAATTTATATGCCGTATCTTTTTTTGGATAGTATAGTTTTTATGCTGTAAAGTTAAGATATAACTCCAGTTTGTTTATTTGTTATTTTATTGAAGAAATTTTTTTTTTTAAACGATATAGAGTGCGTCAACTCAAGTGCACTCGGAGAGTTTAACGAATGATTAGCGGCATTTATTATTATTAAGTTTCTAATTAATATAACAGTAATCAACGCTAATTTTAATTATCATTAAAGTACCGTTCAGGTTCATTTTATTGCGGAGTTAAAGAGTAGGTTAACTAAGCTGTAATATACCAATACCAACCATTAATGTAAAAACGATAGGTTTTTTTATTTGTGACAGCTATTTTGTAAAATCGGTCAAGTGCTCGTTAGTCAGTCAAGTCAGTCGTTAGTTGAGAACGGCCACAGTTTTTTATTCCTTAGTTAGAAATATGGCGGTAACCCCCAGTTTTTTCAAATTCTGGTGTCCAGAACTATTCATATTGTCGCATGATGAATTAACTTTAGTCAGGTTATGGACTAATTGACATACATGGAAATATTAAGAAACTTACTCTTGCCCATATTTTTTAATCTCTCTTTGAATACAGCTTCGTCGTCGTGTCCCTTTGTTTTGTGCCCTTGCTCGCTATCTAAAGCTGCCATAAATTCTTGATTCCACCTCAGTTCAGCCATGAACTCTTCGTTTTGGAGGAAAGTAGCAATTCGATCGTCGTCCATTTCAAGACTGAGGTCTATTCTGGCATCGGTTGATGGTGGTATGCGTAGAAACATTGGGGGTAGAGGGCCCAACATACGTGGAACCCATTTTCTACGTATAGCAAGTGGAAGTGACTCGTCGTCAACGTCTCTGTAAGGAAATATTCGGAAAATACCTATGATATTTGTATCTTATTTAAAAAAAAAACAAATCAATTAATTTCTTTCTTTTTATTATAAAATGCTTAACCACTTTCTTTTAGAAAGTGACGCACTTGTGTTACATACGTAATTATAATATACCAACGTAAAATGAGTGTATTATAATATTTTAAATATATACATTGTTTTTCCTTAGATCATTTCCGTACATTACAAATAGGATTTTTGCAATGAATTACACTATTTAAATGTCTTAGACAACTTAAGTCACGTCTAAAGTTAGATATTATAGTTGAAAATGTTTTATAGTATTCACCTACGGACACAATTTAATTAAAATTTGTCTTGTAAGAAAAACAAGGTGCGTACAATGTTAAAATTATGTTTGCATGAAAAGTGCGTAGAAATAAAATAAATATTTGGTGTATTGAGCATACATTGTATTGTGTTTTTTCTAAATATATGCTAATCGCTGTAACTTGTTGTTTTGTTTTATAATTTAATATTTCTAATGTTAAATTAGGTAATCCTTGCAAGAGTAAAACTAAAGCGAAGCACTACGCAGTCTGTTTTCAGTAAACTGAATGCAAATTTAGAAATGATGCTTACACCAAGGCTGTTGTGTCATTGTCGTCACAACTGTCGGCAGCCCTTGTGACTCCGCGTCGGTCTTTCCGGCGAGACGGGGTGGCACCCTCCACCCGTTCCATTTCCAAGCGCAGCCGTTCGTTTTGATTGTCGGTGCTCATCGCTAGGAGCTGGTCAATAGTTGCGTCTACGGCGCCCTGATTAGCGCGCAATACCGCTTCGATCACGTCATCGTCCATGTCCGGGAACATTGTCTTAAAATCGGTCATGGCCTGGGTGAACTCGAGCTGCATGGTGGACGCCATCGCGCCGCCGGCCCGCGGCACGCGATCCGCGAGATACGTCACGAGCGCGCGCCCCTTGCCGGCCACTCAGCTGATACGTGACGCACAACTACCGCACTGCTGGTAAGGAATTTCGCCGTGCGGGCAACGGCCATCCTCGTGGCGCACTGGACGCCGGCTACTGTTCGGTGTCCTTGCGCTCTTAATTAGCGGTTTGGTCTATATAATAGATGTTGTGTCGCGGTGCATTGCACCGAGCGATACCATGATGTGCAATTTTCACTTTCGTAATTTCAGGTGTGAATTGCGCATGCGTGATCGGGGGCGGGGAGGCCGTCGATATAAATAGCGAATGCACGAGGGGAACCGCGTCGCCGACCACGGCGGCCGGCCGGCGCGGTGGATTACGTTCGTCTCTGCAGATTGCGAGATGGTTCGATGACTGCCCTAGTGCGCATGTGAAATACAGTGTTATGAAACATATTACGCACGACCCACAGACGGCATCATAAACCTCCTAGCGACCTTACAATACCAATAACATATCGTCGTCGTCGTCTTGATTTCTGATACTCTTTTATTGAGGAACTTGTTTTCCTTTATATTAAAAAAAAAGTCTGCAGGTATAGGTAAGCCAATAAGCCTGTTGTGTTTATATAAGATGATGTATTGGCGAAAGCTAAAAACACATGTTTAAAAAAAACAATCTGGGGCCCAGTTCTGCTGTTTCAATATCTTGGCTTTGCGAAGATATTCAATGTATGTATTCTACTAAATCCAAATATCCTCTCGATATCGTCGGGGCGAAAAAAAATCATATTGCCATTAACAGAAATGGCATCAGCTGAAATGAATATTGCGGAGTTACCAATAATTTTAACATTTATTTCACGAATTTTCGCTTACAAATATTTAGTGTTTTAAATTGACAGTATCCCGAAATCAGGCAAAACTACAATTGCGACGATAGTGTCTTTCGATTTTACTGATATAGTAGCAGAATTGGGTTACAGTACTCAATGTCTGCAACGATGACTTTTCTAGCTTTATTGCAAAGATCAAAACTGTGATGAAAGTAAAATTAGTAATTGAATTATAATTCAAGTGTAAAATGAAAGACGTTGTTTTCTATGTACGATTTATTTTAGAATTAGAGTAGACCTTACATAAATTATAATTTAACTTTAATTTCACACCAATAACTGTGTTTCACAGTGCGTGGAATTTATAATTTAAATTAAACATAACTGAGCAATGAAATGTTTTTTTTTTGTTTATGATATTTTATAATATTAAAAAATGTAAGTACATTAAGGTGCGGCATTCATTTAGGCCATTATAAAAAAATGCTAACATTAATTCATTTCTAACTTCAGTGAGAGAAGGTTTGTAAAAATGTTGTCTGAAAAAATGAACTCTTTTTAGTTTACAGAATAGCGGCATTAGGACAGGGCTATCCTTGCGCTAAGTGTTATGTCATTATCATATTATGTTTAATAAAATGTAGTTTTATTATGTATACAAGTCGCGAAAATTGAAGAAAATATTATTATCATATGTTATAATTTTAAATCGTCATTCGTTTGGCGCTAATGCGATTTAGGCTACGTTCCACAAGAGACTCACAACGATCACGTTCATGACCGCGATTTCATTCGTTCCACCTGCTTGCAGACGTTACCATCATAAACTCAAGTGTACCGGACGGTTGATTTAAAAATCGAGTCTTCGAGAATTAATGCTTTGTGGTCAAAACCCAAAGAGTACATTGGGTTTTGACCACACCCGCGACCCGCTTTAAACCCGACCCGCTTTTTGACATGGCTCATTGTAAGCGCTCTGTACTTGAAAATAATGCCTAATTAGTGACTTTTCGTCACGACCATAAACGACCTTGGTCGCCATGTGAAACGGCTGACGGAGCATTTTGGGCATTGTGAGCTATTGCCGGAATGCTTCCTTAATCTTGTCTACAGGGCCCGGCCCCAATTTCTGCTATTACAATATTGTAAGAATGGCCGACCACTGGCGACATAATGGTTATTTTTTCTTAATAAGTGACCATTATAACGCTAATGGTCGACCATTTTGCCGATATTGTAATAGCAGAATTGGTGGCCTAGAGACGCCTTAGACTCCATATACTTATTTTGAATAAATTGGTGAAGCTCTATCTGCTTCTTAGTTTTTTCTTTTTACTCTGTTTCATATGTATGCATAAGGGCGCCGGTAATTCTAAAACTGGCTCACTGGGATTTTCATATTCTCTTTGAAACTAGTAAAATAGAAATATTTTTTACATAAAGTATATTTACTGGACTAGTTATTACTCAACTTTTTTCCAAATGTAAACTTTGAGTTTTATTCTTGTATAATCAATACAAATATATTATGTATATTTCTTTGAAATCATTTACGATTTATGTGAAGTGTTATAATGGCCTTTAAACATTTAGATTTTATAATGAAGTTGACTGATGGCACTAAATAACATTACATGAACTGATGAGACCAAGCATCGAAATATTATATAGGTATTACAGCAATACACCCTATTTAACAAAATGAAATGAACATTACCTCTACACACTATAAATAATTATTTTAAACACTGATCTAAAATTAATTTTACCGTACTCAGAGTAAGATAATAGTTGTTAATTTTAACTTCACGATTTATTTATTTTACTCCATTGTCTATGTTTACATTTCCCATCCGTCGAAATTAAGAAATTAGTGAAATTAATTTTGTCTAACGAAAATATTAAAATGTTTACATAAAAATTTGACATAAAGCTCTGAGTGCGGTCAATAAATAAAAGTTCAACACCATACAAAAGTTAAGAGAAGATGTTATTTCAGTTTCAAAAATGATTTACTAAAGTATTTATAAAAGTAATAAACAGAGAAGAAGCAATAAATTCTGAATAGTTTTTATTAAGATGAGATTTATAAAGAAAAAATACAAGCATACATTATATAGACGTTTATTATAAGAATAAAAGAAAGAAGAAATTGGTGTATTTAATTTAACTCATAAGTAAAAGTTTATTCCTTTCATTATGGTTTCAAGCATACAACTAAAATTAATTTTTACCTCATAAGTAAATACCACGCTTTTCTTGTATAATTTATTTTAAACATTGAAAGAAATGTTCTGTATTTGGAATGGTGCGAATTGGCCTTCTTCATTTTATCACGAAACAAGAATTTCATATTTTATTTCATACATCAAAATATATTATTATATGCTTACAAGTGTTAAAAGTTGTATTTTTTAACTAGTGAGATGAAAAGTTCATGTGTCACACTTTTTTATTCGTAACTTTAATTCCCATCCCTACATTCATGATTCTAAAGTACATTTATATAAAATAAAAGAATGAAGAATATGACGAACTATGTACTCAATCTAAGATTTGACCTAAAGGTCTAGCTGCCAAAACATAAACTAAAAATTGTGAAAGTGTGATCACTCGCTACATTTGAAATTCAAATATAGAATGCTTTGCTTGCCCCATATTCAAAGTAATTGCTCGCTATAAATAACTTTGCTCTATTTTCAAATAACTATTTTATTCATTCACTTGACAATAAACTGAAAATCACATTACAAACTTCCATTAAACTATCAAACCCGTTGAATCGTATAAAGAAAATTTATGTAATGAAAATCATATTACAGGAATGTTGATAATGGTTCAACCAATTATTCTCATATAATCTTTTAGGCATAGCAATTTAATGGCTGGCATACATTTTAAAATAATTTAGATGATATCGAGAGAGCAATAAATAGTATAGTAAGTGGCAAATATATAGAATAAAGTTTGATCAACTTTAGATGTCAATATTATATTATCATGTTTGACATAAGACTGACAGTGACATATGATTAATATCAATCAGGGTATCTAACTCAATTATTATATTTTATATAAGAGTAGACTGCGACACACCTCACTGGGTCAATTTCTGAAGATTTGACAATACATTATACATAAAAAAGCATGCATATACTGTTGCAGACTATCTTCTTATTTTGATTAATGCATTAATTTTTTAAATTAATAATACATGCTATTGACACAAAAGTATTAAATGAAATAATTTACAATACGGATTTATCCAAAACCTGTGAAAAATAGTTTTAAATTGCCGAGCCGCGTGTAATTTAGAGTTATTAATCTAGAGTATTCTGTGCAAATTATTGTTTCAATATTATTTTTGTAATGATCATATTACTTGCCACTCACTATATTGTTCTCGATACATTAAGAATTAGTATGTGAGATTCAAACACGGGCCTGATCGCTACCCTGCTGCGGCAGCACTACCATGGTGTCACTCGCGCGGCCACCCGCTCCTGTAGGATCTTGATGGACTTCTGGTGGACGTGGTTCCGGCTATGAAAGATCAAGTTAAATATTTAAATGTGGGTAGTCTTAAACATATGTAATTAGATAAGTTATTTCAATAATAGTTTAATATTCCATCACATACTTAAAATCGTGACATACAGACTAAACTTGTCAAGTTAACCTAAGTTACTAATTAATCAAGGAAAAAATACTAAGGGCCTCGCGGCTAATATTGTTCCATTTTCGAAACTCACAGGTAATATAATAATAATCAATAAAGACACAGTGCTTCAAAAACAACAATACTTCACGCTAGCTAAATCCATAAAATACGCGAAATTGTTCCTCTAAAACTTAAAGTGTGAAGTGATAAAAAAAACTTTAAGTGTCCTTAACACAACACAAGTGAAAATTTCATCATGACAAGTAACGCAGTAACGCTCGCCAAGCGAACTACAGCTCGTTCACGATAACTTGTCCCGCAGGATTACAAAATTCTAAAAATTTACATCACTTAATATCATGCTATTAAAGAGATTATCAGAAAACGTAAATTATTCTTAATTTTTGTAAGATTTTTCTAGTACTTATCGCGATTTTAGCTTTGTTTTCACTCTAGCTGTAGGTGTTAATATTTTTTTGATTGTTGGTAATCGTGAACGAAGTATAGAAGTGACGCGTTGACTATATCTTTCTCGCTCCCTCAGTCCCGAGCCGACTTTACCCGAACGTGACGCGTGACGACGTAGCCTTATTCAAAACGTACGAAATGCTCAGCGCGCTTAAAGAGGTTTTTATGTCTTTGTCGTATTTGAGTATGCGCTGTTTGTTACCACTCCATTAATTCATTGAAAAGTAATTGGTATAACACACTTCTGTATTAAAGTTTATAAAAAAACCAGCTGTCCCGGCAGACGTCATCCTGCCCAGAAAAGCTTCAATCAATATGCCGACATTGGCGCCACCTACTGGGTCCAATTGTGACCCAACTCAGAAACTTTGCTAAAGATCATCACATGAAGTTTACAATTCTATAAACGATATACAGACAAACATTCATTTTTATATATTAAGAAGAGCCTGAGATAGATAAAAAATTTAAAATATTTTTTTAGCTAGATGTGTTGTGGGGAGTTTCTTCCCGCTTCTTCTCCTTAACACGTTGCGAAGCGGTGTGCATAGAATAGGAAGTAGGCTTAAATTTTCAATTATATGTATGCCCTTCAAAAAATGTTCTCCAGCAGAACTTATTATCAATAAAAAATATTGAATTGGAATTGATTAAATAAGAACTTACAGCAGTGTCGACGTTCGGGTCTGCGGCGACCATGAGCGTGGCGGCGCGATAGGAGGGTGGGGGCGTCTGCTTGACGGCCTCCTCGTAGTCGGGCAGCAGGCTGGAGTAGTCGGGCGCGGGCGCCGAGTATGCCGGCGCCGGCCCCGACGCCAGCGCGCCCTCGCCCGAGATCACGAACGGCGTGAGGCTGTGCATGGCGTGCACGCGCATCGTCAGGTACTTGTAGCACCGCCACACCACGCTGATGCAGTAGCCCTGAAAACGGGGGCAACCGTTACGCTCGGGTTGACTGTGCCCAAATGTGTCATATTTAAAGCGTTTCAAATAACGCCATTAGAGAAAAGCTAGCTATATTAGTGTATACATTATTTTTTAACAGAATTTTTGCAGTGAATTAAATACTGTTTAATTATGTTTAAATGCCGGGTTGATGTTTAGTCAACCCAAGCCATGTTTTATATTAATTACCGAAAGATATAACAACTCAAATTTTAACCAAAAAAATCATCTTGTAAGAAAAAATAAGGGGTATACACACATACACGCTCACCCACACATACAGACACGACCATATTGCATCCACTGATAAATAACGCATTCAGCACGCGATCAATAACATTATCCCAGATGCAGCAGTAACTTTAGAAAACCTGAGAAATAATTTAGTAATTTGAACATAATCGATAAAAATAGTTTCAACTCGACCATTTTAGTAGGGCGTTGACAAACTAGTATATTACACTTGCTGTGCCCGCGACGTCGTCCGCGTGGAATTTGTTTTCAAAACCCCCCCGATTTTGAAACATTCTTCATTGGTGCTCCGCTCCTATTGGTCTAACGTGATGATATATAGCCTATAGCCTTCCTCGATAAATGGGCTATTTAACACTTAAATAATTTATCAAATCACACTAGTACTTCCTGAGATTAGTGCGTTCAATCAAACAAACCAACTCTTTAGCTTTATTATATTAGCATAAGATTTATAGACAGAAATGCTTCAGCATTATATTATTATAACACATTGTTCAATACCAAAATAAGACCACAATATATAGTAGTTACAATATTTTTACACAAAACTTCTTAATCTAGCCATGGGGATAAATAAAATGCCTGAAATGAGGAGTAGCGCGGACCATAGTGACGGGGATCTTTTCATTCTTTATACCGCGGAAGAGGAATACAAAGGAATGAATGTTATTCGCTTAGCGAAAACCGACTCGCAACGTTGGCGCAAAAAGACACAGTTGGCGCCACCTATCTGCCTGGCATTCGTTCTACTTTTTATTGCAATCTCAACCAATTAACCTGAATCAACCAAGAATAATGTGCATATTGTCACAATTATCATATTCCGAACTTTAAAAAAAATAAAAGTTTTATTGTACACAAAATTAGTTACTTACAACTTGTAAGGAATTTATGGAGATATGTTGCAGCAAAACAAAAAAAATGTAGTACATCATGTCTTTATTATGACTATAGTAATATTTTTCTTTACTTTTATTGTGTCACTGTCTTATTGAATATGCCTGTTTGCTATAACTATTAATTCTCCAAAAGTCATTATGTAACATAGTTTTGTATATAAATTATAAAAAAAGAACTTGAGATATAAATAGAATAAGAGAAATATAAAGAAAAACAATTATTAGCTAGACGTGTTGCTGGGGAGTTTCTTGCCGCTTCTTCTCCTTAACAGCAATAACATGTTGCGAAGCGGTATACATAGACTAAGAAGTAAAATTATATTTTAATCTAGTGGAACTTATTTTGAATAACAACTTTGAATTTGAACTATAAAACTACAAAAACAAGTACCAAACACAAAACTATAAAATAGTGGCGATGTATAAAGGCGAGCTTATCATAAAGAGTTATAACCGTGAGGAAACCAGTATAATGAGATTATATTCGAAACGTGCCAATGAGTCATGGCACATCGACTGTCCGTCTAGCAGTGGCACGTTTATAGGTTGTTATTATTGTATGGAATTGTAATTGACACTGTTATGAAAATCCTGAAGGTAATTCGATAACTGCAGAGAATGTGGTGAAGGCGCTGAGGTAAATAAATGGATGCGCAGTGCTCACGTTATTGCGATTGTTACTAAAATACACTATTTGCTATGAGATAATTTCTATAATTTACTACATTAAAAACAAATTTTAATTCTATTACTAATGCATACTTCAAACATTTTTCTTCGATTTTATAGAAATTTAACTCAGCCTCTTGGCTGATCAGTGTAATGTATGTAAGGCATTATTTACCACGCCATAAGCAGTATAGTTACAGACAGTCAAAAACGCATGACCACATATAACACTCGGCAGTAACTTAAATGAGTAATAAAATTACGTTTTAACGGTTTTAAGCGCGGTAAATTTTTTGATTTTTATTAGTTAGACGTTTCCGCCACTTTTCAGTAGCCGTGATCATGGAAGAAAAAGATACGTGTCAATGAATATTGTTAAAGCTTTATTTAGACTACCGCCAACTTGCTCATTTCAATTAATTGGTTTTATTTTGTTTATGGTTATCATTTAGTGACTAAATTTTAGTCTATAGGTGCATATAATATACCACCGCTTCGGAACATGTGGCTTGACGAGAAGAAGCGGTGCAAGAAAATCGTGAGCAACATGGCTAGCTTTAATCATTTTTTATAATACTAGAATATCCGGGGCTTCGTCCACGCTTGAGTTGTAATACCCGCGGGATACCCGAGACACAAAGTACCGCAGCATTAAAAAATAATGTAAGCTCTCCTTTTAGTGAACACTGTATCGGAATAAGCTAATTTTTACACCCCTGAACAACTTTAAAGTACTCCCGGGAAAATTCCCGTGGGATTCCCGGAATAAAAAGTACCATTATAACATAGAATTTGCTATCGATCAGCGGAAACCGCATCGAAATCAACCCAGTGGTTTTTACGTGAATCCCGAACAAACAGACGAGAAATCTAAAATCACTGCATCATGTTCTCCATCGTTTATATGGTCTATTCCACTTGTTTCTTTTAATAGCTTCAATGTACAGACACGGCATGTTTAGAATGTTATAATATCATAGATAGATTAAAATTGGTGGGAGAAAAAATAAAAAGAATTTGTCAATCAAGTTGGTGTATTTTAAGTCGAACGTGGATGAAACGTCGGAATAACAAAAATCAAATAAATGAGTGCTTAGAAAAACTAACCTTAAGCAACACGGCCACAAGGAAGGCGGAGAGGACGACGAAAGCGAGCGCCGGCGCCGACAGCTGCAGCAGCTGCGCGCGCCACGGCACGCGGCGGGTCTCCGCCACCAGCCGGTGGATGGAGCGCAGGTAACACAAGTATCCAGTTGCAGTTAAACTGTTGTAAAAAGTTACAGTTACTGAATTATTATGCTATAGATAGTTACATAACAGGGGAGCGGATATTCAGTCAAAAAGTCAATTGATATACTTTTTATAAATAAACAGAATGTGGTAGCCTCATAGATTTTGTGTAAGCGTACCTAATTATGACGTCATATCGAGGGGTTCATAACAAATGGGCGTACAGGCAGAAGTGCAATTCTAAACAAGCGACAAAATAGTGAATGAAACAAAATTAGTTGATTGTATAAGGCTTAGATTGTATAAGATTATAGAGATAGGCGAATCATATACACTCTTTATAAAAACCAAGAAACTGCTATACAAGTGGGAATAGAGAAGGAAAAAGCAATAGTGAAACAAGGAGTTAGACAAGGTTGCCCCCTTCACCAGTTATTTTTAATATTTTTATTGAAACCGCTATAAAAAAAAAATACATTCTAAACTTGGAGGAATAAAAGTAAATGGAGAAAAGGTACATTTTATACGTTTTGCAGATGATATAGCCGCTTTAGCAGATTCAAAGTCCGAATTAGAAAATTTAATAGAATACATGGATTCAGCATTTCAAGAAATAGGCATAAAAATAAACACGAACAAAACAAAAATAATGACAATAGCCAAAAATCTATACACACCAAGCCCAATAAAGTTAAGGAATCATACATTCCAACACGTAGCAAAATTTAGATATCTAGGCAGCCTCATTACATCAGATTCTCGATGCACAGACGACATAATAGCTAGAATAACAATTGCAAAACGAGCTTTTATTAGTAAAAACAATTTATTTAGATCTAAAATAGCACAACCGGTTAAAAAAAGTTTAATTAAAATTTATATCTGGAATAGATTAGAAGCATTTGAAATGTGGTGTTGGAGACGCATGGAGAGAATAAGTTGGAAAGAGAAGAAGACTAATGAAGAAGTTCTGGACATGGTAAAGGAGAAACGCACAATATTAAAAACTCTAGAGGAAAGAAGGGGGAAGATGTTTGGCCATTTGCTAAGACACGACACCCTCTTATGCACGTTAATTGAAGGCAAAGTGGAAGCAAGGAGAGGGAAGGGAAGACCAAGGCGAGCATTTATAGACCAAATAAAAGAAAAAGTGGGTGTCGTGTCTTACACAGAAGTAAAACATCTGGCCCATAATAGAGAAGATTGGAAGAGGCTCCACCGACAAGAGCATGCTCTTAAATGATAAATGAAAATGAATGAATAAGGCTTAAATTTGGATTACCCTACTATATATACACTTACTTGCATACTGGTAAGTAAAGTATATTCTAACATGCATAATCTATGCAAATCTATGTACTTAACAACAACAAAAAAATGACGTATATAATGGCGTTTACGCCCACTTGTTATGAAGCCCTCGATATGTAGGTACGTACTAGTAAAAGGAATCAAATAGCGCATTGTAACGGTGTTATAGTTATTAGCGGTTTTAAGCAGATGTAGCAATGGGTTTAATGCATTAATAGACAAAACTTATGCACACATACACTAATGCAGCTATTATTAGTTGACGGTTTTTATCGCTATGAATAATACGCATTTGGCCACAGTCAATAACTATAAAATTATCGCTTGAAGCAAGAACATTATCCCTATTAATATTATCAATGCGAAAGTAACTCTGTCTGTCTGTCTGTTCCGTTTTCACGTAAAAACTACTGGACCGATTTGGCTGAAACTCAGTATATATATGTTTTCGATACCGAGAATGAACATAGGATACTTTTTATCCCAAAAAGTGGGATAGTTTTCGGGATAAAAATATATTTGTCTTTCTGTTTGTTATGCTTTTACGGAAGAACTAATGGGCCGATTTGGCTGAAATTCGGTACGTATGTAAATTAAATAGCATTTTGGCCTTTTGATCATTTTGGCCTTTTAGGTCATTTTGGCCTATTCGGTCATTTTGGCCTGTTTCGTCATTTTGGCCATGTCGGTCACTGTGGTCTTTTGGTCATTTAGAGCATTTTGGCCTTTTTTGTCAAGTTTTGTAATTTATTTTGTTGTCAGATAGACGGGGGATGGTATAATTAGCGATATAAAATGAAGTGAATCTTCCGTGGGCATATACATACAAATGTAATATAATATAACCTGTGTGCCAGTGCTACCACTGGCTCTATAAACAAGAGACACGCATTAGAGGTTAACCCGCGGCACAGCCGCGGGGTAAACTCTAGTAGGTAAATAATGTTAGAATTTATCGTAACGTGTCCGCATCCCTATCTCTATTGTACACGAATTGAAAATAAACTTCCAAATTAAAACAATATTTAATTGTGCATAAATGGGTGTATATTAGATTAAGTAAATAAAATTACTATAGTAATATACAAAAACAAGTACAACGGTAATTAAGGGATATGTATTTCCCGTTGGTTTTATCTGTGACGAATTACAACAAAGTGTTAAATTTATTTTAATGCAATGACTCGCGTAAATATACTGTTGTAAAGTATAAGCCGTTACTCACAACTGATAAATATTATTATAATAACTATAATAGCTGCTATTATCTATACTCAACAACAATGATCAATTGAATGATTTTAGCAATTTTATACTATTAGAGAGCGTTCTAGAAAAAGAAATTAGAAGGAGTTTCGGAGTTGCGACTTCCCAGCTTGCACACATATGGCATAAAGGAGCGAGCGCCATGCCCAGTAGACTACCTCCAATTGTCGAGGAACTGGGGATGAACTCCCAACATGAATTTATAGTAAAGTCACGTGCGACTAGGCGTGTGTAACTCTTCACTCACTGAACCGACTCGCTGATCTAAAAAATTTAGGTGTTCCAAAAGATTGGAACATCAATAATGTTTCAAATGCATCATTTGTATCTGGAATATTGCGGTCTCTCTGATTCTCTGTTCAGCGCGATCATATCGCTTACGTGTGAGAGAGACCGACTAGAGCATAATGAATCACAGAGCAACAAGCGTAGCGAGAGAGCAGGAAAACAATAAAATAAACAATAAGAAATCGGTTTTATTAATCATCTCACAATTTGTAATTTTTTCAAATATTACTCTGAATATTCATCTTTCTTTCAACCTTAACACCATCTACATCAATAAACCTGCGACACGACATATATATATATATATATATCTGTATTTTTATCTTTGACAAGTTTGACACGATGTTTCAAATGAAACCGCAGCCCGTTTCTCAGCCTCAGTCCGCGACGTACCATAACAAGACAACCATGATTTTATATCTTTGACTCCCATGTTCCAAATGAAACATATCAGAGATCCGGAACATTTTACTGTTCCAGATACAAAAGTTCCAATCGCAAAAGTGTGACATTTCTCCCACCCCTACGAGGGACCGATTTTGCGGACACAGATAGTAGTAGTGTATAATGCGGAAGAGTTAACTTGAGACCTGAACGGAATGCGCGCTCGCCTCCCGCCTTCTTACCGCTCTCGCCATCGACGCATGTGATCGAGTTAGTACCCCGCGGTTACGTCATCCGAGCGAAGTCTCAAGTTAACTCTTGCGGGTTGTAAGGAAAATTTATATCATACTTACACAGTGATGGCAAAGTCAAATATCTGCAGACAGAAGAATGGTAGAAGGTGAGCGGGTTTCCCACGCGAGGCGCCGTATATCAGCATGAGGGTGATAGCCAGGGTGCACACTGTAACCAGTGCACCCACATCCACATCATCTAGCGCACACAGTCGTAACACATTAAAGTCATTCGACCATGTCAAATCTGTTTTTTTATGGGTCGAACGCAGTAGGCGTTAAAGAGATAAGATGCGAATCACAACTACTTGCACTAATATGACACCACAAATTGGCTCAATTAGTTAGATATACGTGCACTATCCTGACGTAATGTTTCAGATTCAATGAAATATGAATTGATAATAAACCATTGTACATAGTTTCTGGCACCATTCTTGAGCAGTAACCTTGGTCTGCGCATAAGTAAAACTTATGTTTGTTTCAAAGTATGAGGTATTGTCTCTTTGGAGTAAAGGGACAAAATCATATTATCAAGCTTTTACCGCCACTTTATAGTAAGCGACGTTCATAAGTACCTAAATAGTTTGCTTGTTGCAAATTATATTTTTACCATTTTTAAAGATTTTCAAGATATAGAAACCCGGCCATTACTAGAACTTATATTGAGTAAAAGGGAATACTTACGGTATATTAAGGAATGATCTCTTGGAGGCGGCGCATTTTGGGGGTATGCACTCGGCGGTGGTTCTACATTGGAGAGGGGAGTAGGCAGGGCGTTATTTATACGGCCGATGTCACTCCAGTCCGCCACAGGTGTAGAGTCGCGCTCGAGTTCATCCAACAGGCGAGGATCACGCACAACAGCTGCTAGAAAGCCTAGAGCGATGAGGTGGAGCATCTGTATAGAATGAATAAGAAAACAAGTAATTCACAATGACACTCAGCGCAATTAAAGAACTAATAAATCACAGTGAATTGAATTTTTAGACATTCAACTTCACACCACACTTAAAACTTAATACAAGCAGTTTACTCCGAGGAGATAGCTACATTTTTGTACATACAGAATTAAGATACACAGATAATCATGTCGTCGTATTGTATATATTCAAGCTTGCCAAGTTACGTGTGAATCATGGGATTACCCAAAATAACAATACAGGACTTTAGGACCTAACCTGCATTAGAGAAAACATAATATTGAAATTGTATGCAAAATTTGCCCTGGGTAATTGAACACTAAGGGCCTTTATATTATGCAAATATGTTTTTATTAAAATTATAAATGATTTATTTAAAAAATCTTACATTCATATTATTATCTAATGTAAAAAGACTAATAAGTAACTTATGTAAGATCTAAATTAACTACCTGTATCTATCCTAAAAAACTGTCCATACCCAGTTGTACATTGTTCATGTAATCTCTACTATAGGAGGATATTAGTAAACAAATAAAATGTAACTCACAAGATGCCATGTTCCTAGTAAGATAGTCCCGGTTCTTACATGGAGGCAGAAACAGCAGCGCCATTCGCTGTCACGTTCACTACCCAATTTGGGTCTAAATCTCAACATATTTTCCTGCAAAATAAAATGATGCTTTCAAAGTTCTATAATTATATTTTCAAAGACTGGCAAGAGTAAACACACATGAGACTACTTTCATAATTAAAGCTATCCTATGCCATGTTTAAATAGTACTCCAGTTCAAATTAAATATCTATGTAGTAGTTAAACTTTTTTTATCGCCTAAATATGGTAGTCGGTAGCCATATTATATTAGTGTTTATAGAGAATTGGCTTAATACATGGTGATACATGCAAAAGTCAGTCATTTTTCAATCACTTGATAAAAGTTATTCATAGAATAAAGTTATTTATTGGTTTAGACTAGGGATCTCTAAATTACGGCCTGTGGGCCAAATCCATCCCGCCAATGGCCATCTTGCCCACAACAGATAACAGCTTATTGTTGCTGTGATAAATTTTGTTAAGAGCATAAAATAAACAAAAATTATTAGTGATTGATCCAAAAGTCCTATTATAATGTTCAAGAATATCTAAGTGAGACGTAAGACATTAAGAAGATATTGTGACTTTTAAATAAATTATGTATAATGCCCACAACTTCACCCACACTTGGCTTGAAATTTCCACAGGATTCCCTGGACACAAAGTAAGGCAGAATTTAAAAAAATAATGTAAGGTATCGTTTTAGTGAAAATTATATGGAAATAAGTCAATTTTTATGCAGCCAGAAAACTTCAATCTGCTCCCGGGAAAAATATAACACATTTTATTATATAACATTTGCTATCAATCAGTGATGAAAAATCACTTCGGAATTTGTTTTAAATAAAACATCTGATCACTTTAAATCATTGCCAGAAACATTCCAGCCAGGTTCCCAAGATAATATGTAGCAGAGATTTTAAGTCTAGGAATTTACTGTCAATCAGCAAAAACAGCATCAAAATCTGCTTAGCAGTTTTTATGTGAATTCCAAACAAACAGAGAAATCTAAAAAAATGCATCATGTGTTCATGATAACCATCAACTAAATTAAAATTAAATAATTAAAAGGAAAAAGTTGGTGGTAGGTTAAATAAAACTTTAACAGTACTTATTAACACTTGACATCTTTGTCAAGTGTCTTAACATTTTGATCAGGGCCACTGAAAAGTGGCTGCAACATCGGAATAATGACACTCAAATAAATTACCACATTTTAAACTGTTAAAATGTAGCTTGTTAACTTGTTATGTATACTAGTCACGAAAACTTAAGGAGATATTATCTAAAGTACTAGTTCTTCAGATCAAAAGTTGTATTACATACAGACATATGGACAAACAATAAAGTGAGAACACAAAGATTCCTTGTAAACATTAGGTATTAGGATATCAGATATCCACAAAGGAAATAAAAACATATTCTTCTAAAACTGTTGGCCACAAGTTGAAATTGTTGAAAACATTTTTAAACTCCGATCTTTTAGTCTGGTATTTCAACAAGTCAATTCATGCATCCAATTCAAGTATAATAAAATAAAAATTCAAGTATGCCATAGTTTATTTAATGGAGAGACATTTTATAAGCTTCATAAATAAAATGAACAAGTTGTAATCATTCCAGTTAGAAGGTCAAACCAATTATTAGGATGAATTTGTCCCAGTTATCTATGCAGGAATAGAGGAAGAATATAATTTCGTACAGCTGGGTGGCTTGTCTTAAGAAGCGACAAAATACTCCACAGCCAGGTGGTAGGGTATTCGCCTGTCTGGATGTCTGCCAGCCCTGGTGTAGTCGCTATAAAAACCTAGAGTTCTGTTCTGGATTTAGTGGCCAGGCTCCAGTCACCCTTTAGAGAGCAGTAGCAAAATTTGTACCTCCTGTGATGATCCAAATTCATAGGCATAACTGCTTTCCATCAAACATGTTGTCTCCCACCCAGCTCCCACCTTAGCTTTTGTGATTTTTTTTTATAACCAGCCAAATTTAATTTTATATCTCAAATAATAAAGAAAATGCCCTATACGTCCCCAGGGTATGATGTATCAATGTATTACATAAATACGTAATCATATGACAAACTAATTAAGTAATGGAAACTCACAAGAAGACATTTGCAGTTGTTAATTATTAAAAAAATATATTGCATAAATTTTGAAACCTGTTGTATATCAGTTCGATTAAACGAAAAATACATGAATAAACAAAAATTCACATTGTTGATTTTTAATTTAAAATAATTTAGTTTAAAAAATTAATTTTGTTATATTAAGCAAACCAGCAGTTTGCTTAAAATACTTGAGAGCAATGAAGTATTGTGAAAATTCAGCTCATAAACTTTCCAAATCTAAGCACATTCTTTGCATTTGAAGGGGAACATGCAGAGTGCTTGCCCACTTTTCCAAGAAATATTTGTACAGATTTCTTTACAGTGTTTTATATTCTAATCGTAACAATATACAAAATACATAACAACTGTGCAGTAAGAAATGTTTTCTACCACGATCTAACATTAGTTGTTGGAATAAAATGCAAATTTCTCAACTAGATTCACTACAATTAATTTTTTAAACTTTTAGTATAAATTAAAGATGTGTAACTCAGGAGTGATTGATTTAAAAGATGTATAATCTTTCAAAATTCGAAATCACTCTTTAAATCTTTGGTTTGGAAAATACATCTTTAACTCACTACGTTAAGATTGATTTTAGTCACATGGAATGATGAAAACTAACAAATCAGATACTTAGATGTAGTATGAGACAATAGATACAGGATATTGTGAATTGAAATGAGACAACATGCGCACTCTAAGAAATACAATGATGATACACAGTAAATTAAACTCTGTGGCGTTATTGTAAAGCTTAAAACCGGTCAACTGAATAAATTATATCATTCCAAACTAAAGATTTAAAAGAGTTAAAGATTTAAAGGAGTGATTTGCATCTTTTATGGAAAAAGATTTATAAATCACTGATCTCATTGGTGATTTAGTTTGCGCATCGCTAGTATAAATGCAGAGTTAGACATTTTACTTCTAGTAAGGTAACGCAACTAAAAATGCTGCAAAGGTGGTTTATAGCAAATTCTCATAAAATATTTATGACACCTTCAAATGGCTAATAATAATATTTGTAAGGTCACGTAAATCACATCTTCCTATTAAATGGAGTGTATCATATGTTTACATTTATTTTAATCATTCTACTCTTGGTAGTTTATAATTCACGAGTACACGACATAAAATTACGCTGATACAATTTATTTTTGAGTACGTATTAGTGATCATTGTGAAAAATGTCGATTGTACCTTATTGTTTTAGAAAATATACGATTATTCCATGCAGAAGAGAAGAAATAACTAATCCACTTTCTAATCCAAATCCAATCAATAACAACACTGCAAAACGTAAATTGATTGTGAATGTGAAACCAACTGGAAGTGGAGAAATTGGAAGCAAAAGTACAAATACTTGGGATGTTAAACCGTCAATGTCACTTTTGACAATAAAAGTTAATGTCAATGATATTCGTTAGGTTTGTGCCCACGTCTCGGGGTCGCCAAAGTTGCCCCCAATTTTTTTTTTCTATTTTCAATTTTTTTTCTATTAATTCGTTTGTTCATCGTTTGTTTTTAATTGTTCGCTGTTAATAATTGTTTGTTCTTCATTTATTCATTTTAAAAAATAATTAAAAATATACCTTCAAATTAGCCCACCAAATATGTGTACTGCGTATGCATCAACCAGTGTCATAACAGTTAGTACAAGTATTTTTTTCTTAGAGATTTTTTGCGTTCTATTAGTAGGTACGTATTGCAGTAGATGTCACTGTTCTCAAATTGAACACCAAATGAAAGAAAATAATATGTTTCGTTATACGCAGTTGTTTTATTACTTGTTTAAGAAATATTTGATATGTTTTTATGTTTTTGCAAGCCATATCAGCTAATAAATATATTTTAAAGTGTGTAAATTCTATTCCTCACTTATTTCAAATTATAAAGCTCTTTTAACTTTAATTACTGGATTTTTGATGAATTGTCGATTTACTAAAAACTTATTTCAAAGATGTCAATTATGTCAAAACCAAAATGACATTCCGATCAATACGAGTTAGACTCGTGAATGTATGTACTTTGTTTGTGTTTTTATTATTTTTCGACAACTTTGTTTGATTCCTGGACTCCGAAGACTTCGCTTATCATGTTTACTAGTGTTCTGTGATCACGTTGGACTTACGCATGTACCCTGAACACCGATTTGCCTAAAGATTTGTTCTCTGATAACTTGGATTATGGCTTCTTCTGAAAGAGGTTGTTGTGTGCCCAGATGCGGTAAAACTTGTAAGTAAATCATCGTAACGGCACCAGATTAGATGTGGATACATATGATGTTATGAAAATGTATGCATTTGAATATTTTAATAAAAGGAAACATAATAAATCACGCTACCGCTAAATTGTTGTTTTATTTACTAACAAATAAACATTTTTTGGAAAAGCTTTTGGGAATTGCAGGAGTTAAATTATTAACTCCCGCAATTTCCAAAAGTCTAATATAAAAATCAAAATAATACTAGACCCGTGGATGGTTTTTGCCGTTGAATAGTGCCGTATACCGATAGAGTGCGTTAGTATATACATTACGACTGTTGACTCTATATCAGTATATATAAAGTACTCTGTGGCATCAACTATGCGCTTAAACTTTCAACGCGGTTATAATCGTGAAAAAAAACAAATATAAATTCTAAAGGAGCAATTCATTGGTTTAAAGTTTAGTTAAAAAATAAGTGAATAAATGACAGACATGACTGACATTGTAAAAATGTCATATAAACTGACATCTATGATCCACAAATAATTTCTAAGATATTTTATTTACAAAGTACTAAGAGATATTATCAAAGAGTACATTGAAACTAATATTGTGTGGTATAAAAATAGGTATATACAAAGAATTTTTATCTTTAATATTATTCCTATTTCAGCTATAATGGACAAAATTCCAGACCAAATTGGTTACTTAGTGCTCACAGAAGATGGGGCAGTCCTTGAGTCTGGAGGTGAACTTGAAAACGATGAACGTGTCGCAACAATAATTACAGATCTCATCACTTTATCTAATAAGTGAGCAATTTAACTCATAATTGTTTTACTTGTAACTTGTTTCTAGGTCTCAATACCAAAAAAAGTGTATTTAAATAATAAAATTATTTCATATGTCATTTCTAAGTCTTGAAAAGGTAATTCACGTAAAATAATTTCATTTTCAGAGTTGATCCGGTAGGATTTGGATCCAATGAACCTTTCAAGAAAATATCTATAACTTATGATGATCATTGGTTTGTTATTTGTTTATCTAATAAAAAAATATATGTTGTAAAAAGAAGTATACAGCAATTAACTACTGAAGGAAGTGCCATTAATGTATAAAATATTAGGACGACAACATGGGTCGAAATCTTTTAATGAGTAGCCTTGAAAATGCGTCATTTAATATCATATTCCAAATTTTCTTCAGATGTATTACCTTTATTATAAATGCATGGGTTATAAGAAATGTAGGTCATGAAGTTTTGGGAATAATGAATGTAAGACTGTTGTTATTAGAAAGTACTATATTGTTTTTGAGCAGAGAGGCTTTTAATAGAGCTTGTTTGGGTCAGAAGGATGAGATCAATTGGAACCAACTCATGAATCAAATATGGTTATCAGTACCTTTGAGTTTTTTACTCTCAATAATTTTTGTTTACATTTGGTTAAAAGTCTTACCTCTTGGCCACCCAGAACATGCAGTTCAATATGAGTTTGGATGTTGGAGCGTTGCTCTTTCTTGTGTTTTAGAAATGTGCAGTGCTAATATGTCTCTCACAACACAATTGTTCTGTTTCATTAAATTAAGAGTAGCTTTAGACACTTTGTACATTTTATTAAGAACATTCTTGTTCCTATCTATTATAATATTTGATAGATCTCTAGCTCTCATTGCTTTCTCAGTGGCACAAGTTGGAAGTATAGCTGTTGTAGTTTTGTGTTATTATGCATTCTTTCATTGGTACATTAAAAGTAAACCATTATATGCCAAAGGAGCTTTAAAAAGTAAGATAGTTCCTGATGTTATATTGCATAAGTTATATGACAATATGGATGACTTTAATTTCACATCACTTAAGGATTTTCTGCCCAAATATTTAGGTTCAATACAAGGAACATTTAATAAGAAACTAAGTATATTGACGCTAAGTTTTGCCAAACAAGGCATAGTTAAGCAACTGCTAACTGAAGGAGAGAAATATGTTATGTCTGTTAGCCCAGTTTTGTCTTTTGCTGAGCAAGCTACTTATGATGTAGTCAATAATTTAGGCAGTTTGGCTGCCAGGTTTATTTTTCGTCCTATAGAGGACAGTAGTTACTTTTATTTCACCCAGATGGTTAGTAGAGACCTACCATTGCATAAACAAGATCAAAATAAAATTCAAGAGTCGTGTCAGGTTTTATCTCAGGCGTGCAAAACAGTCAGCTCTATAGGCCTCATTGTTCTAGTATTCGGTCAAAGTTATGCTCGCACATTGTTGACGATGTATGGTGGAGAGGCTTTCGTAGCGAGTGGACTCCCTGTCCAGTTGCTCCGGAGCCATTGTTTGGCAATAGTACTTTTGGCTATAAATGGAGTAACAGAGTGTTATGCATTTGCAACCATGACCAGCGCCCAACTAAATAGTTACAATTATTTAATGGTATTCTTTTCTGTTAGTTTTCTAATTTTATCCTATGTTTTAACTTCTATTTTTGGCCCAGTTGGTTTTATTATTTCAAATTGTATTAATATGTTTGCAAGGATCCTGCATAGCATACATTTTATAAGTAATAAATATAAAGATACAGATTACAAGCCTTTAGAGGGCCTTTTTGTGGGCAAAATATTTTTGCTCGTTTTATTTATAGCTGGCTGCTTGTGTAAGATATCAGAGAATAAAATTTTACTACAATCGGTTGTCTTGCATATATTCATTGGTGCAATTTGTTTACTTTTTGTACTGCTCGCATGGGGCTATGAGAATAGGGAACTTGTTATTAAAATGTATAAGAAAGTTTTTAATAGAGAAGAAAAAGTTTCTCTTGATTAGCAATCATAAATTATCAAATGTATGTATGTAATATAAATATTATATAATTATTTTGTTAATTAGTGATATAATTTGATAATTGTAAAATAATAAAACATGTTAGATTGTATAAATATATGCTTTTTATTTATAAGTTAATTAATGAGCATAAAATATAACATAACAATAATAAATAGTAATTTGAGTCAGTTATCTTTTTTACATCGGATAGAAAAATATCCCCTTCATTTGTGCTTCACTAATGCGCTTTACTTCATCTGGAACAACAAAATCAATGTTACTCAAATTAATATACAATACTTATTCAATACAGGTTTCACTGTAGAACATTTTTTGAAGTCGCACATATAACTAAAAATTAATTTTACATTCTGCCTCTGTGAAGATCACTTTCATTTATTATCACTGTTTTATGAGAAGTCTTAGTAATAAGAAACTGAATCCCTGTGATGAAAATCAATCCCGAAAAACTATTACATAGACATCTATTGCCAAATAAGAACAACTAAAGTTTTATTTTATTGGATGAACACAAACATTTTAGGTACATATATTCCCACGCTATGTTAAGCTTATGGATAACTAGCTTCAGCCCGCGAATTCGTCCACGTGTAATAGTAAGAAAAAAGTAAGTTAAAAAAGTCCCCTGATTTTGAAACATTCTTTATTGATGATCCACTCTTATTGGTCTTAGCGTGATGATATATATAGTCTATATAGCCTTCCTCAATAAATGGGCTATCTAACACTGAAAGAATTTTTAAAATCAATCCAGTAGTTCCTGAGATCCTGAGATTAGTGGAGTTCAAGCAAACAAACTCTTCAGCTTTATACATTAGTATAAGATGTGCAACTGACAATGAGCCGATACCACATCAATGAAATAATGGTAAATTTTGTTTATATTGCTGGGATTTTGAACTTGGGACATAGGTATAGATTTCAGTGAGCTGTGCACTAACACTTAATCACTAGACTACAGAAAACTTGGCGTGCACTATAATTACATAAGATACATTACATAATAATGTTTACCTGCAATTTCTTTAAGATTAGCATTTTTTTCTTGAATAATTACATAGAACTCTCGTCCGTTTGACGATTTTCCCGTTATCCAGTATTCATCAGGTGTCTTTATGATAATTTCTCCATAGTTTCCAAGGCTAAAAGTACATTTTAGAATAAAATTATTATTTTAAATAACCATAATATAATACTTATTGTCATCCTATGTGTTGACTGTTACATTCACACCAAATTTACATAATAAATAGACACATACATATTAAACATGAAGTTTACAGCGATAAAATTGATAATAAGATTTTACCTTTTCCTATCTTCGTGTATTTCAGATATTATACTTAAAACTTCAGGTTTGATGGTCATAGATGGGTGCAATTTATTGATTGGTGGCTGGAAAAATTATTAAGATGTTTATAATACCCGTCTGTTACCAGGAATTACATTGTTAATCATGGGAACTCCGATTTTCGGGCTAAAAATATTCTATGTTCATCCGGATTATTGAAATTTTAATCAGTCCATTCTTAAGGCCAAGATAAAACTCATATAAATTTATATATTGCTGAAAGATAATAATACTACAAATAAAAATTTCAGTACTTTAATGTGTTGCCTTAGTGACACAGAATGAAGGAAGGTTCTTAGAACATAGGAAGGTTTCTGTAATATGAAATAGAAAATTTATATGGGTTTTAAATACTACAAATAATTATACTTACCGAAGTCTTGAATGCAAGATTTAGCCTGTTGAAATATATAAATTTGTGTTCTGATGTAGCTAGCTGAGCAGATTGCAAAGCATGTATTGTACATTGCTCATTTATAGCTGATGCTATGTTCGATAATTGTGGTCCGATAAATGCATCCAATGATTTAAAAGCCTCCAATTGCAGATTCGTATTTACTGAAACAGAAAAAAGCAATAAAAGATGATAAGTATTGGACCTTGAATATTTTTTAAGATAATGCTAGGCTAGACTAATAATTTACAAGGGTTGTACAAAAACATCGGTCATGTGCGATCACTCCACGTACAGTGGTTATTAAGAAATATTTAGGTATTCAAAAAAACGTGTAATAAAAAAAAAGATCCCGACGAATTGAGAACCTCCTCCTTTTTCGAAGTAGGTTAAAAATACCTCATATCTCAAAAGTTACCTAACATAATATGAGTATCTTGTTGTGTTGATACCATGAATGGTCATTAAAAAATTTATTTTTAAAGTTTTATTCTTTGGAATTACTTTATAATTGCTTATAATAATAATTAATTCTGTTCACAGTATATTTACCATCAACAGTAAAACAGATAGTGGCACTCAATGTCCTGTATACAATTAAATAGTATTCCCTTGTTTCACTATCGTCTTCTCTCATTAAGTGTAGTTTGGCCAATCTTTCAAGGTCTTCTTTAATCTGTATCCCTTCAGGAGGGCTAATAAATCTGCCAAGTCTCTGTGCTGCGGTGACAGCACCACCCTGTATCTCTTTTTCGACTTCTTTTGGCAATAAAGTTTGTACTAAATATTGATAAAGTGTGAGCATGTCATCTTTTGAAAGACCGTTCCTGTAACAGTTATGAAAAATTCATTTGTTTATATGAATTACATGTGTGGTTACAGGGCCGGGCTAGCACTTTTGCAGCCGTCGGCAAAATCTAAACATGCCGCCCTCACCGAGATTAAGAAAACTTCGTTAACCAAAAAAGTTATATATAATTAAGGCATTAATATTAATGGAAATTTTATTAACGAAAAATTGCTAGAAAAAACAATAGAAGAAAAGAAATGTTTTAATAGTATTATTATCCATACATATAATAAAACTGGAGAGGTCGAATTTCTGTACAATGAAAAAAAATGCTAAAACCGAGTCAGGGGGTGTAAGAAATGTAATAAAACTAATTTGGGTTTTTTTTCAAATTTTTTGTTTCTCTGTCTGTTTGTACCGGCTAATCTCTGAAACGACAGGACCGATTTAAATGAAATTTTGTATGGTGGTAGCTTATATCCCTGGTCAACATATAGAATACTTTTGATCCCGAAAAATTAAAGAGTTCCCGTGGGATAGTTAAAAAACAGCACCACGCGGAAGAAGTCGCAGGCAGAAGCTAGTGTATATATATAACTATGAATCACTTTGGTTGATTCATCCAAATTGAAAGACATAATTGAATCATCTAATACAGGTCTTAGGTATTTCATATTAAAGCAGTTTTCATAGTATTTTTTGGTTTCGTGACTAGTGCACATAATTATATACACTGCTACTGAAGGAGTCGAAACATCGTAATAAAATAAAATGCTGCGCTTAAAACTGTTAACACATGGATTTAGCAGTTTTTACTTAAATTTTGGCATTTACTTTAAAATCGCAGATAGACATTTTTTACTTTAAAATCGCAGATAGACATTTTAATTTTCTTCGTATAGATTCTTTATATAGTAAATGTAATAGATATTTGATGTATGACTTTTAAGTAGTGGCTGAGTGGGGAGGGGGAGTTACCTCTTCTGCAACCCCTATGGTCTGGAGTTTTTTTTATATTATTTTTTTGTTAACAGTAACAACAGTACATTCACATACTACAAGAATAACAATGAAAATTTTCATGAGTGAGAGTAGTCAATAGAGATGAAATAATAAATTGATATTTTTTTTATTATAATCACATTAACTTTTAACCCATATTAAAAAAAAAGATTTGTTCTGATATGCATTTAAAATTAGTTATCATTAATATGTCCATTCATTCGCATATTAATAAAGCATCTTGGTTAGTTTTCTGCTAAACATATTACAAAAAAAAATCATACGAAATGGCTTATTGCAACTGTTCATATATATCAAATAAATAGTAGAAAAGTTACCCAGTCGGTTATGGTACGGTCACGACCTTTCTCCACCCAGTGAGGTTATGTTTAGTAAAAAAAAAAATATTTTAAGAACTCTGGACTATAGGGGTTGCAGAAACGCTAAATATAATTATGTTCACTTTACCCACTCCACCCACTCACTACTTAGAATTCGTGTTCCAAATATGTGAGTAGCAGCCGACATGGATACAAAAATTAAAACTCACCATATAAGTTGATCATTAAATACAAAAGAAACACATTTGAAATCGGGATAGTTAATTTCGAATAAATCAATGAAACACATCACTTTGAAGAATGAGTTTTTGTCTAATGGCAGATAGTTGATTCCTTGGATGATATCTGATATATCATTAGTGAGATTCCTTGAAGATATGTACTGAAAAATAAACAAATCCAATATGTAACTTTAAGAGAAGCTGAATTAAATAATTCAAACAAGGACATTTCTTTAGTGAGAAAATGTATATAGTTTCAATGGAAACATAAATATGTTATTTAAAATGCATACAACATTAGCATTACTTAACTTTTAAAAACACTTGTATTTACACATATAATTACAGATACTTAGAAACAGCTAAATGATCTTAAAATAATGGAGTCCATTTATAATTTATTAAAATTTGATACTCACAGGTGTAAAAAACTGTTCACATGTATCATATATTTCACTACAAGAAATATCTTTGAATGGCCCTCTGAACATCCTGAACATTTTGTATGAAGAAATAAGAAGATCATGCATCACAGATGGTTCTATCTAAACACATAAAATACTTATGAAATAAATTGTGTTTTTCATTTATAATAGTGTTATTGGTATTTATACTATGATTGTATAAATTGATGTTTGGATTGTTGGTAACTTTAATATGGCCAATAAAAGATATTTAATGATAAAGGATTTTTCAATATAGAAGTATTGCCATATTATTATGAGTTAAGTGTTATCACTGTCATATGGGTTAATGGGTTAAACTACAGTATGAAATATCAGTCAACCAAAATTGAATTGACATTTACTTGGGAGAGGACCAAGTTTAAAAAGATGTTATAACTATATATTTTATTTTCAAAAAGTTGTAAAGGACAAAATGATTCTTGATTTTAATGATTTAAAAGATAATCAAAAGCTAGAAACCTGTTATAGATTGAAGGAGATGGTTATGTTTGATTTTTAATGTTACATTAGTTTTTTGATGGCCTCTGTGGTTGGGAGATTCCTGATGGTAAATTTCAGAAACAAATTTTCTATGTTATTTAATATGGTCTAGGTGTCTGGGATCGGCCCCAGAGTGGTCCATTGTATATTACCCATACCACAAGTGTAACTTGCTTAATTTGGGGATATACAGCATGTGTTTGTCTATTGATTTACTATTTTATTTTATTGTCACTATTTAGTATAATAATTTTAATGTAATTTGTTAAACACTAATATTTGTTTGGAGGTCTTCAGGTAGAAGTGAAACAATGTTGTGTGTTTGAATTGCAGTTCAGGAATGCATGATGTAGGCTCGCTCCGCGCTTACTAAAGTACTACAAAAATGCAGACGCTTAGCAGCTAACGGAGCGAGCTATGTCCCCGCGGTAGGCGGGGCGTGGTCGCACGGGCTTTACGGGGGTGACGTCAGTGGAGTGATTCTGTCCGCAACAGTTTGTGAGCGGCCGCCGTGGCGATCGGACGTCTGCGGCTACAGGGCTCCCCCTCAAGCGAAGCGTACCGGTGGTTTGACTCGACGTCCACTGCGGGTGTGAAAATTTTCTGTGCCAACTGCCTTTTTCAAGGCGTCCGTATGGTCGTCACACACTGCCTTTTTCAAGGCAACCATGTTTCCGCAACGATCTTTACTGCCAACTGCCTTTTTTAAGGCATCCTTCTGGTTTCCAACTGCAGGGTGAGTTGGCGTAGTGCACAGCTTCAGGACGTAGGCGGGCTTCAGACGGTCGATAGAGACGTTGGTTTCTCTTCCAGGCAGCTTAATTTTGAAGAATTTATCATTTCGTTCCAGGATTGGGTAGGGTCCTTCGTAGGGAGGCTGAAGTGGTTTCTTCACGGCGTCGACTCTGACGAATACGTTTTCACATGTTGCTAGGTCGTGATGTACAAATGTCTTCAGATTATTCTCGTGTGTAGTGTCTGTGGTTGGAGTTAGGCTTCTGATAGTTGCTTGAAGTTTATGAACGAAATCTTCGTGTAGTGGTATACTTTGTGGTTGGGTAGGCGTTATGAAGGTTCCGGGAACACGTAGGGCTGTGCCAAAAGTTAACTGCGCGGCGCTCGTTTTTGTGTCTTCACGCACAGCGTTTCGTAGGCCGAGTAGCACCGTTGCCAGTTCGTCCGTCCATTTTCCGCCGTTTTGCAAACGGGCGGTTAGTGCTGTTTTAAGCGTGCGGTGCCATCGTTCAACTATCCCGTTGCTTTGTGGGTGATAAGCGGTCGTTCTGGTTTTCTCTATTCCTAGTAGTCTAGTTAATGATTGAAATAGCTGGCTCTCAAATTGTCGACCCTGGTCCGAGGTAATAGTTGTAGGGCAACCAAAACGAGCTATCCATTGGTCGTAAACCGTCTTGGCAACTTGTTCCGCTGTTATCTCACTGAGTGGTATTGCTTCGGGCCAACGAGTCGCGCGGTCGATCATCGTGAGTAGGTATCTGTGTCCTTGCGCTGTTGTAGTAAGCGGTCCAACTATATCTATGTGTAGATGTTGAAAGCGTTCGGTTGGCGGGAACGATGCGGGTTCGCTGTGTGTGTGTCGTTGTATTTTGGCGCGCTGGCACGGTACGCATGTTTTTGCCCATGTTCCGATATCGGTGTTCATAGATGGCCAAAAGTATTGCTGTTGTATCATCTTGCGTGTAGTTCGTATTCCAGGGTGACTAATATTATGCAGCGCGTTGAATGCTATGCGACGATAGTCATCAGGTAGATAAGGACGGATGTATGCTGTTGATGTTTCGCAGTATATTGGTTTTGTCGAGCCGGGAATTACGATCTTTTTGATTTTTACGTTGGACGATTGGCTGTTGCAGATCTGGGGTAGGCAGGTGTCCTTTTCTTGTGCGCTAGCGAGTTCTTCAAAATTAATTAATGTAGGTACGTCGATTGTTTCAATGCGTGATAGTGCGTCGGCTACGGGGTTGTTTTTGCCGCTTACGTGTCTTATGTCAGTTGTGAACTCGCTAATGAAAAGTAGCTGGCGGGCGCGTCGTTGGGTCTCGCTGTCGGATGGCGGTTTGTGAATGGCATATGTGAGTGGTTTGTGATCTGTGTAGATGATGAGTGTTCGTCCTTCGAATAGCTTCCTGAAGTGTTTAACGGCCATGTAGATTGAAAGTAGTTCGCGATCGAAAGTGCTGTATCGTTGTTGAGCGTCGGATAGTTTCTTCGAAAAATACCCTAGCGGTGTCCACTTGCCGTTAGTGCTCTGTTGAAGGACGGCGCCGGCACATGTATTGGATGCATCGCACATGAGCGTCATTGGTTCTGACATTGATGGTGATGGGTGAGCGAGTAAGGCTGCGGTCTGTATGCTGGCCTTACACGCTTCAAATGCTTCTTCGGCTTCTTTTGTCCACTCGATCTTCGTTTTGTCCCGCTTTTTGCAGTTATGTAGGTAAGTGTTGAGTGGTATTTGGAGTTCTGCGGCCTTCGGTATGGAGTCACGGTAAAAGTTAATCATACCGAGGAATCGACGGAGCTCTTCGATGTTTGCTGGCCGGGGGTAGTCAGTAATGGCTTGAACTTTTTCTTGTGGTGGTTTTATACCTTCGGTTGACACGTCATATCCCAGGAATGTCAAATTTTTCTTTCCAAATACGCATTTTGATGGATTGATGGTTATACCATAGGCGTCAAGTCTTTGTAGGACTGTTTTCAAATGGTGTTCATGTTGTTCTTCATTTTCTGATCCAATGATGACGTCATCGATGAACGGGAATGCAAAATCGAGTCCATTGAGAACTTGGTGGATAAATCGTTGGAAAGTTTGGCCTGCGTTTTTGAGCCCTGGTACCATTCTGGGAAATTCGAAAAGTCCGAATGGTGTTGTGATGGCAGTCTTTTGTATGTCAGCTTCTTGGACTGGTAGCTGATTGTAGGCTCTGTTTAGGTCGAGTGTGCTGAAGATTTTCTTCCCGTGTAATAAGTACGTGAAATCTTTAAGTCGTGGTACGGGGTATCGGTCGTCTATAGTAACTGTGTTGAGACGTCTGTAGTCGCCGCATACACGTAAATCCCCATTTTTCTTAGGTACCACGTGTAGTGGGCTTGACCATGGACTCTTGCTGGGACGACATAGGCCTTGCTGCATCATATCTTCAAATTCTTTTTTGACGGCCATGTAGCGGTGCGGTGCGAGTGGACGAGTGCGGCAGTGGAGTGGTGGGCCATTCGTTTCTATGTAGTGTTCAACATTGTGTTTTGGTGTTTCTTTGAAGCACGATGGGCGAGTAATGTCGGGGAAAGCGGCTAGTATGCGATGGTATTTTTGTTCCACGTCGATGCTGCGTATTGTGGGTTCCGTTGCGTTGACTATTGGTGCCTGTACTGAGAGGTTTGTCACCTTATCAATAAGGCATCGGCTTGCAACATCAACGAGTAGCTTGTGGTGCTTCAAAAAATCGGCTCCGATAATGGGCTTGCTCACTGCTGCGATGATAAATTTCCACTTGTAAGGCCGACGCAGTTTCAAATCCAGCTCCAATGTCTTTTCGCCATATGTTGGAATGACTGTGTTGTTGGCGGCATATAGTGAAAAGTTCGTAGGCTTGGCTTTGATGTTGCCGAACCGCGGTAGTACCGATACGTTTGCACCGGTATCGATGAGAAAAGATAGCCGTGATTTGCGGTCATAGACGAATAGGCGGTGAGAAGTAATGTGGGCGTCGGATTCCGCCGCATCCAACGCTGTGCTTAGTTTTCCGCCGGTTTCTGGTAATTGCAGGGATGTGTGCATTTTCTGGCTGCATTTCCAAATCTACGATGATAATAGCAGATAGTTTGGCTGGGATGGTTCTGATTGTATCGCTCTCGGGAACGTGATCTTGATGAGTTACGATAGAAAGGTCTCGTTCGGTGTTGATTAGTCTTCAGCTCAGCTATTTCTTGGGTGAGGCGGTCGATTTTTGAGTGAAGCTCGCTGAATGCATTTGTAGGTGATTGTGGCTGTGGCGGTGACGTCGCTCTTGTAGTGACTGCGAAGATCGGGTTTGTTGGTGTGGAGTTTTCGACGACTTTGTCGGCCACCAACGCAAGCTCACTAAGTTGAGACTGCTTGGCAATATTTTCACTGATGGCCAGTACTGCACGGGCTGCTGGTGGCAGGTGACTGATCCACATTAGGCGGAGCGCTGTTTCAGACACTTTGTTGCCAGCTAGATGTTGCATACGCCTTAGTAATTGTGATGGCTTCAATTCTCCAAGTTCCACTTCAGAGATTAGTCGCTGTAGTTGCCTCTGTTCAGATTCTTCGTATACGTTGAGGAGTCTCTTCTTGATGGTGTCGTATTTGTTGTCAGCGGGTGGGTTTAGTAAAATGTCACTTATTTCGTCGATATCCTGTCGTTCCAGTTGTCCAACGACGAGTTCATACATCGCCTTGTCGCCTTTTTTCTGTGCCGAGACGATGGCTTCAAACTGGACAAACCATAGCCTTAATCTGTCGCGCCAGAGTGGTGGAATACTTGGTGTCAAAGCGAGGCCGGATACTTCCTTCAGTTCATGGCTGGCTGCTGCTGCTTTACTGCAATCTTCCATATTGTCTGAGCTTGATCGGCTAAACAGACGAGCAGAGTTTTCTATCCTGCAGGAATTTTGTTTCGAGATGATCCTTTCTTCAGAAGGTGGTTTTCTTGCGGGGTCACCACTTTGGAGGTCTTCAGGTAGAAGTGAAACAATGTTGTGTGTTTGAATTGCAGTTCAGGAATGCATGATGTAGGCTCGCTCCGCGCTTACTAAAGTACTACAAAAATGCAGACGCTTAGCAGCTAACGGAGCGAGCTATGTCCCCGCGGTAGGCGGGGCGTGGTCGCACGGGCTTTACGGGGGTGACGTCAGTGGAGTGATTCTGTCCGCAACAGTTTGTGAGCGGCCGCCGTGGCGATCGGACGTCTGCGGCTACATTTGTATTATATATTGTAAGAATGAAGTTGACTATATAATATTTTTATATTCAAAATTATCAAAGCCAGTCTATAAACATTAAAGGGTTCCATAAAAGTGAATGATACACATAAACAAATAAATTCATAAATCATTAAAATATTAATTAATTTTGACACATGGAAATACTTACCACTTCCCCTTTACTTTCTCCAATAGCTGATAATGCTTTTGTAGTGTATGGTATTCTAACAACCTGCAAAAATGATTAAATTTTATTATATTTTCAAATGTGTAACAATTATAAAAAGAAACCCTTAAATAGTTGTATCATACCAATACCATCCAATACCCCTTTTCAGGTTGGTAGAAAATATATCTTTTGGTTTGAGTTTGTAAAGCCTCACATGGTTCTGAGGAGAATGTGCTGTGAATAGAAAAACACCATTTTATCTAAATACTACAAACTTTCCTAGAAAAATGAGAAAAAAACACATTGAATTTTTTTTTTAAATCTGGTAATTTTCAACAATTCCTAGAAATATTCCCAGGATAAAAAGTAGCGCAGAGTTTAAGTCTTAGTTGTTGATCAGCGAAAACCGCATCATAGTTGGCCCAACAGTTTTTATGTGAATACCAACAAACAGACAAGAAATTTAAAAAGTTGTATGTGTTCTGCATCATTTATGTAGTGTATTCGAGTTGTTTTTTAAATAGCTTCAATGTACAGTCACAGCATGTTTAGAATTGTATAATATTATAGATTCTTGATCTTGATAATATTATACAATTTTCAACAACAGTCAACTATCTTTTCAAGATGTTTCAAAATTTTTTAGTTAAATTGCATAAAGTAGCTATGTATTCATAAGTTATTTTTTATCAAGATAAATGAAAAAATTGAAATTAGGTTTTATCTTGAGTAAATTAACAATATTATTAACATGAATTATTACTGTTTGTCTCATCCTGAAATAAGTAACCCGAATACACACAAACACTATAATTTTAAAGTGAAGTTAGTACCCTTTACCCCTTACTTGGATATATTTACTTACGACATGAATTTAACTACTGCTTCACATAATCCTACTTGCATTTTTCGGGCATCAGGCCCTGGTTGACTTGGATGAAAGAAAAGTATTCTTTTCAATTCCTGTAAAATTTTGAAGTGGTAGTAATTAAAAAAAGTTATGATGTATATTTAAGCAATGTGGATACTTACTTCTCCTTCTTTTGGACCAAAACTTGAGTTAAATATGAAGAAGGAACTTATTCTTGATTTTATATCAATCATGTTGAAATTTTCCTTTATTATTTAAAATTATTTATTTGCAATGTCATTTAAGATAACAAATTAGTTTCTAGTTCTTTTTTTACATATTTGGTGATTGAATTATTATGCAAAAACTATTAAAAGTTCTCAAAAATAAATCAGCTTAGTGAAATATTGACAAACACATCAAGAAATGTTAAGATATTTTTATTTTAACTGATAAGATATTCAGGTATGACATATTTTTGACAATTATGAGTAATTGCGACATTTGACAGTGACACTAACAGTAATGTCTATCGTTTTAAACCATAGACAGAGAACTCTGTCTACGTTTTAAACTGAACAAAAATATGGCAGAAGCCAAAATTGAATAGAAGAAGAAGATACATTTTTGATACTTGCATTGTCCATGCTCACTTTCCTGCTTGCTGCCATGTAGCTGCTTATCAATAAACGAGGATTAGAACCATAATGATAATGAAATCACATGTTTATCAATGTGAGAGCCTGGCGCTCAAGTTGCAAGACAATCTTTAGCTTCAAGCTTCAGTTTGATCACAAAACATGGAGTTAAAATTACTCATTTTAGAGAGATCTTTATAAGTAAGACCAATTTGTTTAGATGTTTTGCGGTTGTCTAGAAAAATAGCAATAAATGAATTAAACATAAACTGAATTAAATCCGTGTAAGCGTAATAGACAGACAGCGTTACTTTCGCATTTAAAATGTTAATAGGGATAATAGGGGTTATTTGTGGAATAGTTTGAAGCAGAACCGATTGTCTGCTTTAATAATTTTATCCATTGAAGCAGTTATCTTTAAAAATAAACCAAAAATTATTTTAGAAGACTTCTCTTAGGATCCATGGAAAAATAATACTATTCTTCTTCCATGTTAGTATTTCTGCATTGATCTTGGGAAAAAGTATTAAAAGAAAAGAGCCTCGCTGATGCGTTTTCGCCCTTGCATATATTAATCAGTCCACGCTACGCCACTGCCCACAGAAACCATCTGATTTTTCAATTCAAAAGTATTTTATGCTTTTCTCTTTTATAAAAAGTACAAATAAAAAATTATGTTAAGAGGTCCGTAGTCGGTGTGGTGAAGGAGACAAGAGAACATGTCTCCTATATCCTCCTCAAATATCGAAATATGGTCACTTTCATAATTATAAAGTTACCTACTATGGTCTACGGCTGATTTACATTGATCCAGCTACTGACTTGGAGAACGCACTGACTTCAAAATATTTAATCGGGAATATTTAAATCAGTCATATTTAGTAGCGCTGTACTGACTTCAAGTCAATTTACATCATGATGCCAGTATGAAGTCAGCATACTGGCCAATACTGGCTTCCTTCTAATTTGAAGTCAGTACCTGAATCAATTTAGATTACCTTTTATATATTCAGGTGTAAACTTTTTCGTTTTGTAACTTTAACAGACTAATATCACAGACAAGGATTTGTAAATTAATGTCGCTGTTACCATAGTAACATTTGCTGTTAAATGATTTTGTTTAACACAATACCTATTTATTATTTTTGATTATTTTAAGAATATCGGATTTAAACGGTATATTAGGATTTGATGTACCATGTCTATACGAAATCCCAGGCTTCCACTTCTACCCGGATATGGTTCAAATCCTTTGGTTAGTTCTTTGTTATTTTTTACATTGACCGTAATTTACAGTGTAACTTTGGGCTTCAATAAATCAAATGTGTAATGTTAGACTTATTTACTTTGGTCTTTAAAAAATGTACTTAATATTCAAATGATTTCCTATTTAAGAGTTGTGTCTAGTTTGTTGATCACGGCGACTCCTCTGGTCTCAGTGTTGACGAATGATGAATGTCCTCTACATTACTGGGTTTGATCCTCGATAGGGTAAATTTATTGAACAACTTTTAAAATTGTTAGTCTTCTATGGGTTTTACTGGAATTGGATCAGTGGTATCCTAGCTATGTCACTCATAATACAAGCATGCGTAGCTATAATACCTAAATATACAATATGTGTGTTTGTCTGTTAATTATAATAGGCCCTTACTTATATGTCGGCTTCTTTCTTTTCTTTACTTATTGACTCGGGAAAGCGGGTTTGGGTGGTAATTATGATATCTAGTACCTTTATCATAAGCAAAGTATGGATATAAATACTATTACTTTACTTCTACCATATTGTACAAACCTTTATATTTTATAATCGATAGATTGGGAAAAAGAGTTTCGGCGTACGGCCGATTTTCACTTCGATAGATAAAGTGAACATGTTGGTCGATAAGGAAGAAGGCGGGAACCGAGTACCGTCACTGTATTGTAGGAAGCAAGCGCCAGAGCTACCTACATGGCTCATGTATGACAAAAATGTAAGTATCCTTAAAAAAATATGAAAAAAAAATATTTACCATAGTAGAAAAGCCATAATACTTCAGCCAGTGTTTACCTGACTAGTACTAACACTAAAGAGATGACATTTTTTGTAGAGTATATGAAAAATTTAAAATACCGAAAGCATGATGTATGTCGTAAATTCTATATTTTCTTATTTAACATTATTTATACTTGTGAATACGGCGCTTTTTGTAGTTATCACTATTTTCTTTCGTGTAAAAATATGTAGGAGTGTATGGAGGAGGAGGAGCTGGTTTGTTAATTTACGTATCGTTAGTTATATCAACATATTTTTCATTCCCATGCTTACGATTCCTACGTATCCAATGCTTCTCGTATATATCATTATAACTATATCCTTTCAAAGATTTTCAACGTATAAATAGATTTTTCATGTCTTATTGGTGGCTAGTTTGCTTATCGTAGTAGTAGATTATAAAGGTTTACTAGGTTCATGATGGTTTACATCCTAACGACCTAGTCACCATTTACCGGTTTTTGTTTTGAATTTAAAAAAGGGCTCTTCAAAAAGGGTGTAAACAGATTTTTAGTCTCAAAGAGGTAGGCAACGCATCGGTTCCCTTAGTGTTGCAGATGTTCATGGGCGACGGTAGCCACTTGCCATCAAGTGGACCCGTCTGGTAGTTTACGTATACGCAAACATAAAAAAACTATCTTTTTGCTATATAGAAGTCTTTGTCTTAGGAAATGATTCGATTTATATTAAAGGAGATGAAATACAAATGAAAGTTTCATTTCGAAAAATTAGCTATTGCCCGAGGAATAGAAAGGATTCTAAATGTCTGTACATAAATTGCGCTATGTTATATTATACTTATCATAACTAAAAAGACAATTTTCTCTTTGGTGTACATTTTAATCTTCAGATTCTACGGTTCCAAGCGTACTTTCAACAGTCTTTACACGAAATGCGCTCCGCTGCGCATGTTTTGCGAAAAGTTGAGATATTTTTCTTCCTCGAAGACGGCACTATAAAAGTAATGGAGCCAAAAACTGAAAACAGCGGATTGTCGCAAGGTATTTCGTGTTGAATTTCAATGAATATTAATTGCTTGGGTAACTGAATTCGGATTAATAAACGAAAAAAGGTATTGTCACATTATTCTGACTATAAGTAGTAGCAAAAGTTGCATCTGTGACTGTAATTAAGAGGAAGAAGAATAAGCTGGTATGGGTTACATATGAGGAGAGATGGAAGTGACGTGACAAAAATAATATTAAACTGATAGATTGATGGATACAAAGATAAAGGTAGACCAAAAAAGAGCTAGATATATTGTGGGAATGATGATATGATGGTTTGTGGTGTGATTGAGGACGTATGTCAGAATAGAGGAGTATTGAAGGAAAAGACATATAGTGCCTACTCCAAATAAATGGGACAAGAAAAAAGAAAAGAAGTCATTAATACAAGGGCTGTAAAATTATGACCTGTAAAATTTTAACAATGCTAAGGTTGTTCAATAGAAATGAATTCGAAAGTGATTGTTTAATGCATTTTTTATTCGAAGGAACACTTATCAGCCGCCAAAGAATTCGTCTTCCATTCAGTTATGATTTATACTTTGACGTATTGGACCTAAATATCGGACGGGAGGTCACGTTCTTTGGTAAAGTATTCAAGGTAATATCCGGTTTGAAGGACCATCGTACATATTGTAAATCGTGTAGTTGTAGTTGAGTTGAAGTATTTGCTTGCATTCGTTTTGTCCAGTAGTTGTAGAGAAGAGTTAAAGGAATGCATTTTGCAAACTGAATGTTTGCAAAGTGCATTTCTTTTACACTGGTTCCTGGATTGCATTGGTTTTGATTATTTAATAGTTAACTCCATAGTTGTTAGTTTTTATTATCGAAGTTGTTGATTTGTTGAACTCATTTTATACATTAACGTGTATTAATTTACATCAACATGATGCCCTAAATTTAATGTAGTAAATTCAATATTATACTCGTATTCTACCTTATTGAAACATTAGAGGGATGAAAAGCTTTTTTAATCTCGCCGAAAGGCGTAAGTTTTAAGTAAATCTAATCCTTATAAATAATGGAGATGAAACTAGAAATAGTAATTGCTATAATTGATTTTTATGTTTTAGATCATTAACTGCGATAACTTTACACGAGTGTTTTTGAATCGGCTGGGTATCAACGTTCCCGACCCAATTCCTTGGCCAGATTCTATAGAAGTAAGTGAAATAATTGGACTAGTTAAACAATTTAATACATTTCCAGATATTTGTATACAGGGGTGCGGACAGGTTTAATTTTTGGAAATGTGGTTTATTATATGAATTATGATATGGAGAAACATTCCTATAGTTTTTTAAAGTAAAAAGTGTTCGCGTTTAATCATAATCTCCATAAAAAAAAATTAAAAACATGGTAAGCAACTTTTTTGCTCTGATTTGGATCGATATCTTGTAATAATGAAATTCTTTAGAGTTCTGAGAATTGAAGAAACAATTTTCATTTAGACTTCACGTAAATACAGAATTTACACAAGAATAGAAAGCATTAGTAAACAATATAAACTAATTTTTGATCTTTTTGATAACATTTTAGGGTTTACGTGATGTACATTTTCATAAAGTTGACTTGTTGACTTTTTTTGTGCAGAGAACACCCGACACTGGTAAACCTCCTAAGCACCGGCCTTTTAAGCAGTTTCTCGATTTTGATAGACAAGTTTTAAGGTAATTATTTGAACAGTGCAACTTTTGTTTAAATTGGGTTAAGCGTAGAAGCGTTACGGTAAAATATGTATGAGGCATGTACATTGATATTTAAAAAACAAAATATATACAGTTCCTTACAATTTCACTTCAAAAACCGTCGTAGATTATAAAAACAAAATTAAATAAGTAAAAAATCACAACACCTTATATACAACACAAATTGAGTCTTCCACACATCATATAGAGTAGTTTTTTTAAACAACACGTTTTTGAGACACTAACTGTGTATCTTGGAGTTTTTGGTATTAATGGTCATATACCGTATTCAATGCGAACTCTTGCAAATAGATTCTGAACACTCACAAGAAAATACTTGATTTTATATGTAAACAGATTTCACGGTTATTGGGATGACCGCGCTTCTGAGTTTGGCGCTTTGCATCTTATGGAAATACACTACTTTTTAGGAGATGATACAATAGAAATAAAAGAAGTAATGCCACTTAATTCGGGAATGGAAGCTGGTCCTATGTTTTTGAAGCGAATGCGATTGCCTCGCGTAAGTATTAGCTATAATAAAAAGCTCCTAGTTTTCTTACAAACTATATTACATCATCACGTAAACCTTATTACTGGGTTTCGGCCTTCCCATTTCCTGATGCCAAAGTGATTTGTAAGTGTGCGTGCGTTGTATGCTTATAAAGAACATAGACATACATACTATCACGCCTGTTTCTTATAAGGGTAGACAGGGTCGATAATGGATCATAATTTGCTAGAATTTTGGTACATACATTTCGCGTCATCAGTTTCCATTAACCGCTTCATTCATATAACTTTATTTCAAGTACAATACCTTTTATCAAAATGTCTACAATTTGATGACGGAAAGTCCGCAGCCGGTTTCCTAAATCGACTTTATCTTCCACATTGCTGTAATTCACATGTTTTGCAGGCCCTCTTAATTAATTCGTTTAGTAGAACTGTAGAACACATAACACCACTTAGATATCTAAGTCGAATCGTAGTTAACTACATAGTGAACTATATTGACATTTATTCCGCAATAAATTAATACAAAAAAAGAAAGAAAATCAAATATAATGACATGTTTAGCATGAAGTTTTTTTTAGAAAATCCCATCACATGTTGAAATGACTGGTGGCCCAAAAGTACCCTCTTACACCCCAGCAGATTTAAGTATTGGAGCGATTCTCAATGTATATGGCCGGAACGTTGTACTCACTGATTGCGATCCTTTCACTAAGGAGTATTACAGAGTCACGTATGGTTTCGGTAAGTGCGTAATAATCCCTATCCCTATTAATAACTCTGTTTGTTACGCTTTCACAGAAAAACTACTGGACCGATTTTACTGCAACTCAGTATATATATTCGATGCCGAGGATGAACTTAGGATACTTTTTATCGCGAATAATGGGATAGTTAACGAGATAAAAATACAGGGTGGCGCAATAGAACGTGCATATTTAAAATATTGATTAAAAAATAAATACAAAAGGTATAGTTAAAATAAAACTGGATATTATTAAGAAATAACTGAAGTTTATTTTTTAAAAATAACATCGTCTAAATGATGACCCTCTCTACGACGACACTCCTCTAATCGCAAACGGAAGTTATTGAAAACTTTCTTCAGTAATGCTGGTGTAATTGCTGCCATTTCACCACGGATATTCTCCTTGATCTGATCGATGTTTTTCGGATTATTGCTGTAGACTTTGTTCTTGAGGTATCCCCACAAAAAAAAAGTCAGGAGGCGTTACGTCTGGACTACGTGGCCATGAGATATCACCTCTTTTCGAAATCAGTCTGCCAGGGAACATCTGTTTCACAACCGCCATGGAGTCATTTGATGTGTGACAGGTAGCTCCGTCTTGTTGAAACCAAGTCCTAGAATTCACTATTCTTGAATTTTCAAGCTCTGGAGCCAAAAAACCTTCCAACATCGTAACATAGCGTTCGGTATTAACAGTGACGTTTTGCCCCCGCGCATTTTCAAAGAAAAACGGTCCAATTATTCCTCTACCAGAGATTGCTGCCCATACTGTCACTTTAGGACTATGCTGTGGTTTCTGGTGCTTGAGTTTGGGATTCTCACTGTTCCAGTAACGACAATTTTGACGGTTTACGAACCCATTGATATGGAAGTGGGCCTCATCTGAGAAAAGGATATTGTCAAAATTGGAAAATCGAAGCATTTCATTAGCAAATGCGAGCCTTGCTCCGAAGTCAGACTCTTTCAATTCTTGTGTTAACTGCAGCTTGTAAGGATGCAGTTTAAGATCTAAGTTTAAAATTCGTTGCGAACTTCGTCGCGATAAGTGTAAGACAGACGATCTCTTGCGAGTAGACATTTGTGGATCTCCTCGTACAGACTGCATAACTCTCTCAATATTGTCGTCGGTCCTAGATGTTCTTGGACGACCTTTTGCTTGTGGTTTAAACGTTGAACCAGTCTCTTCAAAACGCTGTACCCATATTTTAATTAAATTAGCACTCGGAGCTTCACTAATTTGCCGTAGTCCATATTCAGAACAATATAAACGCCTAGTAACGATGTATGAACGAGAGTTCTCGTAAAATGCGCGCACGCAAAATGCGCGACGCTTCCCGTCGAAGTGACTCATAGTGACTAAAACTCCATGAGCCCGCCTACCCAACGATGCAGGCGGGGAGCCGCCCGCGCACTTTCTACCCCGCGAAAAAAGATGATGCAATATGCACGTTCTATTGCGCCACCCTGTATATTTGTCTCCGTTTTTGTTTGCTTTTTACGGAACAATTATTGGACCGATTTGCCTGAAATTCGGTATATATAAGTATATGTAATATTAATACCGGGGGTGGACAAGGGATACTTTTGGCCCGGATAATGGGATAGATTTATGAAAAGGTTATCCGAGAAAGTAAGATAGGTTATTTTTTGTGATTTGCCATTTTCGTCATTTATGTAGCTTACAGATAGGTAGACTGGGATAGATAAATAAAACTATAGAACGGGTTTAAATAGAGGATAAAAGTTTGCATAAAACGAATCATTTCTCAAGTTTATAGGTATATAATTCAACATCTATTAAAAATGCGATAGTAACTCGATATGTTTATCTGTTAAGTTTTCACGGAAAAACTACTACGAATACTGGATTGATTTTGCTGTAATTTGGTGTAAATGTAGTTTTATTGCCGAAAAGAGACATAAATACTTTTCAAATCGGGAGATAGTATAGTTTGCGATATAAAATGAAGTGAATCTTCTGGGGGCAAATAGCACTAACATAAAAATTTAGTACAATGTAACTTGTATTAACGCCTGCTCTTTAAACAAGGGGCACGCACTAGAGGCAAACCCTAGTATTCTATAAAAACACAGCTTTAGTAGCAAATATCAATGATTTTTTATAACATTCTTACTAATAACCCCGAACCAAAATATTTTATATTGGGTTTAGGTGGTGTAATATATATAATATGGTGTGGTATTTGGAATAATAATCACTAAGTAAAATTGTAAAAAATATTATTTAACGTGCTATGTCTGTATATTTTTTAAACACACATTTTTAATTTTAATACACTTGATATTTAGATACATTCACTCCATTACCCCTACCAAAAGACGAAGGTACAGAACTAATAAGTTCAAGCATTGCTGATCGTGAATTGCCACCTTGGAACGGCTATGGTTCGTATGATGATTCCGCGGAGAACTGTCGAACGGTTGAGCCAAAAGCAGTACACCGTGACTTCATGAAGTTTTTAAATAAAGACAGGTAAATTTCGCAAATGAAATTATCTAAAAGGATGCAGATTGTTTTTGTTTACCCTGTACTAGGCCAATATCCAATGGTATCGCTCCGATGCCTGACTGTCTGTGCCAGATATAATATATGACGGACATGTAGAAGTTTTGCGTAATTCAAATGAAATAGCTTTATTATAATTATAAGTAAGTAATTGTGTTTTAGCTAAATGTATAAAATATTACCTCTCAATTATTCCTGAAGTCTGTTCGCCAAAAAATTAAAGTGATGAAAGTCTTTCCAGCCCTTGGTCTTTCCTCTTAATCTGCATTTTATATGTATATAATAATATTATCAATACAAATATACTTAGTAATAGTCATAACCAAACTATAATTAATTTATGACAATAAGCGATTTTATATTGTATCCTTTTTTTATAAAATATGATTTAGAATTGGCTTCGATTCACATATTCTTCGATTCGCCGCTCGTCTTATTAATGACAACCCTGAAGACGCAAGACGTTATTTCATCATTAAATATTTCTTATGTGACGATACAATCGGTATTTTCGAACTCGGGGAGCGTAATTCTGGGTTTAAGGTAAGTAATACTGCTTTAGTAAGTTTTAGTTACTATTAATCTTAAATCCTTATAGAATATCCATATGAAACAAGTAATGATACAGCCATATGAATTGTAGGCTATCGTTGATCAAAACTTACAACTTTTAACCCTCTAGGGTGGCAAATTCTTTCGTCGAGATAAAATGTATCTGCCAGAAGTAGACTTTTTTGTACCCAAAGAACCGCCTGCGTACACAGACAAGGACATGTGGATTGGCAACGAGCTGGTCATCAATAAACATAGATTTCGTCTAGTTGATGCTGATGAATACGCGTTGAGATATTTAGAAGTACACGCTGAAGAGGTAATAATAAATACTATGAATTTAGTAGGAAATGCCCAAAAAATAATTATATTGTGTGCTGAGCATGGCTACACTAGTGGCTGACCAGTAGACGGTTTTGAATTCAAAACCAATTAGTTATCTATTTATTGTCTTTTTATATTGTGTTAGAGTAAGTTTGACCGCCTTTTTAAGTCTTTAATATGAAAAACGCCGTTAATAATTAACTTTCTGCACCTGATTCTTATAGAGCATTAATGATTCCACTATATTTTTTGTGGAAATATATAACAATTTATATATTTCACTCAGCCATGCTGATTTCTAGTTCAAATATTATTGTAAAAGATGTAAAATAACTTTTTTGCAGTATCCAATGGCTAATATTGCACTAATAATGGACAAAATACGCCGCACATTAGCAGCACAAGAGAATGGTTACAAGAACTTTGTTGCTAAATATATGGAAGCTGTTCTTCCGCACAAGAAAGAACTTATGACTGTGAAATGTTTCAAGTAAGTTTCTCCTTCTTTGTTTGGGATAATGGATCCAACGCTTGCAGCACCTAAGCTTAATTTCTAGTTTTTGGCTTATATCATTGGACTTTAGAATATAAAACTGAAAGTTGCTACAACTAGCTACTTAGATGTATTGTAAGTATATTTTTTTTCTTGAGTATTAATATCTGTTAATACAATTTTTGACTGTAACGTTATGCATTGAGTATGAAAATGAGTTTCGGTTATTTTTTAACTTATAGTATGTATGGTACATTTCATTTATTTATGATTTTATAGTATCATCAAATATGTTAATTTAGTCGCTATCATTGTAAGAAATGCCTTCTGATAAAGTACGGTCTTTGACAACCCTCATGGGAAAACTTGGCTCAAATGTCGTGCCTTAAAATGTCAAGGCAGCATTTTTCCGTAGGCACATATTTAAGCGTTTTTAAACTATTGGTATAATATATCCCTCTTATTTTTGCTTATAATCATCTATATACGACGGTGTCAATTAAGTGAGCCTGAATATTAGTTAACTAAAGACTTGTTCTTCCCATTCTATTTAATCATTGATTTCAGACAAGCCCTAAAAGAGATAATGTGTGAAAAGATGACAGAACACGAGTTTATTACTCTCATTCGGTATTTTCGGGGCGATCCTGGACAAGAGAAGAGTCCTCGACGAGAAATGATACGGTAAGCCTTTCTAATTCAATATCACCAAATTCCATAAAACCTCTGACAGACAGAAAGACAGAAAGGTAGTTTATTAAAATAATTGGTACGGACATGTGGAAAGAATGTATGATGAAAGAATGACTAAACAAATATACAATGCAAAAGTGGATGGATGCAGAAGTTGCGGAAGGCCACGACACACCTTCCATGATCAAATTGATCGTGTATAGCAGAAGGTTATGTCAGGAGCCTTAAGAACAGACGAGCGTGCATGACAAGAACTATGAATGTCAAAGAAGCAAGTAAGGTGTGTAAGAATAAGCCTGTATGGCGCTCTGTTGTTCGTGCCTACCCCGAAAGGGACCTGGCGTGAAGTTATGTATGTATGTATCTTTTTGTTGTTGTTCCTTCATGGTTAGAAGCAGAGGAACATAAAAAATCGCTGAGAAGAGGTACATACATTAAGGAAAGTTATGAAAGAAATTATCACATTAGTGCACTTACAGTATTCCTTGGTAGGTAAGCACTTTCGTGTGTCTAGTTTAAACGGTAGCACTGTTACACGGCCTATGGTGTTACAGGCATTCGTCACAGAAAAATACAAGATAAATATGAGAGAGTCAGTACTGTTGTAGACATACTTTAATATGATTTGTATTTTCTTTTCTCTATGGAAAAGATTCGTTTACACGTATAACCTTTATTAGCTACGTTTCAGGAAAATGATATATAAATATGTGAAGTTTTGTATATTTTATTTTGTATGGGCAGTTCTTTGGTATTCACGGAGTTGACGAGAGGTCTGTGGGATGATCGGGACCGTCTGCGTGAGGGTCTCATGCACGTTGATGAAGCGGGCTCTGGCGTCCTACACCCTGAAAGGCTTAGACAGATTTTACGAGCTCACAGACTACCAATCAACACGGATCTAATGGATTGTATGTTAAAAGTGTGAGTATATTATAGAAATTGTAGTGACCTATATTATAGACATTTATAATTAAAAATTATTATTTGTTGAACAATAAAGCGTAAATTGTGCGTATTATTATTTACCTGGTTGGTCAGAAGAATTTATAATGTACAGAAGTTACGTACATACATTGTATGTTTAGTAATTTTTTTTTTAATTTTTTTTTATGTTTGCGTATAGGTAAACTGGCAGACGGGTCCACTTGATGGCAAGTGGCTACCGTCGCCCATGGACATCTGCAACACTAAGGGAGCCGATGCGTTGCCTACCTCGTTGAGACTTTAAAAATCTGTTTACGCCCTTTTTGAAGAGCCCCATATTGTAGCGCTCTGGGAAAACCGCAGGAGGGAGCTCATTCCACAGCTTGCTCACATATGGCATAAAAGAGCGAGCGCCACGTACAGTGGATAACTTCCAGGTGTCAAGGAAGTGTGGATGAACTCCCAGTCGTCGGCGAGCAGTGCGGTGGTAAAACGGCGATGTAGGTACCAAACCAAACAGCTCCTCAGAACATTCCCCATTATACAGACGGTAGAACGCGCTGAGAGCGCCTACGTCTCTTCTGAGACTTAAAGGTTCTAAGCCGCCTGTAAGTTCGGGATCGTCGACAATCCGGACTGCTCGGCGCTGCAAGGAGTCAAGTGGGAGCAGCTGGTACTGAGGTGCCCCAACCCAGAAATGGGAGCAGTACTCCACATGGGGACGGACTTGGGCCTTATATAATAAAAGCCTATGTCCCGGTGTGAAGTATCGCTTAGCCCTGTTGAGCATCCCAAGCTTTTTAGAAGCGATTTTCGCTTTGCTCTCCAAATGACCCCGAAATTGCACCTCGCTCGAAATGTCGACGCCTAGGATCCCGATTGAGTTCGAGATCTTGAGGGGAGTGCCCTGGAACTGTGGCGCTAACAAAAATGGGGCTTTTTTAGCGGTGAACGCGCAGACTTGTGTCTTTTATTGCAAACTAATACTTTCAGTTTTTAATTAAGTGTAATTAAATAGGAATTTTGTAGAAGCTTATTTACAGTAGTGGTCTAACATGTAGGGTACTGTCATAATCGGTTCAGTAATTTAAGCCTTAGGCGAAGGGTTGAAGAAGCTGTGAGCGAGAGATCGTATGGAATTATGTGGGTGGTTACTACAAAGTTGTAGCGCGAAGGCTGAATCTTAAGGCATGTAGGGTGCCGATTTCAGCTTCAGTTATTCATCGATTTTGAATAAAATGCTAGTGCATCTAATATATAAAATTCTCGTGTCACAGTTTTCGTTGCCATACTCCTCCGAAACGGCTTGACCGATTTTGATGAAATTTTTTGTGCTTATCCGGTATCTATGAGAATCGGCCAACATCTATTTTTCATCCCCCTGAATGTTAGGGGTAGTCCACCCCTAAATTTTTATTTTATTTTTTAGACAAAATTTTTAATTTCTATTTTTTTATGATACAACATACAAAAATACATACAACCCTAAATTATTAACCCTCTGCGACAAACCCCTATTTTTACCGGGCAGGACGACGTCTGCCGGGACAGCTAGTAATGCTATACTAATGACGTTATAATATTTGTAATTTGTATTCAAATACAAATTATTGTGTTTTGACCTTCTATAAAGGGAGGTCTGAGCCCAACAGTAAGACGTTTACGGTCTGTTATTTACGAATGATTACAGGTTGAATAAAGATGAAAACTGCTTTATACAGTACGAAGACTTGATGTCGTTCTTGGACTTCCAAACACGACCTGTGTACAATTTATCTGATACAGATTATCAGAAGGTTGTTCGTCATGCGCCACCCGTCAGAGATACCGAGGTAAATATTTTTTTATACAGCGTGAAGAACATATGAAAGAGCAATACGCTTGACGGCTTTCGAATATACTGTGACATATCGTATATCGAGCTCTTAAAAGTTTAGAAGCAAATAGAAATAGTAAGAAGACATGCTTTAGGTTGGAATAACTACATGTGTAATAAACGTCCGTTGCTCTGATTCACCATATTAACAACAATTAGCTTAATGTTAATTATTTGATGATCAAATTATATCATGGATCAGTTGGGACTGGTGCTGAAAAACAGGATGATTTTGAATACAATTTTAGCAAGCTAATATATCTTTCAGAGTTATGGCTAGCCACTTGACCAATTTTGGCTGACCACTTGACCAATGTTGGCTGACAACGACTTTGTAAATCACTTTCTTGCCTGTTTAATTTCTTTCTTTTCCTTCGACCTTTTTACAAATTATAACTGCATATCGCTTTCCTTAGAATTATAGTATATTGTCAGCATCAGTACAGGTCTTGTAATCGTGTATGTATTTTTGACATAACTTTATTCATAAAAATTGTTACATGTCATATGTAAATATATCATAATTTTGATGAAAAAAGTGTAAAAAATATGTATTTATATGAGCATGTTCATTATTAATTCTTTATTTAATGCCGAGGTTCTGTGAGAAAATGCATGAATATTTGTTTGTTGAAATACTACATGTATTATATGATATATTAGTTATTTATTTATTCTATGAGAGTGCAGAGTATCCCGAATAAAATTGGCACTTAAATTCACCTGAAATTTAATTAATTTTATACTTGCAGATATGAATAACTATCCATTACTTATAACATTACTTATATACTTGTCATATTGTGCTTCAATTTTAGACTAAATTATACTATAAATAAAGCTATCCTTACAAAATAACTATAAGAAAAAAATCTATAAGAAAATCGCTGTCTGAGGGGAGCGTGCCCAAAATGCTGGCCGCATTTCCGCGTTGAATGGTAATGCTGATGCTGATGCGTTGCCTTAGGTGCCAGCCAGCATTTTTAAATTTTTATGATACTGAAAGTCGGTAAATTTGAGAATTACCATACTTACCATCTATTTTTAAACCTACCTGCCGTATTTCTTAAATAATGATTCTTATATAATGATTTGGTTTTGTTTAGTGCAAGTTATGGGGAGAGGCTGAGACAATCATCCATGATGGCTACGTGAATTGGAACGCTTTCCTTTGTCAGTTGAACCTGGAACATCTTATTAAGGATCAACAGTAGCAAATCATGTTGTAATTTACACTTATTAATGCAGATAAATCAACTGCTATATATATTTTGATACGGTAATTTATATTTTCTGAATAACTTCTTTGTGTTATGTATATCGAAAATAAAAGTGATGAATGGTTTTGAAATTTGTTTATTTTTCGATCACAATAATTTAAATTTGGACGCAGCCACTCTTTGTGATGTCATACCGCCTTTCTTTACAGTTTTAATAACGCACATAAATTACGATATAAAGAATTACATGATCCTTATTGTTCTTTCTGAAAATAAATAAATCTTATTTGCAGTAAAAAAATAATATGTAGTAATTTTTTTGTTTTTTAATAAATATCTTTTTATATTTTGCGACTCATAGGAGTAGGAGTCTGTTTAATATCAGTAAACCGATTCACTTTCATTTTGAATAGTTTAAGTTGTTGGTACATAGTAGGCATAAATGACCTAAGCGTCTGTATCGCAATGCGTTATATACCTAGGTACTTATGAGTTTTTATTATACACATTATTATAAAGGCAAAGAAGATAAATTACAAAGAGTGGCGCATTTTCATACCTTGTGATAGTCTAAAAGTAGGTACAAACAACAAATATCACATTTCATTCACTCGTACTACTAGGTATATCAATTTACAAAATAAATAACTTACAATTAAGCATTAAATCTAAATGACTTTGTTCTAATAATACAATAGAATACCTTTAAACTTGTAAAGAATTGTATGGAATGCATTTCTATATATTTACTTGAAAATTATATCTAAAACCTGTATGAAAAACGAACAGTCTTGGTCACTATAAATAATAGTGGCTAAATAAAATGTTGCACGGCCCTGTGTCATAGGGTGCATTAAAAAATCCTTTATAGGTCCGATTATCATTTCAAGCGAAGGTTTCATCTTAAGTACTGCTCAAGCATACAAGCTTGTTCAGGTCATGTGAATCTTTACGTCGTATACATATTAGCTACAAAATTCTGCGTATTCAGTAGTAGCATACAATACCTTATTTGGCATGAAAAGCATTATTACTCTGTTATTCATAGTTAAGATCTAAAATAAAATTTGACGCAGACTATAATACATGTTTCAGTTTGCGTCTAGATTGCATAATATTTTGGGATATGGACCTAAAGTGTTCGCGTCATTTACAAGTTCTAACAAATAGTGTCTACAGATACTGGTTAAAAAAACCATAGTCATGTATTTCTTATTATACTTTATAGCAACTGCAATTGGCTATTCTCATATCTTGATATAAATCTAAAACACAGAACAATAATTAAAGTTAAATCACTGTTCTGAGGTCCAAACAACTATAATACTCACTGCAAGATGCATGCTTAGTGTTTCGAGTTCGGCTTTTTTTGAAAGATTTTGCACTCTTGTTGGAACAAACTTATTGTTCAGAGTGTTACTAACTCATCGTCATTAATAGTAGTAGATAAATGTATTATTTTAATATCATAGTAACTAAAGTTGAAATTAGGTAACAGTATTTAGTTATACCTGTTTTAACATGGCACAAAGTATTCACTTATGTGTCAATGCAGTCATAAGATATCTACATATAATAAGAATAATCATTAAATGTTCACATTACTTTTCACCTCATTTTTATATGTAACATTTATGACACTGGACATCTTTACCTTTTGTAACTAAACTAACATATTTACAATATTATGGATAAAAGATATGTGCTTCTAGACGATTATACGTTGGAGCAGATTATTAACTCTAGCAGGTATCCTAATTATCTTGTAAGTACATTTCGGAGATCAGCAGTTTACTTTTAATACAAAATTTTGAATTCAAATCCATAGTACTAACGGCCGTGCTTCACCACATGTCCTTAGCACGTTCGGCGGCCGGCATTTGGGGACGGTATCTGTAATAAGATAATTCTGGTTTAATAATAGAGTGGTTAATTATTCGTCTTTTTACTGTTTTTCTGTGTTTAGTTTTGTCTCCATATTTATCACATTTTGACGGAACTCAAACGTTTCTGTTGAAATATGGCAAAAATACTGAAAATCGGATTAAAAGTTATTATCATGTAAGAAGTATGCATCTTCCAAGTTAGAATCTGATTTCGCGACAATGATCCAATCAATTTAGAAATCTTGTAATTAATTTTAGAAAAACCAGTATATTTTTCAAAAAGATTTTGAATTATTTTTAATTTTTTAATAGATCATAAGATTCCAATTCAAGTGACGGTTTTAATTACTTAACACACCAATTACCAATTACACCGTTCTTAAAACTGCTAATGAAATAATGTATAATCAAAACAGTTTTTATTATGGCTAAAAATAAATTTGCTTACCTATGTGGCGGTATGGCAGCTATTGCGGTGGGAGAACTGCCTGCAAGAGGCGACATTTTTATTGCTGAACTATTGCCATTAATACTGGATCCTAAACTGGACGCTGAGTCCGCTCTGTAAAATGAAAAAAAGTAAGTACATATTAATAATATTCGTGACGGGTCCTTAGGGAAGTTAAACACCCATTCATTCTTATACATATAAAAAAAGAGGAAAAATTTGTATTTGTGTATGTTTGTAACGAATAAGCTCAAAACTAATGGACTGATTTCTACAATTCTTTCACTATTGGAATGCTATAATTATTACTAGACAAAATTAGGGACCCCCTACTAAAACTTCAATAATGTAACCCAAGGTGTAAAAAAATAGTGTTTGAGTGGGTCCGGGTTGGTCTAGATTCAAATTTAGAGCGGTAGGTGATGCAGGAATTGGGTTCTAGATTTTTATTTTTCTCGGGCAGGACAACGTCTTGTGGAATCGCTAGCATACTATAAAACCGATACAAGTAGACATTTAAGAGATTTAGATTATGAGTAGCTTCTGACTGCGACTCCTTCCGCGTGTAATAGTTTAAAAAAAGTAAGTTAAAAAACCCCTCGTTTTTGAAACATTCCTCATTAGTGCTCCGCTCCTATTAGTCTTAGAGCGATAATACATAGCCTTTCTCGATAAATTGGCTATCTAGCACTGAAAAATTTTTTCAAATCAGACAAGTAGTTCTTGAGATTAGCGTGTTCAAACAAACAAACTCTTCAGCTTTATATATTAGTATAAGATAAGATCTTTTTACGTGACGACCATAGATAAAATATATACTGACGACATAGCTCTGTTTTTTCACTGGGCGGGTGACCTATGGGGGAAAGACGTTTTTTTTGCCTTAAAGGTGAGGCACTAATATAAAGAAAATTTGTGTAAGAACAGTTTTCAAAATTTAGATATAAAATAAACATGAAACATATATATATATAAATAAATGTTAAATATTCAACTCGGTTAATATTGTATAATCTCATTATTACAAAAATATTTTTAGAAAGTCTATTTGGTCTACTAATAGTTTCACCCGCTATAATTTCGGATCCGATTTACGTAGATAATTGAGTTTATTGCCAAAAAATATTAACTTTTGGTTATTCAGAAACATACGATCTTCTTCATACAGAGCTAGAGTAAGTTTGAAGGCTTTTTAATAAAATCATAAATAGGAAGGACCGTTAAAGTCTAATTTATACTTATTTGTACTGGTTAAGAACCGAGTTAACGTCTTTAACTGGCGATAGTTTAGTAAGTAGGTAAGTAATAAGTTGTCGAAGTAGACGGCTGTCTAAACGACTATTTTTAGGAGTTAGCTGGCTTCTTAAGTAATGCAAAGGTTAGGATTTAGAGCTCAACCATAAATAACAATAAAATAAAATAATAAGTAAGCTTTATATTTAATAAGTTTGGATTTATAGGACAAAGAATTTACCGGTCTAATTGTCTCCTAAATAGTGGATACCTCCACGGCGAATTGGGTTTACGCTGCTCGTGCTGGAAGGCGAGATTGTCCCGGCCTCGTTCGTTGACCACTGACATGGAAACCTGACCCTCAGTTTCACGGGTTTTTGAAGATAATCTCCTGAAACATAATGTTTTCAGGAATAAATAACATTCATAATGATAATTGATATACACTATTTGTCCTTTTATAATAACTCCTTTATAGTACCGGTAGAACACTTTGGAATACGCTGAAACGTGGTCACAGAGTCGCCAAAACATTTTATCTCCATTTAAGAAGTTACTCAGAAAGCAATAGCTAATCTTTAAAATGTGTTCCGGGGAGGGATTAATTGTTAAAATTTCGGACTAACAAGTAAGTCTTGTAAGTCCAACTTTTTTTAAATTGTTCCTTTAAAGTTTAATTGATTTTATCCATTTCTAGCCTGTAATTTCAGAACAGTTGCTTAAACGTTACTACGATTGCTTTTAATCGTGCCTCTTGTTTGTAGTTATTTATATACTTTTTGAGTATTAAAATATTGAATGATTGACTTTAAATTAACAAATGTAGCAGCAATTACAATTAAGACCAGTCCAAATTGAACCTTTTGATGTTTTTTGTAAGTTTTAGTACATACAGTATGTCAAAAGAAAATTTTATTCTTTTCACCTTAGTATCCTAGTAGGTAACGAAGCTTGTGTTTGAGGTCTGGCCTGTTGTCTGCTGTCAACTATCAGCACATGTCTGTCGTAAGGCGTATCGTAGTCTACCTCCAAGACTGTTGAGAACTTGTGTGGCCATATTAAGTCTAAAATGGCAATAATTAGCCCGACTACCAAACACGCGCAGCCTGGAAAATAAATAATAATGATTTAAAAGATGTAAGAATTTCAAGTGTTTTGTTTAGTGACACACACAGTATTATGAATAACATATTTCTAACGTACATTAGAAATTTAACATTTTATTCATATTAGTAATATTTTTCAGAATTCATATTATATGCAGCATCTTTTTTAGCCTATAAATATGTTTGTAATATGATAAAAGTTTTCTATGTTTAACATAATATTTTCTTAGATATTAGCGACTTCTATATATATTATATATTATTATACTATTCTATATATTATTATTATATGTTTGTTTGCGGTCTTTAAAAACGTATACACCAAATTTCAATACATTCAATTCTGATAATAAGTGATTAACTTAGCTAGATAGATAATATTACTTTCGCATTTTAAGTGCAGTTTCATAATCGAGAAAGCAATACACATGGGGACTTCAGGTACTCCCAGCGAGAACCGGGCTTTTATATAACAATTTAATTTACGCCAGTGTTATCATTAAATTTAGTTATAATAATAATTATAATATACAGTGTGGTACAGTACCTGCTATAAGCACCAACCAGAAACACCAGCCAAGTGAGAAAAACAACATAGCGCCGTCAAGTCTTACTATCAAAGGCACAAAGGGCAATGAGGTCCAGTAGCCTCCAGCGGCCGCGCACAGCGTTACGCCTAGGCAGGCCATCGCGTACGCGCCATAGCGTGGAACTACCACCAGGAGAAGGTTCATCAACAACCATAAGGCTAGTGCTGCCCTGAAAACAGAGTAATATCGATATTATTAGGCATATATAACAACTAGTTGATGCCCGCCCGCTTCCCGTGCCGTAAAATCCGTTCTTAGCTGCCCTCTACTTGGCGAAAGGAAGGTCCATGCCAAATTTCACATCTATAGGTATTATAGTTCCTGAGATACCGTGATGAGTCACTAAATACGTGGATTTCAATTATATACATAAATAAGGGCTAATCCTGTGTTACCTACGGTGGAACTTACTATGGCAATATTAAAATTGTATTTGTCATTTTCATAAACTGCCATAAGCTGTCATAAACAAACTCGCCTTTATATTTTTTAATATTAGATAGAATTAGGATAGTTAGTATTATAATAAATTCATAAAATTCGCCTTTCATTCCTCACCAAAGATTTTAAATATCTTTATTTGTTGATCGTCACAAACTATAAACTATAATATAGTCTAACAAACATATAACATCCGCACATACATATGGTATATGCTAATATATGCAAGTGAATATAGGAACCGGCCGTTAGTAAGTTGTAAGCGTAGCCCACACTTCCATCATTAGACAGAGTTTAAAAATCATAATGATGTTTTTTAAAGACCAGTTCTTATTTATTACTATTCATTAAATTTCCACACCAATCTATTGTCGATTAAATTTTGAGATGAGTTGTATAGAGCTAATGTTAAATTGTAATCAATAGTAAAGCAATTGAACAATCCGTAACATATAGGAACCGGTCACGAGTCAATAGATGGTGGTATATTCTAAAAATTTTAAAAAGTAGCAGCCTCTTTAATTTTTGGTTCTAATTAAACCAAAAATTATGGTGGTGGTGATGGTGGTATACATGTTTATGTAATTTTCTCTTTCAGTTTTTCATATTCACATTTTCCAATAGATCGCGTTGCATTTCGCTATTACGATCAATAGTCCGCACTTGTGCTTATTGCTATAGTTTATTCCGCCATAGTGGCGCGTGCGGATCATAGTTAATGCATGTTTGCATATTCTACAAGGTTCTACAAGGAATCCATACTAATATACTACATGTGAAAGGAGTTTATTTCATTGAATCGTCTTACGGACGCGAATTTGAACATATTGTTAACCAGATAAACGGGAGACTTCATATGACATAGAGAAATTGGTAATTTAGAACTATTGCGAATTTGCGAACCTTACCACAACAATGTAGATGTGGTGTACCCAGCTGCTCTATACTTGGCTCCCCATTCAAAGCCTTCGTATTGTACAGCGAAGTGTTCGGCAACCGAAAGTACCGGGTAAGGCAGACCCCGCGTCAGACCGGCGCGGTACCACTCTTGTATTGCACCGGCTTCTTCCCAATGGAATTGTTCATTATAGTCAACTCCGGGGTCGCCTATTGTTGTGTTACCCCATGATAAAGCTGAAATATACATTCACAATTTTATATTTAATTTGAGTTACTGATATATATGTTTTTCTGATAATGTTATTTTTATTATGTTAAACTTAGACATGTTTAAATTAAAACTTTATTTAACTAACGCTAAATATATTTAATCATATTAATTTGGTGTATGAAATGCGAGGCACTTTTTAAGTTTATAGAGTTAATACAATTGGCCAAAACCACTGTGGTCTGGTTAGGTAATTATGACCTATCTAGTTAATTGTAACACAAAGGTACAGGGCTTGACTTATCGTGTCCTACTAATACATACTTAATTTTCTTAATCAAGTATTCAGTTATTTAATCTAGTTTAACTGTAGAAGATTGGTCCTAGTTCATTGTATACAGTACAAATTTTAAATTATCAATTGGCTGTGATACTCATTGAAGTTTAAAATGTTAGTATGTAATAAATTTCACTATAGATAAATTAAACAGGATCTTACCAGTGAGTGTAACATTCACGTGCCCAAGACCCACGTGGACCGCAAGCCAGCAGTCTAACCGGTCAGCGGAAAACGCGCGGTAGGCGGCGCGGGCGACGCGGGCGCCGGCCACGTGCCATGACGACCCAAGTTTGCAAACTGAAATCAATTGTAAGCTGCCATTTAGTTCTATGTATAAACTTATTTCTTGTACCATGAATTTGCTGTTGAGACGCTTGGACCGTGGGGTCCTGAGGCCATGAGCCTCTACCAAAATTTATCGAAACGACTCATTGGCTTTTCAGGTGATCGCAAGGCTGGTGCTTACCTCGGCCAACGGATCAGTATGGCAATCCAGCGAGGAAACGTAGCCAGCCTTCTGGGCACCTTACCCATAGAAGACGGCGATCTGGGCTCAGTATTATACTTATTAGTCTTATTACACTTATTAGTCTTGAGGGACTATGGGTAGAGTACAATACTAATAAGTTTTCTTGCATTGTATTCGATTGTACGTAATTTTATAATTGCTCTGTGAATATATGTTATTTATACTTATCAATATTCATATATTATTGACAGAAATAAATTTAACTTGAATTTGGTAAAATGTATTAAAAAAACATGATTAATATTTTTTCGACATTTTCTTTTCTAGTGTTTGTACAATTACAATGTTTTTTTTTACTTACGAACAATAATAAAATATATTTTATTTTATATTTTCTAATGCAACACACAAAATACAAATTAAATTAGTTGCAAACCTAAAAAAAATTGTAAAGTTGTATGTCGTAATTTTTTATATCAGGGTGGCACTTAGTAGTTTGCTGTGCTGAAATGAAGTCCGATACAGTAATGATTATAATTAAATAGTGCTAATTTCCTATAATTATAATAAAAAAAAATAAGTTTACAATATTGTTGGGAATGATGACTTCCATATTACAACGTAATTGTTTTCGGTTCAAAGAACTTTATTTCTCATAAAGTAATTTTGACAGTTTACTTAAAACTATGAGAAACATTAATAAGTAAATTAATAAATAATATATTTCTTTTTGAAATCAGAAATTAAATTGCGCATTCGAATAAATTTGTTAACGAGTGTTGGTGATGGATCATAATTTTAATGCCACGCACAATACAATTTACCAATAGCCTTATGAATAACAATGGACATTGTTACCGGGTTTCCTAAAGTTCATACACGTCACTTTGTGTTGGGGGTCGTGAACAATACACAGAACTTGATTTGACACACGAAATATCGCGGTCAATGGCAGAATGCAAGTTGATTTCTCCACTTGGTCGGTCACCCGAAAACAATAGTAAGTTGTACATTACGAAAAAAACCTTGCAAAATTTTATCAACTGCATCTCCCTAATTTGAATTCTATCGATAAAGACAATTGCTATTCATTACCCACAAAAAGGCATTCAGCGCGAATGCGAAAGATTATAGCAATTTAGTGTTTATTTTCATTGGTCGGTACGGCATGTATACGAGTTCGGGAGATTTCTATTGAGTTATGATACACAGCTTGTATGTGCGAGTCATTTTTATTTACTTGCCCACTTTATGGAAAGCGGTTACTATCGCCTATGGACATTTGCAACACCAAAGGTGCTATAAATGCGCTGCTGCTCTCTTAGGGGACTGGAACCTGGTCACTAATTCCGGAACACAACTCAATGTTGTTATGGCGACATATTTTAGACCAGGGGTGGTAGCCATCCAGTCGGGCAACTGCCCTACCATTTGGCTGTGGGTTGTGTTATCGCCTATTACGACAGGCCGTCGGGCTTCAGTAAAATGTATTCTTTCTCCGTTCGTTCACAGATATCCATTAATTTTTTTTATTTTTTTTATTTGGCATTGGCATTTGGTTTATTTGGCACTGGCAGCTACTATGAAAGCCAGGCATTAAACATTAAAATACGCGAGTACCCGCACCCGTCATACTTTATCCAGATCCATGGATTTCACCGGTTGTTACACCGTTTGCAGGTACAGCAGTCGGCGGATGACTTGATTTTAGTCATCGACTCGTAAGTCGATGATAAAATCTTAATTTTTATTAGTTGGTAAATCGCCCGCAGTAAATCCTCCCATCAATCGAGGTAGTCTCTATCTATCAATTGAAATGAATCTTAGATATTAAAAAAAATAAACAGCAAAATAAAGAGTAGAAAATTCTCTGTATTTTAAATATAGTGAGTAATGTAATATATTCAATTCACCATTTAAAAAAACTTTGTTCAAATATATCGATGAAAGTTGGACCGTATAATCCATGATAATTTTCCTGCATTAACACCGCCACTGCTTGGGTTGCTCAAATGTGCTTTGAGCAATACTTGTCTTATAATTAAGAGCCCATTAAAATTTCCGCGGTAAATGAGTTTAACTAACCAGTTAGAGGTGCTTTCAAGGCTCTTTTGTTCATCACTGTGATTAATTCGATTAGACCAGTTTTATGAACTGCAGACCGAATTAAGCAGCAATATTTAGTATTTCAAAAGGCTCGCTCAACTACTGCCATAATCTACAATTATAATTATTGTGTTATTTCCTACCTACAATAATAATAATTGTTGACCTATCTAAAGTCTACCAATAGGATTTTATATATAGACTCAGTTTATATAGATTTCTTTCTGGTTTATATATAGGCCTATATTATAATAAACCTACATGAAGTATTTGAGCAGATAAATGGTTCCGATATCAGAACTCCAATATTTGTAGTAACCGAAAGTATTGCTTCAAGAAATTACAACCACATACATATATACAAATTAAATCATAAAGTAGGTACCTAAAATAACAGTTCCCACGAACAGGCTAAGCGTGACTACTGTAAACGTTGAAAATCTCTGAAACAAACAAAATTATACATTATTTTTTTATCAAATAATATTTACATTTTCGTTTTGACAATTTTAAATGGGGTTTTTGTCATTTAACTTTGAAGATGACAGAAATTTCCCGTTATAGCTGTTTCTGAACTGTGGTACAAAAATTAGTTGAAAATTGAATAATCAAATAAAAAATCGCATTTAAATTCGGTTAAAACGTCTTTTTAATTATGTGTCTTAGGGAACACCAGAAATTTAAGTTCAAAAATATTTCTACACAGCCGAAGGCCGAATAATCAGCAGGCCTATCTCAGACTACTGAGAATGTTAGCTTCATTATAACATGAATGGTGAATATTAATAGCGGAACTATCTTCCCAAAAACAGAAATATAGGCGGAGGCTAGATACTTAGAATGTTATTTCTAAGTATATAAGTAAGTTCTCTATAAGTAGATAAGCCGTCCGAGTTTAAGTTTTATAATGTATATATATATATATATATATTTATACTCTATATATATATATATATATATATATATATATATATATATATATATATATATATATACGACACACCTTCCATTATCAAATTGATCGTGTACTAGCAGAAGGAGCCTTAAGAACAGACGAGCGTGCATGACAAGAGCTATGAATGTCAAAGAAGCAAGTGATGTGTGTAAGAATAAGCCTGAATGGCGCTCTGTTGTCCGTGCCTACCCCGCAAGGGACCTGGCGTGAAGTTATGTATGTATGTGCCTTTTTCACGGTTTTAACAAGGGACTGGTTTATACGAAATGTTAATGTATTTTGATAATGGAAATAAAAATTTGATGTTTTACTTTGAGATCTTGAATTTGGTTATTTGAAGACATGAAATTCATTTAAGCTACCACGCAGCTTTGTCAATAAAAGAAATCTTGCTGAACCAGGAAAAGTGTATAAGTATCACAATAACTAAAACAGTTTTGGTAGTGTTTCTACTGCACGTCACATAAAATCACAGAGCTTACCAGCTTTTGTAATGAGCGTCAATACGTGGTAAGACAATATAAAAACAAAGTGTTTACTTCTTTCCTAATACCGGGGAATACGGCGAGGAAGGCGAGGTAGAGTGTGACAGCGGCTATGAGCAGCGCGAGCGCAGGCACGTCCGCCGCAACTGCTGTTCGGTTGTGGTAAGCGTATAGGGTCGGCCCGCCTTCCTCCCGGAATGCGTCGAACCACCCCTTCATCGCTCACCCAGCCTGGAACAATACAACGCTAAAGTTTAATATTCGGAAATCTGTGAGCGAAATTTCCATTTCGTAGTTCAATAGGAAGATGTGTGAAATAACTTAAACGTATTTGAAAAGCAAGTATCTTGCACATATTGATACTAAAAAGTAATTATGAAACTTCATTGTCATTTTTCAAGATATAATAATAAACACGATCAAGCATACTGTGAAATTAATTTCCACCTCTCATCGGCATCTATGGCGGCCTCGGCTACTTCTACATAATTTTACTACAGAACTGTATGGATTACATACTTCTACATTTCATATGGATGCTTTTTCTAGAAAATTTACCGTGATATGAAATGACAGACAAACATGGTGGCCGTTTTTGCCAAAATGGTTGCGGAAGCCTAAGAAATTAGTTTAGATGAAAATTAATTTGCATGAGATCTAGAGATAGAGATATGAGGGTGATATTTCCTCCTATATATGTATTTTACGGTTTCATAATCAAGTAACAAAAATAGCGGACGTTTGTCGTCTCTACGAAACCTCTCTATGCGCAAGGTTCTAAACGTAAATAGCGTAATAAAATATTCTGTTACTAGACTTATATATAAAAATGAATGTTTGTCTGTATGTCCTTTATAGAATCGTAAATTATATATTTGATCATGTGATGATCTTTAGCAAAGTGGTTGTGCACGAGCCTGAGAAGGTTTCTGAGTTGGTTCACAATTGGACCCAGCAGGTGGCGCTGCTATCGGCTTATCGATTGAAGCTTTTCTGGGCATGACGACGTCTGCCGGGACAGCTAGTTCCTATATAAATTCTATTCATATTTGCTTTGAACACAGAGAAGAAGTTAACGTGAGAGCCAGTTCAACAATCAGAACACATTAAAGAATCAAAAAATATAGCGTAATATTAGATGAATCAACGAAATTGAACTTGAAATTGGTTGAGAGGTACAGAACTAAAAAGATAAGACTTTATTCAATGACCTTGAATAATTTAAGTTTATTTTTAAATGGAACGCTTTGGGTAATTCATCCAAATTGAAAGATAGAAATGAACCGTCTAATATGCGGCTTGGTATTTTCAATATTGTTCTTATTTATTTAGATACCTATTCGAGTCTCTTGTTTACATATAACTAATAAATTTATTTCGAGTCTAATAATTTAAATTAGTTAAGTGAGATGTTATCGCTTTTAAATTAAACCAGGCCAACAAACCCACATAGTAAATGTGTAGGTAAATGATTGTTAAGCATCAAATGACCTTCTTAGTATGAACATTTGGTTTCACTGCCGGAACAAATCAACTCAGTAGTCTGTACGTCCTATACTTGTTTTGAATATAATGAGTGGCATTTAGAGGTTAGTACGATAGTTGTCCAAGTTTTATCAAGATCACAACAACATCTTAGCATCAATTCCGTTTTGACCGCTTAGATCTCTACGTTTCAGAGACCCGTTCATGTGGTAGAGCCGTTCTTAATTATTATCTTATTACAGCTTACTAGGCTGGCACCTTCAGTGTGACGCACTCTCACAGAATAGCAATGTCGTCGTCGTCGTCAGCCATTCACAGTCCACTGCTGGACGTAGGCCTCCCCAAGACGGCGCCACTCATACCTATCTGCTGCCTTTCTCATCCAGCGCCTACCGGCGACCTTGCGTAGGTCGTCGGTCCATCGGGCTGGAGGGCGTCCGACACTACGATTACCGAGACGCGGTCTCCACTCCAGGACTCGTCTGCTCCAACGGCCATCGGTCCTGCGACAGACGTGACCGGCCCACTGCCACTTCAACTTGCTAATTTTGCGAGCTATGTCGGTTACTTTGGTTCTCTTACGGATATCCTCATTTCTAATTTTATCCATAAGAGAAACACCCAACATAGCTCGCTCCATAGCCCGTTGAGTGACTTGGAACTTGTGGACCAATCCTGCCGTCAGTGTCCACGTCTCGGCCCCGTAGGTCAGGACGGGGAGGACGCACTGCTCGAAGACTTTTGTCTTCAAGCATTGCGGAATGGTCGACGAGAACACTTGACGAAGCTTGCCGAATGCCGCCCAGCCCAACTGAATCCTCCTATTGGCTTCCCCCTCGAAGTTGTGTCTGCCTACCTGTATTTTTTGTCCAAGGTAGACATATTCCTGCACAAATTCCAGAGGGACGCCATCGACGTTTACCGGTCTCGGCATGACGTGTTCATTGAACATGACTTTCGTCTTGTCCAAATTCATACCGAGACCGACCCGTCGGGAAGATTCACTTAAGCTGCCCAGCATTTCGGCAAGTTCCTCCAAAGTCTCTGCAAAGACAACGATATCGTCGGCGAAACGGAGGTGAGAGATGCGCTCGCCGTTGATGTTAATGCCCCGTCCAGCCCAGTCCAGAGTTTTGAAGACATCCTCCATCGCGTTGGTGAACAGTTTCGGGGAAATCACATCCCCCTGTCTCACCCCGCGACGTAGGGGTATAGGCTTCGTCCTCCGGTCCTGGATCTGGACGGTCATCGTTGCGGCGTCATACAGACATCTCAGCACCTCAATGTATCGCCAATCAATACGGCATCTTTGCAAAGACTCCAGAGCAGCCCAAGTTTCGATGGAGTCGAAGGCTTTCTCGTAGTCCACAAATGCCATACACAGCGGCTGATTATACTCTTCGGTCTTTTGTATAATCTGCCGAACAGTATGGATGTGGTCTACGGTGCTGTAGCCTTTTCGAAACCCAGCCTGCTCCGGTGGTTGGAACTCGTCAAGTCTTCTGGCGAGACGATTCGTGACGACCCTCGAAAACAACTTATAGACGTGGCTCAAGAGTGAGATAGGTCTATAGTTTTTCAAGAGAGTGTTATCACCCTTCTTGAAGAATAAGACCACCACACTCTTGCTCCACGCCTTCGGCACTGTGCCCTGGTGCATAACGGAATTGAAGAGCTCAGCCAAGGGCTTGAGGATTGGCATTCCTCCTGCCTTAAGGAGCTCAGTCGTAATTCCGTCATCCCCCGGAGCCTTGCCATTTTTAAGTTGTTTGAGAGCCGCACTAATCTCGTCCACGTCGACCTCCGGGATGTCCTCCGTATAATGGCGCGTGAGTGGCGCACGTGGATCTTGGTTGCTTTGCGTCGCAGGCTTTTTCGCCCGCGAAGAATACAGCAATCGGTAGAACTTTTCTACCTCCGTCAGGATCTCAGACCGAGACGTAACCTCTCTGCCATCCGCTGTCTTCAGCTTTGCAACGTGGCTCCTCCCCAAGTTTCTTGAGAAAACTTTGGACCCCCTGTTCTGCTCTATAGCTGCCTCAATGGCACGCGTATTAGAGCAGCGGAGGTCCCGTCTAACAAGTTTTCTTATTTTCTTGGAGAAGGCTCGTTGCTCTGGCGAGGCAAACAAAGCGGGTGGCATTTCACGTCTCATTTTCATGAGATCCAGAGTTTCGGTAGAAAGTTCGGACCGTCTGTTTCTTCGTACAGGCGGAAAATGCCTGCGACCCAAATCCTGCAACGTCTTCACCACGTTGTCGGTTCTCTCGTCAACATCGCCTGTGGTTTCCAGCGATTCGAACCGATTGTGAAGTTCCAGTTGGAACTGTTCGGACCCGTGGATCATTTGGGGCGGCGCGGGTCGGAGAGTAGATTTCACCAGGCGGAGTCTTTCAGCCTTAAAATTGATATTTAGAGTGCCTCGTACAAGTCGGTGGTCGCTACCGGTATTGAACCTGTTGACCACTGAGACATCTCTAAATATATGCTTCTTATCTGCCATGATGAAATCTATCTCGTTCCTCGTCACAGTGTCGGGGCTTTGCCAGGTCCATCTTCTTTGGGGCTTCTTCTTGTAGAAGGAATTCATCAAGAAGAGCCCCTGCATTTCTAAGAAGTTGACCAGCATTTGCCCCCTGTGATTTCTGCGCCCCAATCCATAAGGTCCGATTATCGGTTCGTCGCATTCTTGTACTCCCACTTTGGCGTTAAAGTCCCCCATAACAACGCTGTAGTGAGCGGAGGTTGTGCCATGTATGGCTTTAGTAATGTCGTCATACATAGCCTCAACCTCTTCGTCAGAGTGTGCCGAGGTCGGCGCATATACCTGTACAACCTTCAGGGAATACCTGTTGGTGAGTTTCAGTACTAGGTACGCTACCCTGTTCGACACACTCTTGACTTCCACAACGTTGTTAACGAGGGTCTTGTTCACAAGAAAACCGACACCACCCTGGGAGGCCCTGTCACCTTCCCGGAAGTAGAGTAAGTGGCCAGACTCTAGGGTTACCGTATCCTCGCCGTCTCTTCGGACTTCTGATAACCCTAGGATGTGCCAGTTAATTCGACTTAACTCTACTTCCAGTTCTGTGAGGTGACTGTCCAGCCTAATCGTCCGTCCGTTATACGTTGCCAAGGTTAATTTCGTGGGTTGGCAGCCTCCCGTAACCCGGAGACTGTTAGCACCCTCCACCCCGCCGTTACCGCGACCGCTGCCGTAGCCGGGAATAGCGGGGTCACCGGGAACTGAGGGCCGTTTTCTATGGTGCGTTCTCATGGGGGATATATGCCATAGTTACCACGCTTGGCATGCGGGTTGGTAACCGCAGTGCCAGCCTATTTGCATCGGAGACGCTGCTGCCCGTCTCCGACCAGGGGATTTCTATAGGCCGGCTTTCTTGCGATGGTTATACCGCCATCTATCGGTCGCCAGAGCCTCGTTTGCTGACGGCAGGGGATACCGCGAGCAGGTGAGGTTGACAATTGAGTCCACAAGATATTGAGCGTAGACCCCTTACCCCTGCAATGTGATACGGTTATTTCCTACTATCCAAGCTTATCCCCATATTTAACTACTTTTTTCTGATTCCATCTGTCTGATCTCCCTATCCCACACCTGCTATCCCATACCCTCTATCTCAACTTAAAGGTTGGCAAAAAGTAACAACGTCAGACTATTTATTTAACCTAAAATCCTGGCTAAGTTTGTTTCGCAATAAAACGTTCTAAAGACGAGAGGAGGAAAATGAAATATTTTTAAAAATGTTAACATTTTAAAACAATTTTTGTGAAGAATACCTAGCGTTTTTACCTATATAAAAAACTTAATAAGCTCTTACTTTTAAGTACTCTTCCTTCGCTTTTAGACCTTATTCTTGTATCCTCCAGAGATCATGTTGCAAAACATGGTCAATATCCTGCCGACGCCTTTTCCTATCATGACCTAATTTTCCTTTCCTACAAAGTCCGTCCAAAGAAATGTAAACCTAAAACTCTCTCACAGCGCAATTTCGATGGCATTAACCCTGACACTCTACTTGAGGATGTAAATAAAATTGATTGGTCATGTCTTCTTGAGTCAAACTGTATCGACCAAAAAGTAGCCTTATTCAATAGCATCTTTACAGAGATATACGACATACATGCACCTGTGCGCATAATTAAAATAAAACATCTCCCGGCACCATGGTTAACCAAAGAAATCAAAGAATTATTGTCTAAAAAAGCTGCAGCCAAGACAAAGTATAAACGCAGACAAAACTCTTGCAATTGGGAAAAGTATGTCTTAATGCGAAATCACTGCAACAAGGTGTGTAGAGACGCTCAAAGACGCCATATTCACAATTCTGCACAAAATGGAGACCCAGCAAGGGTATGGAAATTTCTTAAAACACTGGGAGTTGGTAAACAGCAAAATACTCCGGTTGCTTCAGATTTAGATATCAATTCTCTTAATAAACATTTTACCTCGTCGTCTAATATTGATAAGACTCTCAAAGATAAAACCTTAGCATATCTTTTTTCTCTTCCAACTCCTAAATATCCATCTTTTATCTTCAGTCAACTTACCGATTGTGATGTTATAAAGAGCATCCTAGCAATTACATCTAAGGCTGTGGGTAGCGACAGTGTTAGTCGACGTATGTTGCTTCCTATCCTTGACTCCATTCTTCCAATAATAACACACATCTTTAATTACTCCATTACCACTGGTTCCTTTCCTAAAATTTGGAAAGATGCACAAATAGTACCTATCCCTAAAAAATCCAATCCAAAGTCGTTTTCTGATTACCGTCCTATTTCCATTCTCCCCTTCCTCTCCAAAGCACTTGAGCGGCTCATTCATGAGCAACTCAGTGTATTCCTCAACACTAATCTTTTGCTAAACCCATTCCTATCCGGTTTCCGTCCTGGACATAGTACTGGCACTGCCCTAGTCAAAGTCACTGATGACATCAGGTTTGCAGCTGAGAAAGGTGAGGTTACCCTCCTCACGTTGCTAGACTTTAGCAACGCTTTTAACACTGTAAACTTTGAAATCTTGATTGCTATACTGTGGTCTATAAACATATCTCCAACGGTAATTGAATGGTTTCGAAGTTACCTGTTTGGACGCCGACAGCGTGTTAGAGTAGAGGATGAATTCTCCTCCTGGTGTAACACGTTAGCCGGTGTGCCACAGGGTGGCGTACTATCCCCATTGCTTTTCGCCATATTTATCAATACTATTTCAAATCATCTTCTTTGTCCCTACCATCTGTATGCAGATGATTTGCAAATTTACACCAGTGCTCCAATTAGTAATTTCCTTGATGCAATAATTAACATTAATAGAGACCTATCCCACATTGCTAGTTGGAGTAAAGAGTTTGGACTTACTGTTAATCCGACGAAAACCCAAGCTATTGTCATTGGGAGTTCACGGATGATTACTAAGATTGATCTGTCTCGGTTACCAAAAATTATTTTTGACGGCGTTATTATAAATCTTAGTGAGAAAGTCAAGAATTTAGGTATATATTTCGATCAATCTTTATCTTGGGGCCCGCAAATACAAGAAGTAAGCCGCAAAATGTTTGCAAGTGCAGCGTCTCTTCGAAGGTTGAAAAACTTTCTCCCACTTAATACTAAAATTGCCCTTGCCCAATCCCTTCTCCTCCCTATCCTTGACTATGGCGACATCAGCTACTTAGATATCACCGAAAGCCAATTAGATAAACTAGAGCGACTCCAAAACTTCTGCATTCGTTTCATATTTGGTTTGCGTAAATATGATCACATTTCTGAATTTCGTAGTAAGCTCGAATGGCTTCCTATCCGCCTTCGCCGGAATGCTCATGTCTTATCGCTTTTGTACAATGTACTCTTTAGCCCAAAAGCGCCCTCCTATTTGAAGGAACGCTTTGATTTCTTTCAAGAAAGTAGCACGAGGCTCTTAAGATCATCAGCAAATCTACGACTAATGACGCCAATACATTCTACACAATTTTGTCAGAAATCTTTTACTGTGCAGGCTGTAAGGTTGTGGAATGCTCTACCGTTGAGTGTCAGAAGTGCAAAGTCACTTACATCTTTTAATAAACTCCTCAAAGATCACTATTTAAAGTTGTAAACAGTAATTTATGTATGTCTATGTAGTAACCCTATGTACATATATTTGTATACAAATATGTATGTGTATTTATTTATTTTTCACTTGTAATATATGTTTGTATATATATTCTAAATTATGCGCACGAAATACCGACCCATTATTAAAATGTAAAATTATCTCCAGAAGGTTGTCTGGAAGAAATCGCTGTTAGCGATAAGACCGCCGATTGTACTAGTTATAAGATTCTTAATTCATGTGTATTATTATTTTCTTGTGTGCAATAAAGAATATTCTATTCTATTCTATTCTATTCTACTCTTAAGGTACAGACTTAGTACCTGCGTACTGGTTTATTCAAAGCAGGTAGTGAAAACCTACACGATAATTAAATATTAATGTTCTAAAATGCTAATAGGACGAGTTTTGTACTTGACACTAATACTCAACGCAATGGATTTTGATTAAACGTCGCACATCTTACACTCATAAATTTTCGTTTTATTATAGTAATTAAATTACGTGCATTACTGGATAAGTTATTAGATAATGTTAATAATTTTCACTTATACTATAATTTATCCGTGCAGAAACGAATAAAGAATACAATTTCCTGCGGTTGGGCGGCCTGTCGTAAGAGGCGACAAAACAGTCCCCAGTCAGGTGGTGGGGTAATTGCACATCTGGATGACTACCACCCCTGGCCTAGCCGCTATAACAACCTTGAGTTCTGTTCCGGCATTAGTGGCCAGTCTCAGACTTTAGTCTCCTTTAAGAAAGCAGCAGCGCATCCGTAGCATCTTTGGTGTTGCGAATGTCTGTGTGCGTTGGTAACCGCTTTCCACCAGGTGGGCTTTCTGCCCGCCTGCTCAACTCAGGCAATAAAAAAAATCTATTGCAGTTCTTGAGCTTGTACAACGTATTTAAAATTGAGAAAAAATCAGGGGGGCAAATCAGGACCAGCAGATTCGGCTAAAACTACTGATTTAAATTAAATTCGACACGGTGTGCTAGCTTATATACTGTGCCAACTGTAATGTTACTTTATTTATTGAATAAAACCACATTTCACTTTATATTGAATGTATTTTTCTCTATGTTGATTGCATGACCTGGCACCAGTGTTGCCACATCTATCTCTCAGATACAACCTTACACCAAAATTTACTTATACACACTTTATCTCGATAAATGATTTCGGTTACGTGGGATAGATGAATATAGCCAAAAAGATGGCATTGCATTCATATCCTTTTGGTGCCATCATTGCAATTCACTAACAGATACGTCGTGAAGTATTTGTTAGTGAATTGCGAAGTGTCACTACACTAGCACATGATAGTAATAAGTATGTAATGTACAGGTATTTACACTTATATTAATGCTTTGATTTTGTAATACCCTAAGCCTAGAAAGACGAAGCCTTCCGCAAATTCCTCTTGATTTGAAATCATTTTTGAAGGTTCAAGCTTGGCCTAAGTGTAAGAAATGATGGGCTTTGTCATCGTCATCGCGTAGATTACGGTTACCTTCGGCGGATCTGCTTCCAAGCCCGTTGTCCGCTTTCCTACTTTTTTGCTCCACCTTGCCCTGTCTCATTGAGCCCATTGGTAAGTATGTCATCTCTAACAACGTAAAGTTAGATTTTTTTAGTATAACCTTACTATCGAAACCTAACAGAGGAAAGATCTACACTTAGGCATATCTTGTTCGCCTGAGAGACAGCGTAAAAAAACCTAACAGAGGCGGTATTTTTAAATATATATTCCCCACATCACTGGTTGATATCAGTGATTTGTAATACGAAATAAGTGGAGAAAAGAACGAAAACATGCAAACCAAAGAAAATACGAGGTGATAATTGAATTTCCATGCAAACATAAGCATGCAACAATGAGTTGCAAATGCAATCGTACTTAATCTCAATCGGATGACGTGGTTGGAATGTACGCGGAGTGGGTACATTGCGAAACGCGAGCTGTTGCGCCGGCTATCGCTGAATTGCCTTCGGGAAACGGATGTTGGCTATGCGCTTTGTTATGGTGCTCACAAATCGCTGCTAATTAAACAATATAATAAACTCGTAAAATTAAGGAGATTGCACTCTTTTGCGTAACAAAAGGCATCGGGTGTGAAATTAAAGTAGTCTTTGAAAGCTAACGGTTTAAAATCACTAGGAAGCTCAAGGCTGGCGACTACGCTTGTTTGATTGATATGTTTTCTGTAGCACAATAAAAGAGTACGTGCTATGTGGCTTACTGTGGAAGATTTTGGTTCATTCAATACGTTGCATAAGTAAAAGCTTGATCATTTGGAGATTGGACATAAAAAAGGAATACCTACTAAAATTGACATTCCTAGTGAATAAGCCATATTAGCTTGATGGTTAAGGCACTCGCGACCCAAACTTAAAGGACGCGGGTTTGAATCTTAGCTCAAAAATTATGCACTATTTAGGCATTTTTTTGTCTAACCATCAAGACAGCACTTCAAAGTACTGGGATTGTTATCTCCAGTATTCTTCCTCTATAGTTTGGACAAACAGTTTACAGGCAGACGGCTTACCTGATGGAGAGCGGTTACCATACCAAAGGTGCTGCCGGTCTCTAAAGGAAGACTTTAACCTGACCAGTAATGCTGGAACACAACTTTAGGTTGTTATGGCGGTATACTTTATGTAAAGGTATACCTTTCACACAGCACATGCATACGGGCCCAGCTGTAAATGAATAAGCTCTTTTGGAATTAATTATGATACACCCAAATATGATTATATATTAGGTGAATGAATTATGATCGATGAATTATGCATTAAAGTCTATCAATAAATCATCTATTTCCCATGCCTTTGTAATATTTAATTGAATAAATAACCTTCGAAAGGTTCTTGGCATAAATACCTCAAATGTGTCGGAAGTAAATGTATGTACTTATCAATAAAACATGGTCAGTGTGGACAGGTGTCGATAGAAAATATTAAGAATAATAAACGAGGCTGTATCAATATGTTCATAGCGCAGAATATCTTAAAGTTTACCTTCATTAAAGGTTAACTAGTTCTAAGTAAGGTAATAGCAGGTTGCGAGACTAATATCTATTAAGGAAGTGGTGCACTTAGAGATTTCTTCCCGTATAGGTCGGGTTATATTGTTTGTAATAGAAAAGATATTATCCTGCCACGCGATTGCGATTTGTAAGGGAACAAAGGTAAGCGACATAGCTCGCAAAATCAGCAAGCTGAAGTGGCAGTGGGCCGACCACGTTTCTCGCATGACTGATTGCCATTGGGGCAGACGAGACTGCAGACCGCGTGTCGACAAACGTAGTGTAGGATGCCCTTCAGCCTGATAGACCGACGATTTGTGCAAGGTCGCCAGTGGGGTTAGATGAGAACAAAGGAGAACCAGAATAAGTAGCGCAAACTTGGGCAGGCCTATGTCAAGTAGTGAACAACATTTGGCTGACGACGACAAAAGTAAACCAACATGAAAATACATCGCTTGTAACACTTAACTGTAACAGCATACTTATATTATGTCCGTTACACATATCTTACATAAAAATTCGACGCGTCTTCCAACATGTTAATTGTTTTGTTATGTCAGCCGCTAAGTACGCTTATTTGCATAGCAGTCGCGGAAACATGAATTTTGTTTTATGTTCTGTAGTTAATTTCATTAGACATCAGCGTGTTGTTGCAAGGACACATAATTATTTCCTGCAGCCATGTATCAGGTTTTACTTAAGTTATAAAGTGTGTAACTATGCCTAGACTGTAAGATTCAAAGGAGCGTGAAAAACCGCAAACGAAAGACTGCACCAAATTGGGTTAGTAAATGGAGTAGTAATATGACTAATGGAATTAGTTATAAAACCAGTCACCAAAAGGAGCCGCATGTCAAAATGCTGAATATACTGCTATGAATGTGTGGAGTTACGTGGAAGCACAGCATCATCGAGAGCTTCTAGTCTGTCACATAACAGATAAAGTACAAGAAAATCCTCTACGTTTCGAAGGCTAAGTTGCCAGTATGCCAACGCTGGTTGCGTGGGGAATAAATGTGTGAGTCAGTCAAGCATACCGCATCTGCCAGGTTTTGGTATATAGGATAGGAAAAGTTTTTGTGCCACAAAATTGTGTGCGATATCATTCAGCAGATTTAATATAACTAAAAGAAATCAATGTTGTAGTGAACATCAGCTAACATAAGTAGAATTTGACTGGAAAATTGTGCGCTTCATTCATTCAGGCACATTGCATGACAGTCTTAACCACAGTATTTATTTGTATGTCTGAGAAAGTTTAGCAATATTTATAGCCTTAAGTCGTGTATAATCATCATCATCATCATCTATCATCATGTGAGAGAAATCTTGTAAGAGTTCCCAAGAGTTTCGAAATTATCGTAGGTAATATTAGAATGTTTGTTTGACATTAACCAAAATTGGTTTATAAATCAAACTATTTATCAACTTAACTATAATAGCTATGCTATTTAGTTAGTTAACTATATATAGCGTATTATGAAAACTTAGTATAATTAATGACCATATTGTGGCAGCGCAAGCCGATCTCAAGACTTTTAGAAAAAGATAGACGATGCTCGAAGGGAAGGACAAGGACAGATACATTTTAGAAAGGGATAGACGATGAACGAAAGTATTAGAATATAAAGTTCGGGAAGGAAAAGACAGAGATAGATAGATATTCAGAAAGGACAGATAGTAAATAAAAGAATAACGAAAACAAGATCGAAATAATGAGTTCCAGAAGATTCTTCCGGGTATGTAAGCAGCGTAAGGCGCGCCTACTGGGCAGTTTAGAGTTGAATTCAGTTCAAGACAGCGAAGCGACAAGTGTGATACGGAAGAGTTGGAAGACAAGTTTAATAGAAGACAGTGACGAGTTAAGAGGTGAATTTAGTGACAAGTTTAGTGGACAGTTAAGTGGAGGAGGTGTGTACCGTAGTTAGAGAGCAAAACCAGAAGCGAGCTACACGTGGTAATATCAGAGCTGAGCGCTGCAGTGGCAGGAGGTGGTCTACGCAATTTTGGCGACGGTATTGTGAAAGAGACAACTTATCGTCGGGACAGTGCATCATTAGTCGTGTGTATAGGGGCAACCCTGCGGAGAGGTATTACGGGCGGCTGTGTAAGTCAATAAAAGCTTTTAGTTAAAAATTGGTGTTTTCTTCCAATGCTAAGTGCTAATGCTCGCACGTTACAATATGTATGGAGGTAGATTCAGAAAACAATCCAAGGTTGGATGCTACAAAATAATATAAGTGTTAACTAATTAACAATGAAAGGATAGAAGGACAGACATACTCACGAACGTACGAATTTGATTACATTTAAATGCAAATGTAACAAACTAATATAACGACTTACATGTACAATGTTAAAACAAAACAACGATAAGGAGTGTTTAATTACGAATTAGCATTTACTCAGCTAATTAAAATATGAATATTCAACCTTTTTATTGTGTAAGAAGTTGTTCGGGACTTTGTTTGAGAGCAATGTATAAAGTAAAGTGCATTTGAGTTAATTTATTTTGATTTTAATATAGTTAGGAAGTAAATAATTTACTTTACGACTTGAAACAACCTTTAAAAGAATATACTTAAAATCGATAAATTTATCTGAATGTAGTGCAATTATAATATTTAAACTGGGCAAGCTATGTATATAAAAAAACATGATTTGTTGTTATTATGTTTTAATAAACGTAAGAAAACGTAAATCGGGTAATGTTTTGAATAATATTGATTGAATTATCTTTAACATACTAGTTATTTTCTATTAAAGGTTACTTTAGGATTCCGTACTTAAATTATAAAAATAGTTTTTTTTCAGATACTGCTGTTGTGCGTAGAATGATCTCATTTGGCCGATTTTTATTCAAATCAAATTAGAATAAAATAGTCTTGCACACATGTTACAAAATAATTGATACATACGTACAATCGTTCTGACAATACATACAATGGATGGTCTTATTGGAGGGAGCGTATTTAGCAGGCCCTGTAGATGAGTGGCATTAGCGCTAAACGAATAGAAAGAAAATGTATATGAACCATTAATATAAGTGTACAGAAAACATAGTGTACGCAAACAACTGCTGTAGTTATAATACTGTGTTGCAGTTGTTAGTGCCCACTTCCAAACTACTCGATTGTTATACATTATAATAAAGTCGGTTTTCTGACGATAGTTGAACGTGACAACGTCATAAGAAAACACTGATGGAATGGTTTCATTTTTCAAAAGAAAATTTTATTTTTATTTTTTAACATTTTAACATTTTTGTTTTAATTTTTTGAAATCATAGCTACGCTCGATAATTATTCCGATCGAATAGTAAAGCAATTGATTTTATACTCATCGTGAAATAGTTCTTTTAACTTATTGTTATAGTTTTGTCAATTATAGTATAACCTACAATCGCTGCACTAGCGGACCGATGCTATTTATTTTAATGATGAAAGCACGATTATTCGACAATATATCACTGAACATATATTTAATATCGAAAGAATCATTATCTTTATCGCCGCAATTATCGTTGCTATAAACAATTGACACCACATTCACTTTTCACTGCACTTCATACTTGACGAAAACATGTAAATGTATTATTGTATAGCAGCTGTCCATGCGGACGCATCGCTCACTCAAGTAGGAGAGAGACAGATGTCGAACGCTGCCGAACGCGGAGGCCGATTGTGCCTCTTTGTCGCTGGTTCCGCGCTCTCGCTTGCACTTCAAGCCTTAATGGAACGCCTCAGAGCGAGGTAACGCCGCATGAGTCATGTTTTTTCGTGCGTGCAGCCGACTCCATCGAATTATAAGACTTTGTCACGTCAAAAAGAAAATTATCTTAAAGTTTATACATTTGGAAATTATTTCATGTTGACATTTGTAAAGTATGTGGAAATTTTTAGGAGTATGAATGTATGTTTATGTATGTTGTGTGTATGCATGTGGTGTGTATACAAGTGCACGCGTGAGTGTGCTTACAGACTTATACTAGTGTAGTCAGTTTAGTAAATTAATACTTAGCGTAACGATATGTAATCTCCATACATAAGGACGACTTTAGTTCTCAAAAATATAAGACCCACTCAAAAAATATTATGTGTCTATGAATAGGGAACGATGAGTACGAATTAGTAGTAAGATAAGTAAGTAAGAATTACTTATTGTTAAGTATGTTGTGTTTCCTTCTCAACTTGAAATTATTCGTTCAGAAATTGGACTTTATAATAATATATTACATAAAAAAATCTATTACATAAATACGAACGAATCTTTTAAGACTAAGCAGTGATAATCTTGATACCCAGTCATTGAGAAACTAAACTGAAAAAACTTTTTTAATTGCATAAATCCCATTAAAATTATATCACACGTACTTGAATAACATTAGCATAATTATGATTTATACTGACAGCTTATATAAAAGGCTTTTGTAGCCGACAAAGTGGTTTATGGCATTATATCAAGGGCAAATATAATTTAATAAGATCACATCACAAAGAACACGTAAATACTGTTTTGATGAACATAATGAATTTTAAGTAACATAAATCTATATTAATTAATTAAAGTTGAACTGTGTCTGTGATTTCAAAATATAAGTTCTATTCGTACGATAATTGATCGTTTATAGAATTTTTGTATGTGTCATCATCATCCTAGCGTTAAGTCCTGGTTGCTTTAGGGGCGCCTGCCTCGAAGCTGGAAGTCCGCTTTCCTACTTTTTCTGCTCCACATCCCACTGTGGTCGGCAACCCTAATTGTGAGACCATTGGTATATAATCCTATACAATCTGAAGCCAGTATTTCTTGGGCGTACCCCTTTGAGCGGGACCCGGCGGCATGCCTAGACATTTGTGTTCTACGAAGTAGCCGGTTTCCATAAAACGTGGCCGTACGGGTCGTACCAACGTAGGCGACATTCTTGCAACTTCTCTGCTATGAAGATGCCCGCGGACGCGAGACTTCATAAAACACTGAAGCAGAGTCAGAATTGTTTCTTGTATGTGTATCGGTCTGAAAGTTTGTCCTGTATATATATGTGTGTAGATTTCCTCAACGGATTTCAAGAAAAAAAAACTGGGGATTAAAACAGGTGTTATCCTTAACTTTCGGTGCTTAATTTCAATATTTTGCAAGGCTTAGGATGCATAATTTCAAAATCAAAGTCCAACACAATCGAAGTCTAGGGCACAGCTAATCTCATATAAAATGATCGTGTAGTTATTACATTTTTGAGATTGTATCACACAATTATAATTTATGCGGAGCGTTTTATACTGCTTTTATTGCTGCTTGTAGATTATTTGGATTGTATTTAGAACATACATATATTTATGTTACGAAATTTTTGACTCAGATTCGTTTAACTGGTTTATACAGCGTACGAGCGCTTTAGAATATTTTAATCGGCTTCTCATCATTTTACCGTCCGTATTGCGGAACAAGACAGCTGGGCGCGTATCAGGGGTGCTAACGCGGCCGCTTTTGGGGAGTAGCTTAGTGACATTGACACATATCTAGAGAGATGTAAGATATATCAAAACATTCACTTTAATTTGAAACTTGTTATATTCGGAATACGAATCTGCGCAAATGGCCGCTTTTGGCCCCTTGAGCAAAAATCTGGCTAAAATTAAAAGTTACTAGGAATGCTTATGTCAGTCAAGAAAGAGAGGGAGAACTTCGTCGCCATTATATCGAATTTTATACATTAGCTTAAGTAGAGACTGGTTGTCTTTTAGGATAAGACTCTTAGCGTTAATTAGAAGTTAGTGAAAGGATTATATTTAAAGCTGAATTCAGATTAAAAACCTAATTAGCGACAGGTGAAGAGACTTGTTATTGTTTCAGAGGTCAATAGCGCTAGCACACTCGGTCGCTGGCTCGTCGGAGTTAGTTAACATGGTTTAATTGTGCATATCCGTCTTTAATTGCATAATGTTACTTACCTACTTTTTGGAGTTGTGTTGTGACTCCTTTATTTATTTAGATAAGACACTAACTTTAGAATATTTTGAAGAAATTCATTTGATATACATCGAAGAGAACAGAATTTCATTATTTGCTGGAGCCGTGCTCGTGACATATTTAAGTAAAAGAAAAAAAAAATTGTAAAAGGGAAAAAATATGCTATAAATTTGATTCAAACGATATTTTTATATTCATAATTAATAAACAATAACAATATAACATAGTTGAAAAAGAATAATAACGAAACGAGCTTTTTCATATTTTCTTTAGTTGAAATTGGGATGAAAAAAATAACATTATGTTAAATATCTCACAAAATGTCGCTTAAAACAAATAGCCTTTCACCCTTCCATATATAAAATCGTCCGGATAGATTGTAAATTACGCTGCAGACAGTGTAATAAATTAAAGCATAATGCTGATATTAGACGAATCAAGCAAATTGAATTAATTTGATTGAAAGGCATAGAGCTGAAAAGACACGACGTTATTATTCGAAATAATGTTTATGTTGTGTTTATCATTTGATTAATTCATTAAAGACAAATGATTAGTAAATTAGTTTTCTTTATGCCACCCCTGGGAAATCGACCTTAGGGCGTCGATATTGACCACTTTGCAATCCCTGCTCTAGAGCGTTTACTCCACGTTGAAAAATGACTTGGAGGGATATTCACGTTCAATATTCTCGTTTGCGCTACGATATTATTTAAATAGTTTAGCCTAGATCTAATGAATAACCTTACGACGTGACTTGGTCGCTGCGATTATATTAGCCTTCTATTTAGCCTACGGAACTCTAAAAAGTAACTAATCTTTAAATATATGTGCAAACTTACTTACTAACTTTATGAAGCAAAAAAAAAAACAGAGCGTTAAAGATTTTATCTACGGAAAAACAGTTGTAACATCTTAGTCGTGATAACAAACTGTTGGTACTTTATGTAACCTCGTCCATTTAAAATCACAAGGAAAAAGGACAAAGTAAAATATGGACAACAAAGTTGGTTTATAATTACAGCGGCTGTTATTGTGTTGTAAATGCTGTTCAACTATTGTTATTTTATACCTTACCTTGGTAGAACCTTGCAGATTATGTCTAGAGTACTTATTAGAAGCATAACAGTCTATTATGTTCCGTCAGCCTTTATAGATAACTCTAGCCTATAAAAGTTTTACTTTATAACCCGTGAATTCAAGCCAAACACTTTGAAGGTGGATTATTCGGTTTCATACTTTGACAATTTTGTTCCTCACGGTGTTTTATTTTACTGTTATCGAGTAGGAATTCCTACATTAAAAAACCTATGGAGTTTGTAAACAACACATTAAATAAAAACTAATACAGCATTATAAAGTTCTACTACTAATATTAAGTCATATTGGATAATATACAATAAGATATACATCTTACGTAAATAGGTAAAACAACTTATATAGTAAACTAGTAACACATTTGTACATAACTATAGTAAGTTAATTTTAAAGACCATAAAAATCTTGATATATAGAATGAGAGCACAAACCTCATGTTGCTGGAGACGCGGGTATGAACCGAGAATGCTACCAGTACTTTGACATTCATCATGATACCGGATAAATATATAAAAAATACGTGACTTGAAACTGCTAAGAATTCTCGCAACTTGTATAAATATCTTCCAGGAAAAAGCTACGTCGTCCATATTAGATCAGTTTTCCATCTGTGGTCATGAACTTCCAGTCAAGGGCGTTCAAATAAAAGGGCAACGAGGACGCGTAGGCACCTTGCACCAGCCAATGAGTGACTCAGTTCGGCCCATATAGTTTTTAATGACTCCATAACTTAATCTGTTCACGCACAACATTTGTTATTGTCGTTGAGATGATCCTAATGAATTTGGTTCAAGATTTTTATTGTGCTTCTACTGTTATAAGCAAGGTTAAGTCTTCTTCACTATAATGAAAAAAAATTAATGTTAACTAATGAAATTAAAATCATCTGCTGCATGACAAGAGGCCCTAAAATGCCGCAAATAGTCAGCCACCGGAACAGGGGCGAAGCTTCAGCCGTGTCAATGATATGACGGAATCACCCTCAGAATACACGGGCCCCGAAAATGTAAGTAAAATTTATTAAAATGTTATCACCAATCTTTTATAGATTAATAACATATTTGAGAATAACTGTTAGCCCAAGGGAAACGGCTATCAGACTCGTCGTTAATATCTGTAGAGACAGAAAAACTAGAAAAACTGAAAGCGCCTTCGGCTAGCAGCTTCAGAGTGATTTGATAAATAAGTTTGCTGAAGAAAAATTAGAGAAAAGTGTATCTTTGATTTGATTGTTTGTCTAATTTAGCTCTTAGAAGCATTAAGTATAAGTAAAAACTTATAAAATTTAATTCAATTGGATCATTTTTTGTTATAATTATAAAAAACTTGCCCGTTCCTCTGGGCTTCCCAACATATTTTGATACAGGGCCCGTCTAAAGCAAGCTACGCCGCTGCATCGGAAATGGCTACATATTTGGCTTTTGGGATTGAAACCCTGCGCTCAAGGGGACCAGAAGCGCTCAAACTTTAGTGACAAAGCCAAACCTTTGGTCTTACGCGACCAAAATGCTGGTCTATTACCTTAAGTACCCAAAGAAGTGATGCAGTCAGTTTTCTGAGAAAATTCTCCATTGACAGATATAAATTTTCTAGATTAATTTTAATTTGTTTATTTTGAGCGGTTACTTACTTTCATATTAGTCGAAATGCTCCGTCTTTATAAACTTAAAGGTTTATTTGTTTAAGACTATAAATAAATTAAGTCTGAACGAATGTCTTCAATAGCAATCAGAACGCTGGTTATGTTAACGCACTGGATCGCCATACTGGTCAGTCATGCGAGGTGAGCATCTTCTCTCAGATTATTTTAAGTTGAAGGCTTTTAAAGCTCATAAAGCCCCTGGATCCCACGGTTCCAGCGACTCACTTCCTGTCTCTCGTATGCTTCTTATTCAAGATGAATTGTCAATGCAGGTTTTCATACTAAAGATGAAATATTAATGACGTATAATATCTAGGCAATACAATTTAATAAAACTGATCCACCGGCGCTGTTCCAGTGGATCTAGTACCTTGTTTTTTCTTACAAGATATATTTTTGGATAAAATTTTGGCTATGGTGATTTGGTTAAGGTTTAGGTGAGTAATATAACATTTTTTGCTATGATAGTTAACTTTAGATGCGGCTTGAGTTGTCTAAGACATTTAGACATCAAAAATAGTGTAATTTATTGCAAATCCTGCTTGTAATGAACGAAAATGATCTTATAAGGAAAAACTATGTATATCCATTATGCATATAATATGTAGGACATGCGTCGGCCATATGTTGCAAAGTAAAACACAAAATTAAGCATGAACATCATTGAAGTATTTGTTTGGTTGATTAAACTAAATAAATAAAAATGCTTGCCATTTTAAAATGTTTAAAAACGTAAAAGATTACAATTTTTAATAAACTACTAAGTGGTTCACCCTCACTGTGTTTAAAGCATGCAGATTGGTATGTAATGTGAGTAATAACACCTTACGAAAGTTATCGTATAAGTAGTCATGAATACGATCATTAAATCTGAGGGCGACCAGTTTTTAGACGAGTTGACGTAGTATTATTTCTATATCTATTTTTCTTGTGAACTTGACATCTGTGTGTGACATTATAATTTTAGAGGAAAAAAATAAAAAGACTAAATCTTATATTAAAACTCAAGTAATACTACTTTTAGATACCAGTTTTGATGATTTTGTATTTGTTTCGACCTTTTTCCAGGATTTATTCTTTATGTTTATATCGTTATAGATAAAACGCACACCTACCTGTGGTAAAGCGCAGTTTATTACCCTCCCGCATTTAGGATTATTTTGTTTACTTTGTGTTTAGAATTTGTAATTAAGAAAAACATGGTTGTTATTGTACTTGTTTTATGGCAGTCATTAGTGTCGAACTAATCCTTGTTGTTATTGTATTGCGTCGAAACTTGCCAGGTATGGATCGGTGCATTATAAAGCCCAAGTTGGAGAGGGGCAGTCAAGCGAGGATTACGGTACGAGCAAGAAGTAGATTCGACAAGTGATATAGTGCGGACTTTGCGCGTGTTATTGAATCGTATTGTATTGGCTGTGTCCAGTTATTTTGAATATTTGTACCTGTTTTATACGTGTTTGTACAGTTGTAATAAATTCCATAGTAGTTCCAACGGCATTTTAATTCTAGCCTGCGTAACTCGTAACATTATCAAAAACCGAAATATTTTACAAACTCCTAATTTGGTATTCATTGTTATGAGATATTTATGCAAGCTACCTCTGCTGAAGTCAAATAAATATATCAGAGTTATTGTATTTATGCTTTTACAGTTAATTATTCCCATGACCCAAAAATGGTAACAGCCTGTTGTTATGTGGTATAAAGAACGTGAAACGTGTGTTACTATATTTATGGACAATAGTTATTATGGAACTTGCATTTTATGATTTTGTATCTTTATGTCTTTAATGAGATGTTCTACTCTGTCAAAATCTGCCTTTTGTATAACGACTTGAAGAATTTCGAAAATTTTGTACGTGCTTAACTTAACTTAATGATCATTTTTCGTATACTAAAGTTTTCATTGCGGTATCGTTAGCGTAAATATCGAATGCGTAGTTTTTCATATTTTTTATAGCTGGATTACAGCAGACAGTATAGTTTACCGTACTGACAAAACTATTCAATTTTGTAAAACTATCTTATGTTCATTTCTGTTATAGAAAGTATATTTGCGCTAAAATCCTTTTTAATGAGCTCATTACCATCTTGTTAACTGCATGGTATTCTAGTGGCTGAAAATTGGCTAGAATTTTGAGCTGAGAGCGTAAGTTGCTTCGACAATTTTTCTACCTAATGTGCATATTGGTTTGAAAATATCATAAGACCATTGTATGAAACCCGATCCACCTCTGCCAGGCGTGCCGAACCCAATAGTGGGAGGTTGATAAGTTGATATTATTTTTGCTTATATTTTTAATATATTATTAGGCGTTGTTAAACCCGGCCTTAATCTGATATTAAAGAAACACAAACCCACAGAAGCTGAATATTTCCATATTGTTACGTCCTAGGTGACGACAAGAACAAATTCAGTTATATTTGCACCTGTGTTATACGTGTTTGTATAGTTCTAATAAGCTCTACAGTAGTTCTAACGGCATTTTAATTCGAATCCTGCTACTCGTAACAATATTTTGTATTAATTAGATCGTATATTGTATTTTTTTTCATTTACAAAACTAAGTAAATCATTAAGTAAACTAAAGAAAGCGTTACGCATTTGCATCGGGGCAAGTTACATAATCATGCGTGTGCAGTGCTTTGATTTACGCTGACCGTTTAAATCTTGACCTTGTCAACGACTCTAAACATGAGAATATTGAAATAAAAATAAACTATTTATCTTCGTAGATATAATTAACACCAATAAATATATCGTTGGTACAATATACTTGTATTATTATAATTTGCATTTTTCTGACAGAAAATATTAAATAATAATATTATGGTTGTACCGAAATAAAACAATGAGAAATCAGAAACTAATAGAAACTGAGAGTAACATTTATTTTAAGACAAAAAGAAACACCAAAATCGTCTATAACTAGACAGAAACTGAATGGCCATGAGATAGCTATTCCAGTTCTTGCAATATTTTCCTCGGCCTTCCTCTCCCTGAATCCTTTTGTCAGTTTGTAGATACAAGATTTTCACGTTTATACTGTTACGAGCTACAGGACTCGAATTAAAATAAATGCCGTTGGAATTACTATAGAGTTTATTAGAACTGTACAAACACGTATAAAACAAGTACAAAATAAAACTGGATGCAACCAGTTCACACTGCACGATTCAATGCAATTCAACACGCAAAAAGTCCGTCACTATGTCGCTAACCCAAAGTACTTCACACGTCTTAAACGTATCGTAGTCGTCGACTGACTGCCCCATCCCTCTGTTCGGGCATTGTTTAATACTAAACTGTATGTACTCACAATAGATATTTTTAAAGTTTAAACATGAAGTAAATAATAATAATAAAAGTATTCGTTTTTACAACATGCAGCTGTGGGGTCTTTCTCGGTATGTAACAATACTTTGCTAGTATCAGAACGGTGAGGAAGCGGAATTATATAAAGAAAAAAAATACAAACGATAAGAAGACACATTCTCCAAAGTTTGCAGGAAAATCTGGAGAATAATTGCTAGCACGAGATACTTGGAAATTAATGGAGGAGGCCTACGGCGCAGAGATAAATTGCATAATTAAACACGACTGGGTTGTTTATAACTGCTATCGTACAAAAAGACTTTTTATAGTTTTTTTCCTTATACATTTATCTTACACGGAAAATTATTATTATACTAGAGAGTGCTATATAATATGAATAATTCACACCACGCGTTATGACTTTTCCGTTGAAGTATAACCAGAAAATATAGATTGTTAAAAATTGTAGTTATTTTAAGACAATTTTAAAACAACAAGTATAAAAATTTAACAATAGAGATAGCTAATACAACGAAGTCCAATTTAAAATGATACCCGCTAACAAATTGCAGCGCTTGGCCAATGTTTGCTAACCTTGAATACTTGTTTACTTTGCCGGAACTCAGCGTGTGACATATTTTTGCTGATGTCTGTACAAATATCTACCTAGATGAAATCAATCGGAAAAATGAATTACTATTCAAGGTACTATTATTTTCTATAGAAATAATGACTACTTTACTTTATTACTATTATTACTAATCATATTAATATTGCTGCCGCAAACCAGCAGGCCCTGAAACGCCGCAAATATGTGTCTATTGGTAATGGGTACATATTTGTGGCTTTCGGGGTTGAAACCCTGGGGCCGTGGGGGCGTGGAGCTCATCACCTCTATCGAGACCTCTCAACGCGTCTAATTTAGGTCTCGCGTGACCAAAAGGCTGGCTTACACCTAGGGCAACGCATCAGCGTTGCTATCCAACGTGGAAATGCTTTTTTTGTAAATCTAGTTATATTTATATTTTAGTTGATATTTATTTATAATTAGTTTTATATTACTAGATATTTACATATATACATATACTTTTTGCGCTCCGATCCAAAACAAGTGGTTTTGATATAGTAGAAGGTTTGCGTATACAGTTTCCAAAAAAGCTCGGGATTAAGGCCGGTTCCTATATGCTTACTCTTTATTCCTGTCCTTACCTAAAGCACTTATGTGAAATTCTTACCGATAAGGCAAATAAACGGTCGGTAAGATATAGGAACCGGTCATAAGTTAATTTATTTAACACTTACGCAGGTGTAATACGCGAGATTGTGATTGTTGTTGAGAAAATGAATTAGGTACAAACAGAAGTAAATCATATTTTTGGTAGTTTTCCATTGCTCATACGTTTGCCTATTTATTATTATACCTGTAATTGTAATAATTCTGGAAGTTGACATATGAGAGCATCAAATTTCAATCAACATAACAAGTTTGCATTGAGCACTGCTCAGGTACAACCTTCTCAAATGACAGCATAAAAACAACGGGCAGTTGGTATTCGAGCCAAGGTCCTGCAATGAGATATGTTGGTAGATTAAACTTTATGTGAATTAAGACAATTCTGTCGGTTTAAGCAGATAACGTCTTCAACCATTTAAATATAATGATTGCAAGTGCAGCCAAGATGATCGCGGAAGTATTTTTTTAAATGTTTCATACTTGTCATAGTTGCTCTTAACCATTTTTGTAAAGGTGCTTAATCATTCAATTTCTAAATGACTCTATATGTAATAAAAATACGTTTTAACGGTTTTAGCGCGGTAATTTATTAGATTTTGGTTTGTCCGACGTTGCCGAAGGGTTCCGAAGCGGTGGTAAATTAGATTAGGCTCCCATAGAGTATATAATAACTAGGGTTAACGGAGGCCTTCTTAGCGGAGGCGGAGGCGGATGCGGAGGCGACGGGTTTCACCTCCGCGGATGCGGAGGTTAACGGAGGCGGAAGTGAAATTGGATGTAGAAAAAATAGTAGTTTATGGTTTATACATTACATCGCGTCGGTAAAACTTCGTACGTACGTCTAACGTGTCTAGGCAATTCAACAGGTTGATTCCTGTAGCGTATCATTCATTTGACAAATGACGTTTGCAAGACCTCCGCCCCACCCCAACCGCGTTCCCGCCGCGCACGCGTTGATTTTTGTTCATTTGCTGCGCGCGGCCGGACGGTTAATTCGTCGTGAACGTCGCTGCTTGCGTATGATTCGTAAATAAACCTCCGTTATGACTCCGCCAAAATTACACGGATGCGGAGGCGGAGGTACGATTTCTTGTGGAACTTCCGCAGTAACGGAGGCGGAAGCGAAGTTCCGTTACAACCCTAATAATAACCATAAACAAAATTAAAACTAAATAATTAAAATGAACTAGTTGGCGGTAGGCTAAATAAAACTTTAACAATACTCGTTGGACAAATGTCACCTTTGTCGTCCGTGACCACGGCCACTGAAAAGCGGCCGAAACGTCGGAAAAACCAAAATCTAGTAAATTACCGCGCTCAAAACCGTTTAAACTTAGTTTTATTATGTATACAAGTCGCGAAAACTTAAGAAAATATTATGACTCTGTATGTCTGTCTACATTGCTTTAGGAAGTAGGAATTAGTACTTTTGGTTCATTACTTACGAAATATGTTTAAATACAGAAATTTGACACAAATAAATCTTCTTCTTATCAATTGACACCCTGTAATATGAATGAAATAATTTTGCTATTGAGATCTGTATTTCATACCGTAGAGTTGTATTTGGGGTAATGGCAACTTTCTAAGGGAGTTATATTTTTTCAGGTAAATATTAAAGCAAATCAGAAAGCTGGTCTTAAAAAATTGAAGGCAGATTTCTTGTCTTCTTGTTTCTTTTCTTTTAACTTTTTCAATGACTACAAATAATCAATCAAAACTTCATACTATTACTATACTATACTATTTGGTTGCGTCGAGGAGCACTCCTTGTAAATTATTCCTCCCCATCCTGGCCATCAAGAATAAAATAAAAGTTTAAATGAAGAATGCGCTAAACAAGAGAAAGGCAGAACTGTCACCGCAATAAACTGCACATAAATTTGTTGGAACACGAAATAAAGTAAATGAACCAATTGCATTTAATGTTAAACTAAATTATCCTAGTGAGAGTGTGAACCCCGGGGGACGAGCGCAGTGGCGGCGGACTGATGTCAAGAAGAGTCTTTCCTTCCTTGCTTCTTCTTCCCGCCCCTTTGCCTTCTCCCAGCCATCGCGTTGCGCCCGCACTATTTGATGTTTTGTATAACGTCAAGTGGGCACACATATTATTTTAATTAAGCAGAGTTACTAATTACTTCTTCACTTAGTACGTCACAAGGAAGTTAAATCACTAGACATCTTGTAACTTGTAATTATTTTTTAAATTAGATAAAGATGCTAAAACACAATTATTAATTAAGTACATCATTGTGGTTTGTCGCTTCTTAATCTCGAACAATAATGATATTGCAACACGCAGTCCGGGATTGCACCTAACGTGGGAAACAAGTGCTTATCTCTCAAATAATCTGTTGGAGGCGAACAGGCTCAATAAGACCGCGATGCGAATGAACGTCACTGATTAATTCTTTTGTTATTATTTAACTTCGTGTCAGAATTATGCTTATACTCATTAACATGATGTCTACAGTATGTTATTATAACTAGTATTCTAGTGAATCTAAGCATTTTTGTTGATATAATCTTGACTAGTAATACAATGAAGACTCTCCAAGTAGATTGTCAAACTTTAATGTTTTATTGCTCATGGCATAATATTGATGATAAATTATAACAAATAGAGTGAATGAATGGATGAAAACTCTTTAATGTTCATCATAACTTAAACCTAGACAATTTAATTAAATATCCATTAGAACAATGGGCGGCCTTATTACTTACATCTTTAACAAATGTTTTCTGAAGAATTCCAAGACATTCTTTCATGTCATCTTTGCTTCTTCCTTAAATGCAAATGTTAGTTTATCGTGCTGCATCTTTTAAGCGTCTTAAATATGGCGATATTGCGATAAGTTTTATACTAAAGAAGATTCAGATTGGAACTTTCCCCTAGAATACGAGGCTACAGATAATTAGTCCAAAATTCAATTCACACTATTCACGTCATTATCGACACATATGAAAACGAGTGATATGTATGTATATGTCGACGATGCCATTTCAGAAGGCAATAGAACAGGCGCTCTTTGTGTTTTTAACACTCCAGTTCCGGGGTATTATTTTGAGAACGTTTCATCGTTTAAATATCAAGACCTTTTCAGTGATGACAGTTGTACTTGAAAGAAATTGTATCATTTTTTTGGCTTGATCGTGTCGATTGGACCATGCATGGCCTTCGTTACTGCAAGTTTATTATATAATTAGTAGATATTACTACTGGTATTTTTTTTTATTTAATCACAAAGTTCACCTATTTGTTTTATTCAACAATTTCAACATTTCATTTTTAATTATTATTAATCATAATTCAAGTCGAGTACATTTGTGTGAATAAGTAGTTATTTCGTTGAATCCACTTCGATTGCATACGGTTGTTATATTCATAAAACCAAGATGTTTATGTCATGCGACTGTCTGTATTTGCATTTTAAATTGACGTCCGATGGATTGGGAGCATAAATAATGATCACCGACAGACTAATAATTGATTTATAGATTGTTTTTTTACTAGAATATTTATATATATTCATTAAATAAGGTCATTGTCTTCTTAAAAAAAGCGACGGAAAATGTTATATACTTAAACAAAACAAATTGACATACAATGTCTTAGAACAACAAGTAAACAAAAATTTAGAGAAAATTATAGGACAACGGCAAATAAGAATCCAGTTCGATTCCTAGTACTGGATAAAATTCGTGAAAGATTTTCTGTAATTCACGTTTATCTAAGTGTCTGGAATCAATTGTCCATTGTATATTATCCTTAACACAAGCATAACATTTATTTATTTAAACATAAACACAAGCATCGCTATCCTTACACAATTCGTGAATTCGTTCTTTATCCGTGCAGGAACGGAGAAACAATTTCCTGCGGCCGGGCGGCCTGTCGTAAGAGGCGACAAAACAACCCACAGCCAGGTGGTAGGGCATTTGCCCGACTGGATGGCTACCACCCCTGGTCTTAAGTATGTCGCTAAAACAACCTTGAGTTGTGTTCCGGCATTAGTGACCAGGTTCCAGTCTCCTTTAAGAGAGCAGCAGCGCATTTGTAACACCTTGGTGTTGTAAATGTCTATAGGCGATGGTAACCGCTTCCCATCAAGAGGGCCGTCTGCCTGTATGCTAAACTCCTGCAATAAAAAAAAAATTCACCAATTCAATAACATGGCTCACAGAATATATTGAAGTAAGCATATGTATAGTCAATAAGTAGTACATATTATATGAAATGCAATTTTCATAAATTATAATACAATGCGTATTTGTCTGCTAATAAAAAATCCTCTAGACTCTTTTCATTTAGTAATAATGCCTTGTTAATTAATGAGTTATTTAAATATTATATGACCTAAATCATTCTATACGTTCTAACGCATTGATAAAATTTAATTAAGCTTTAGAACAAAAAATGTCCTAAGCAATCAGGTAGTCACCGAACTCAATGATATAATGAATATAGAAACATTAGCTGAAGTGATTAACTCGTCCCTTCATCATTCCCGTATCCGCCTGTCAAGATCGTCTCCTTCGGTTCAATGACTAAATTCAAATATTCAATTATACGTGTGTAGGTTTGAATCATCAGAAGGACCGCGTGACGATAAGCACGTCTCTGATTCATTCCTTTAAAATCAAATCTGACGTAAAAAAACATTGTTGTATTACAAATTCGTGTTTATTATACATGCATATAAATATTTTTCTGACATCATTAACGAGCCTTTAAAGTAGGATTAATTTAAGGGACAATTTAAATATGTTCCTTCATTTCTTGATGATAGTGGTATTATTTAATGAAATCTCAAGATGCTTGGTAGACTTAAAACTAAATGGAATATTTTGGTCAATAAAATCGAGCATATACCAAATTAGTCAAAAATTAACAAAGAATTATCTAAAATAAAAGTAACTGTAAACTAAACCACATTACAAAAAAAGTATACTTACGAGATAAATGTCTATTAAAAAACTATTTAAATAAAAAATAAAATGGTAATTCTAATAATATCACGAGTACCTTTCTATAACGTGTTCTATTATAAATAAGTTTAAAAACACGTGAATAAATATAATGTAGGTAGTTTTACATTACAATCGAAGACAAAGTTGTAAATAATTGAAACTTTCAATTGTAAATATATTCTATATTTATGATTAGGTATAGATTGATTGTAGACGTATTTCTTAATATCGCGGGCTTCAAGCCAGAGGGGTGTATAAGCAAAATTAATAAGTTTTTTTCAATGTATTCAATGTCTGTCTATGAAAGTACTTCTACTAGTATTAACCTACTATTAATAGGTGGTGTATCGATAAAAATATAAATGATGGACGAAATAAAAAATACGCATTTTTTTAATACGCCCCTCTGGCTTGAAGCCCGCGATATGTTGATCTTTAGATAAAATATGTGGTCAACATGTTTACTTCACAGTCGATTTCCAATTGTGGCAATATTCATAAACGCAACGGTATACGATATAAAAAATATATTAATTTTAAACTAATCCATGCGTATATTAAAGGTCATTAGCGCCTTGATTGCCGTGATGCTCCGGCTCCATTTGGGATAATGTTATAGTTATTAACTGTAGACAAAAGCGTCTTGTTTAAGCGTTAAAAATAACGCAATTAACGAAAAGCTATATTAGTGTATATACATACGTTATCTGTCAATATTGAAGAACATTAATTAATACGCATATCGCATCGTAAATAACGCATTAAACCCATCGCTACATCTGCATGAAACGGTATTTAACTATAACATTATCCCAGATGGAGTAGTTACTTTAGGGTTGGCGTCAGCTATTTCAGTTGACGTAATAGCAGCAATGGTTGGGATATAGTGATGTTTTATTAGAAAGAATATGAATGGAAGTAGAATAGCGTGATTACTGACTTTAAGTGATGTTTGAATTTGTGAACAGCTCAACTTGTCTCTAAACCGTGTTCATCTGACATTGGTGTTGTTGATCATTATAGCATAAAGAAACAGTTTCAACAATTTTTGATAGTGTAATCAAACAGCAAATAAAATGCACTTTAGATATCGATAATGGAACTGTTAAGTTTCGTTTTATACGTTTGCTCTACTATCTAAGTTAATTAATACATGTATGTTAATACACACATGTAATAATAAACATAATATGTTGATACATAGAAATATGAACAGCTGGACCACACTAAATAAAATGGTAGTGACGTTATCACAATAATTTTACTTATATAATGTTGAAAGAAGGAGTTTCTATGCATTGTTATTGAATGATGTATTGGTCGGATTATACTGTTACCACCTAGGTGCCGACAAAGACGAATTCACATCTGCAAGAAACACATTTTATTTATTCGGCATTTGACTTCTTTTGTTTACTTTGTGTTTGTGATTAGAAAAACAGCCCATTGTGTATTGTAATCTTTTATTGTAGTCTTTAGCCAGGTATAATTCTAGGAAATTCGGTCCACGTAGCCGGGCAGTATTGCATCCGTGCAGTATAAGCAATGTCTTGATCGATGGATGAGGCAGTCGAACATAACCACAAGCGAAGCAAGACTTGTTTACATTCGGTAATCTATTTAGTTACGGACTTTGCGCGTGTATTTGAATTACAATCTTCTGCATTGCGTTCGGTTATATTTGTACCTGCGTTATACCTGTTTGTATAGTTCTGATAAACTCTATAATAAATCCAACGGCATTTTAATTTGAGTCCTGCAACTCGTAACAATATTATTACTATGGACCATTTTTTAAGATTTTCATGGAGCTTATGTTAAATTTTAACTAGTATTAAGGCAAATGAACAGTTAGTAAGGTAAAGAGGCGTAAATGAACCAGTACATGTATACAAGACTAATGATTAAATTATTAGAGACTGTCTAGACTAGCGAGTCTCGGCAAGGTAATAATAATAGCGTAATGATTACTGGAGTACAAAGAGCCGTACTCAATTTTATTCTTTGATATTTGTGAGGTTGTGAATGGCAGAATATATCAATAGGGTTTCCAAATGTTTGTATAATTTCTAATATTATCGGTGATATTGGTTTTTTCTTTTAACATATTTTATATTACTATCTCATTTTTGTGCGTAAAAAGTAATAGGACATGTCTCATCCTCAGCATCGAAAATATATATGTAAATACTGAGTTTCAGCCAAATCGGTCCAGTAGTTTTCTGTAAAACCGGAACAGTAATACATACAGAGAGATACATGGACAGACAGACAGAGTTACTTTCGCATTTATAATATTGATTGGGATTTTAGTAATAGTCATATCATTCATAAAGATATACGGCAGACTTGTATGATTTACAAGAGATTTGTGTATTTATAGTTATTTATCAGGTAGTCCTAAATATCTAACAATTATGAATCTAGTCAAAAGAAGGAGTTACAAATGTTAGATTGCATTTTAGCACCGGTCTAGAAAACAGTCTCTGTAACGTCGTTAAGAAATCGATCCATTTATAAATTGTTTGTTAATAATACTGGTAGCTGGAAAACGTACTTAGAAATAAGTTTTCAAAATAAGCTGCTCATAAGTATGCTCCTGCAGATACGTTAGTACTTTATAATACTTATAACAATATCCATTAATTAAGTCATATTTATATGCCATACTAGCAGCCCCGGCAGACGTTGTCCTGCTCTGAAAAAATAAAAAAACATTTGCAACACCAAAGGTGCTACAAATGCGCTGCTGCTCTTTTAAGGGAAATTGGAAATTGGCCACTAATGCCGGAACACAACCCAAGGTTGTTATGGCGACATACTTTAGACCAGGGGTGGTAGACAAATGCCCTACCACCTGGCTGTGGGTTGTTTTGTCGCCTCTTACGAGGCCGCCCGGCCGCAGGAAATTGTATTCTTTCTACGTTTCTGTACGTATAAAAATCACGGAAAAAATCTTTTTGGCTAGTCTCAAAATAAAAATGTATAAGGAATGTAATTTCGTCGCTCTTACTGCAAATAAAGTTTTTCTTGTTATTTTCGCAAAGTAACATAAAGAAAGTCGTTGCTTGTATCTTTGGCCCAACTATGATACTTCTCTTATTAAAATTTACGCATTTTATTGCTAAATTAGTTAACATATTCATAATATTTTATGACGGCGATAATTTTTACGTTCGTTGAGAAATAAAGCAGTTGTTAATGAATATAGATCAATAACCGATATAATTGAGAGCGGGATCCGGGCCAGTAAGCTTCAAAGGTCACGCGACACATCCTGTTGCCTTTCCACGAAACATTAACCGGCTGTTTAATATCTACCATTTATGTTTTACTTATGCCTCTGCTACACCTGAGATAATGTTTGCGAACATGTCCAAATCCTAGGATGATGTGACGAGAAAGTTAATGCGATATAGCGTGAAATGAATACGATATCCGGCTCGAAGGTAACCAACAAATGCGGTCGCGATGCGATGGCCGGGAGAAGGCAAAGGGAGAGGGAAGAAGCAAGGAAGGTCTTACACACTGCACTCGTCCCCGGGGAGGTTCACTCACTCACTAGGATTTAATGTGCATTAAATTCAGTTACAACAGATTTAATGTGTTCCAACAATTTACGTATTTTTTGCGGTGGCAGCAATGACAGTAACTGAATGTGTCTTGTTATGCGCATTCTTCATTTAAAGTTTTATATTTATTATTTATTTATAAGGAGGTATTTCTCGGCGCAACCAATGTTAATATTAGTTAGCAGATGTAGCTAAGGGTTTAATGCGTTGTTGGAGATGCAACATTGCTAATGATATTATATATTGATAGATAACTCAGGTATCTCCACTAATGTAGCTAATAATTAACGCGTTATTTTTTAACACTAAGAAGTCCGTAACGTAGGCGGAATAGGGGCAATACAAAGCATCAATTTTTATAACTGTCCTTTAAATTTCATATTTAATTGATTAATCAATATTTGTCATTATTTTTATCGTAGTAGAGCAACGGTAGACGGTGATTAATTAAAAATGAACAATTAATAAATCTAGTATGATGAGAAGTTTTATAAAGTTTTGAGTTAGGACGATTAAAGTATTTCTTTTAAATTTTTCATTGATTTGGAGTTACAAAATATAAGGAACAGTAGTTAACCATATTTGTAGTCTATAACATACACATATGGACATATTCGTTATGTTACCAAATCGAATCAATTGGTTGAAACTAACAAAACTAAAAAGATAAGACAATATTCATAACATTGAATGATTCAAGTCTTTGTTTATATGGATCAATTTGGTTGAATTATTTAAATTGAAAGCCAGAAATGAATGTAGTATCGTACTTAACCGATATTAGAGAAACATTACAAGATGTTACTTAAAAATCTTAAACTACCTTCTCACCTTTTCCAACTATATTGAGGAGTAAATTGAATAAATATTATGGCACAAGGAGAGATGGCACAAAACATCACAATATACACTATCAGTATATTAGTTGTGTCTCACTTTGCTTAGGTGTCACTATAAGTTTCACAGGCCTCTGGGGAAATGTACGTGCGGCTTACACTGTACGTTTATAGCCGCGTATATGTCGTACGTGTTCACTAATATCGGTCGTGTAGTTTCGTTAAAGGCTTGGGCCGACTGAGCGGTTTATTATTATAAAGCGGTACGGAGCGCGGTGTTTATTCAAGGTTCCTAAGCGGCCGCGGTCGGCTCACGCTGCACGTATCTGCGACGCTTATCTGCCGACGTTGTCTTTGTCGGCTTGCTCTATTTGTTTCTTTCATCTCTTAACGTACTCTTGTCATAATGACATCTTTACTTCTTCTATTTTGAGGAGTTATGGCTAAAGTTGAATAAGCATTTAATTTGCCAATGTTACAGTAGGGGTTAAAATGCAGATGCATTATGCATATAAGATTATTATAATAGAAATACGGCAATATCAATGCCAAGTGCGTTGGAGTACTTTTAAAAATTAAAAGTGAATGATAATAGAAAGAAGAGAAAAAATGGAGGGGATAAAATCTTTATCATTTGAGATATTTTATTGCATAAACCATTTCAGTTATAGCAGTCGCTATATACCTTCAATGAACTTGATAGCTCTGGTTTTGGAGCTGGTGGTTTATTTGGATATGGCTTTTAATGTCTATAAGGACTAGGAATAAAATATAAGATTCGAAAAAAAATAATTTTCAATTAAGTCTATCACGAACAAATTACGGGAAACAACATCATGTTCGTAGGTGTGTAGTTTTTTAATAAATTGCAAAGGAGTTATAAAAATGTAAAAATATAAACTAAATGTGAACACATTGTTGTTTGTTGGACAATATAAAAGGAGGCGAAATCGCCTAACACGGAGCTCTCCTATTATGAATATAATATTAGGAGAATACACATTTACACAATACATTAATATGTACTTTGGGTACGGAGCGTGCGGTGTTCGTCTGTCGAACAGAGCGATGGATGTTATGTATGTTAATGCTGCCAGGCAGTATATTGCTGAGACTGCTAGGTTCTGGCAAAGCGTACGAAAGTTAAGAATATAAAATTCTTATTGTTATTATTAGCGTAGATAGTTTTACACATTCTATGAAATAAATAATGTAGTTAAGATATGTTTTACTTGTTTGTAATATAAATAACTAACTTGAAGTAAAGTAAAATCTTTTATCTTATGAAACAAATAGAATGCCTTGCCAATATATGTATTAAACTTTTAATATGTGTGTATATTTATTTATTCTACCAATCTAAAATTTAACACGATTCCTGGCTGGGATCCGAATTCATGTTTCTTTTGAAACGCGAGTTTTTGACTTGAAAGCGTTACCCACTAAGCTATTACGGCTTTGAAGAGTACCTAAATTAAATGCTGAATGTCTACTAATTCAACGCGGTTATTAAACAGCGAGTTATAGGTGAAGGCCAATCTCAAAATTAAATTGCTTCTGTTCGATGCCAGTTAGGAATTGTAATTTTAGGCAACTATTTATTCATAATTACATGGTTGTTATTTGTATTTTTTATTTCTTAAGATTAATATCGTATTAAAGACATAGACAAATTATTCAAAGATGTAATAAAATTACCTATTTGAAGAGAGATTAATTAATATTCAACAAAGTTCGTGCCGTATTATTACTTATACAGAATAGAATAAATATCAAGTAATAAAACTTATATACGTGATATGTTATAAACAAGTATGTGTATTGAACTATAATAGCACGTAAGAAAGATGTATGGACCAAACTGACCCCAAATACCGTCTTCTGGTCAGTAAACTATAAATTTTTAGGGGTGTATTGACCAATCTGGCTCCAGATTCAGATTCAACGCATCGACATACTATAAGAATAAACAAGTATAGTTAAAGGACAGACCACTTTAATGTTTTGTGAACCAGTGCAATAATTAATGGATTGATAAAAACAGTGGTCATACATAACCTAACTATCGCACAATGTAAGGTAATATGTCGAAAAAAACATCATTGATCTGTTTAGTACAAAATCATAGGTTGAAGTGATTACGCAAAACGGAAACAAACCTCCAACAATCACCTATTTAGCACAATACAAGACATATAAAATGCGAGGTATTTAATTTTAATATTTAACATTGTTTTAAAATTATTTGCTTTACCTTTCTTAGCATATTATGAACATGCTAAAACTTATTTTTTCCTCCTGGTAATGGATGAGACTTATGGGGGCCTTGACTACCAAGACACGTGACGCTGGTATTGCTACCGCGTTCCCGTAGCCCTGGTAAAAGGCGAAAACTACCACCGAGGAAAGAGGGAAGGGGTCATAGCATTTCCTTGGAGGTGTTATTACCACCACAACATTGCAAATCCCACGTCTCCCCTCAATCAGATTTTTTAAATTTATTTATATTGCTAAAGCACAGCAAACAGGCTGACGGCCCAACTGTGGTGGAAAGTGGTTACCGTTGCCTATGGAAATTAGCAATATCAGAGGTGCTGTCAATGTGCTGCTGGTTTCGAAGGGGAAACTGGACACTGATGACGGAATACAATTCAAAGCTTTTATGTCGGGTTATCTATGTCAGGAGTTTTGTTCGTTAAACAAATCGGTAAGTAAACTACGTCCAATGATGCATGCTGCTGAAATATGAGCTCTTCGATCTGATCTCGACATCTCCCTTCCATCATCGGAGAACCGGACGCACCGCCATGCGGCATCGATATATGGTGGATATTGCACCCATAAGAATGAAGCGCTTTGCATCTAGCTTTATCGTACGCACCGCAAAGGAGTGGAACTCATGGCCGGAGTCTGTCTTTCCCGATACTTATAACCTGGGTGTCTTCAATTCCCGTGTGAATAGGTACCTTATAGGTAAGCGTGCTACGTCCTAGACCGCATCTTCGCTTCACATAGGGCAAGATTGTGGTCAAACGCGAACCTATACTGCAATAAAAAAATTATTTTAGTTAGTCTCGTGGTTCTGCACGTGCTTCCTTGCACGTACTTAGCTGTATAGCGGATGTGCTAGCGTGATATTCACGTGAAATATGGCTCATCGTGCAGTTATTACAGTTTGCGTGCAACAGATTAACAGGTATATGTCACCTGCTTATCGCAAATAATTATTTCATGAACTCTAATATTCTGAGATCACTATTATACTCCTTCCTTGAAAGAAAAAATCTACATATAAATTGGTTGGCGCTAAATTAGTCCACCGCTTTCCAACGTTTTATAAACCATGTTACAAGAATATTATGGAATGACAATCTCCTAGTAAAAAACGAAACTCGTAATGTCTTCACAGTTCGCGTTCTCAGTCCTTGTTTCTTAGAAAATATGGATAAAAACTTTTTCAATAAACGTCTTGTGAAGTAACTAAAACATATTGTTAAACTTTATATTATTACAGTACTTTTTTACTTTACGATCAAAACATCTAACAGCATACTATTGTTAAGGAAAATAAAAAAGAATAAAATAGCTTCCCTTATTCTGGCGATATAATTGAAGATTGTAGCTACTGTATTGAATATACAATACAGATATATAGCTACATCATGAATGTTATATTGGAGCACAATATAAAAATAGATACAATGTGAAAGGTCTATTTCGGGTTCGCAGTTTAAAGTTTAAAATATTGAAATTATAATGCAACGCTAAAATTTTAATGAAAACAATAAGCCGCCCGCATGACGCTCCTTAATTTTATTTAAGAAACACTAAACGCATTTATCACCCTTAAATACGATAAGCGTCTTGCACAACGCTAAATTTACCGGTAAATACGTTTACAGAACTGTCAAAGTTAATCATCCAAAAATGGCAATTTAACGCCTTAAACGCGTTTAAACATTGTCACTCGTATGTCTTTATGAAATTGTCACTTAGAAAAAGTCAATTACAGATTGTCATTCGTATATTATTTGCTTTAATTATTTATCAACTCTTATTCAATTCATTATTCGTGCAAACTAACATGGTAGCAGAGCAATAAAGTTAAGGAATTGGATCCAGTATAGATATTTTAACTAGGAAAGAATAAATACAATATTCTAGCATTGTACTCGACCTAACGTTCACAATGGATAAGGCGATCGCAGAGGCTTCAAGGTAAAAATAATACACCTAGATGGAAAAAATTATAAGCCTTGGCGGTATCGTATTGAGACAGCGTGCAGGGCAAATCCCGGCGCTGAAGAAATGTTGCAAGGAAAGCTTCAAAAGCCCGATGAGCTTGCAGCATCTGATAGTGCAGATGCTAAAGCCAAATATGAAATAAATTTACAACAATTTCTAAAAATTGACTGTGCCGTTCTTGCTCTGATGACGACAAACATGACGGATGAGATTCTAAAACAAGTTATGCGATATAAAAGCGCTAAAGAAGTATGGGATGAGCTAGGACGCCTATATTATGGAAACAGCGAAGACAAACTTATGATCTTTGTTTACAATTCTTTGATTATAAAAAGGAACCTGAACGTGAGATGGGAAAGCAATATCTTCTGCATTGAAGAACATTTCAGCAAATGTTTTCATAAATTAATACGTATTATTTTTTATGAATTTGTAAGTTATTAAAAAGTCAATTACAGATCGTCACTAGTGTTTCATTTGTTTTATTTATCTCAATGCTAAATACCTATAAAATCGAAACACAGCAAAAGATCATTCTTCAGGTTGCCGCCCAAAATTCCGAAGTGAACTTAACCAAACGAACAAAATTTCAAATGTCAATTTGAGATTGGCCAACTAAAATCCTTTTTACGCAGAAAATAACTAACATTTAAGCTAAATGTCGTGTGTTTGTTAGATAAAATGTAACGCCGCGTGAAAAGGATCACATCTGGCTGTTTTACCGATGGCATAAATACATTTTACTAAATGACATGGGAGAGTGCCTCATGCAAGACAAAATAAATGCATTTACTATTAAACGCGTTTAGAGAATTAAATAAAATTAACTAATTTTATTTACAGACGATCATTGTGCAAGCGGGCCTAAGTGCAATAATAATGTTTATGCTATTAATTAAAATTAAAAGACGATAGGTTTCGTTCAATTCCATAACTATAGTATGCATGTTGGTAAAAGTATCTTTACGTTATTTAGTTTTTTAAAGTTCTGAAAAGGCATTGACAATGAACTGATTATCATATCGTTATCGGCTTGGTGTTCATCCTCACTTCCTTGTGCCGCTTCGCTAATCTACGAAGTGCTTCTCAAGAACGTTTCTCTTGCACCGTGGGAATTTGGAATATGCTTTCACCTAGGGTTCCCAACCGTACTACAATATAAAGTATCATACTATATTTTAGCCAATTGTACTATATAATATAAAAAATAATATAGTATGAAATGTACTATGTATTCTTCGCTAATTAAATTGTCACGCTTTTTGATCTGATTCAAATGATTATTTTGAAAAAATAGTGGCTGGCTAAAGATAAAAGTAGTAATAAATAAACATGAAAAAATCAATAGTTAAATAATGAATAATATATAAAATATATACACACATAGCTTCACGCCAGGTCCCTTGCGGGGTAGGCCCGAAAACAGAGCCATACAGGTTTATTCTTACATACCTCACTTGCTTCTTTATAGCTATATAAAATAAATAATGAAATATCAATGTGTTTTAACCCGAAATTTTGCCAAAAGTACTATATTTTTACAGCTGAAAACACAAATACTATATTTTCATTAGAAAAAGATGATAAACCCTACTTCCGGTTAAGGTTTTTCTTACAAGGCTACGATATGGGGGGGTGGAGAAAAAGGTAATGAAGGTTTAAATGAGTCTCATAAAATCCAAAACCGGCAATGTGTTGGTAAAATCTTTGGTTTTACAAACGTCAATATGCGACGGTAACTGATGCTTTCTATTATGTGGGCCATCAGAGTATGCTTGCTGAACTTCAGCTATAAAAAAGAACTGATTCACATAAACTTTCGATAGCGACGATTGTCGACAATGAAATTAGGATAGTTTTTATTCAGTAAGATGGGTAATTACCTTCCGTGAATTAAAGCGCAAACAAAGCCCAGTTATCACTTTGCTATTATTAGCTATTTAGTTTATAATAAAAAGTAACATAACTAATCGCCAACCGCTTGAAGTGATGGCGGAAACGGAACAATGAACCGGTTGACCTTAGTAGCAAATGTGGTTTCAATATTGAGACATAAAGAAGTGTTCAAGTATTGACATTCATTTCCTCCTAGTAGAAGGTCAAACATACAAGAGTGGAGGAAATATGTTTAACGCATTAGTTTAAACTAATAGTATACGCAGTACTAGGTTAAAATAACCGTAATTGCTCCGTAGCCAAAATTACAAAAACGTAAGGCTTTTAAATTCATTATATCCATTATGTCTAATTGTGAAAAAAATAGTAAAACTAAAAATACAGTCAAAAAATTGGTTTGAACATTGAGTAAGTATTTTTAAGATATAGAGTAGCCAAATTGTAAACACAGAAAATTCGTCGGCAGCTATGGAACCCTTACTGTGTATACACTGATATGCACTTGATCGATATGTTTTCATCACGAAGTACTAGATATTATATTGCATATATTATATGTTTATTATGTTTAAATAGTTGCATATTATCATCATATCTTGTATATGTATATAACTTGTGTATATTTGTATATGTAGTATAGTTATATATTTATTATTAAATGTAAATAATCGTACAATAATTATGTATACCACCATCGCCACTCCTAATCAAAATATTCTAGCCACGGGTTGTATGGAAGAGATCGCTTTTTAGCGATAAGGTCCCGCCCAGTTACTGTCGTATTGTAATGGTAAATGTGTTATCTATCTATCTATCTATTAGAAAATATTCAAGAAAATTCATTTGGAAATTGGCAAATTTTAATTAGTGGACTGGGGCTTACATGCTTATGAATATGAATTTAACAAAATTACGTGCAAGTCATTTCATCATTAAAATATTCAGTTAATTTATTTATTATGTAAGAACATAAAATGTGACGGATCGTTGTCAAGCGTTCTAGTCCCGTAGGTATCTCACGCGAAAAAGGCTCTTGTAGAACAGCTTTAGAACACTAATAATATCTCCTCTATAAATCAGCATAATATGCATATCTAACTGTTGAAATAGTTAAATTTCTCTTTGTAAAACGTGCGAGGTTCTAGAGGTGATATTTATTTATGTATAATGGGATGTTGGTAAGTAGGTATCACACATCCAGGACTTGTTTTTGATGAATTAATTATTTATTCTTTTAAATATATTTTTTTTAGACCGGATTAGTCAGATATTGCTATAAGTAATTCTTCTTGCATGCAACATGCTATAAGGTCACCCATTGTTGAAAAGCAACTATATATTCGTACTAATTGACTATTTTTGTGTTTTTAGTGAACATTAAAAAGTTTCCATTCGATCATAAAATTTAATTTATTAGTGGCCGGTTCCTATATCTTACTATATATTCACTTCCTTTCCATGGATTAAGTACATTACATACGTATATGGAGCTTATTTCATATTTTAATCGATATAAATCGTGCGCAGAAGGTTTGCCGATGATCACCCATCCCGCTTCCTACGACTGGGACCGGGGCTTGTCTAAGTAGTCTTGTCTAAGAAGGGGCTACCATCGGCACACCTGCGCACAACTTATAGTAAGGCAAATGAATGATAGCCCGGTCGCTAAGATATAGCAACCGGCTTTATATAGGTAAAATTTGTTCTTTTAATATATAGATTCGTCGTAGTTGTTTAGCATAAATTTTAACCGTTCAAAAACAAAGTTATTTTCACATTTACATATAGCAAAACAATGTGTGCTATTGCGATATTATTTAAATAGAGTAGGTAGGCAGGTAATTAGTTTACTAGGTTTATAAACGACAAAAGGGCCGCCTTGAGAACTTCCATGAGTTGCACATTTTATTTATACAAAGCTGTTATGCAATTCAAACTTAAGATTACACGTCATTGTTAGTTGTTATTGCATTGTTTCTATGACTAAGGAAATATATCAATGACTTTTACGCGCACCTTTTATTCATTACAGTAGGTAATATATTAAGAAAATTATATCTATTAGTTCCTTAAGTTGTATGTACCTTACCACATATCACCATCACCATCTTCTATAGGTTAGAAGTTGAGTAAAGTTATTTTGCTGCATCAGCCTTAAGAGTTGATTTAGCTTTTATAGAGCCTTATGGCCTTAGGAAGTCCTGGTGCGAACGTCTTGCAAATAGCATAAACAAGTGATTCTCACGGGTATTATTATTACATAAATATTTATTTATACTAGTGGTCGCCCAGTGGTCTAAATTCGACCATAATTAATTTAAATTATAAGTTTGAACATTATCGAGGTTCTGTTGTCACAGACGATACTTCTATAATCACTGATCACACTTCTATAATTCGCCAAGGCTTAACAATAAACGAAAGAGTATATATGCGTGTATGTGTCAAATACATGGTAGTGTGTGTAATGTATTTTTAATTAATTTAAAAAAAAGATATTAGCATTCTGCACTTCTTCTCTATATAAATGTGTGGAAAATTTCGTACTCCTCCGTCCGCGTATATTTTCGTAAAAAGGAGTACAAATATTTTGTTGTGTGTTTGCTTCACGTATTAATATATGGACTAGGTCGGTGTTTACGTCAATTGATAAGTTTCACGCATCAATAACCTTAACGTGCGGGTTTGACGTTTTTATTCATTGTCAGCACGTCACGATAGGGGGTGGACAGTCAAATCAACTGAGATACTTTTTACAAACTCACAAAACGTCGCAGCTTCATAATTCTTGTACGTACTTATGACGTCATAAAGATGCAAGAAAAAGAAATAATACGGCGCATTAATTATTGCTTGAAAAGTAATTATAACTGAACTTAAAATAACTATAGAAAAATAACGAAAAAACCACGTTACGTCTCATATCATTAAGATTTGTTTTTTTTTTGGTAAATTATTGATCAGTAATTACCAATGAAAAGCTGTTCCGTTTCGTTCGTTTCGCACCCCATTCTAACCTTTTGCGGCAACAGGAGCCTTAATGCTATGTGTAAGCCACTAAGAGTGGCGTAAAAAGGTAATGACGTGTTAGACCGTTTGCCTTGAGCCAAGTACCGGCGCGCGGTTAATAGGCACGCCGCGGCCTTTGAACGACCCCAAGTGACCTCATCGACTCATCTGTTTTACAGGTAAATTTTGTGCTTCCGTATATTTGTACATCATTATTTTTAATATACATGGAATAGTCACAGACGAAATAAAAGTAAAAACGGAGCCGTTGGCATCCTTTAGCAGGCTTTATTCTGATGGTGTGAGACTCTGCCTTTCTGTTAATGGTCCAAGGAACTAGTAATATATTTAGTAATTACTCTGTTGGCTGTCTGTTTGTTACTTTTTCGTGGTTCGTTCTAAACAAAATTTGACATATTTGATAGACACTCACATTACAAGTTATTCCAATAAAGACTATGTGATCGAACGTATATGAAATAGTATATTTTGCAATATATATAAAAAGTTAATAGGCAGTATTGCAAAAACGGCTATGTTTTATCATCATTCATCACACTTATGAAGTGTTAAGTGATTTCTGAATAACTTGATTATAACCAGTTGTTCTTGAATTATACTTTTTAAATCATAACTAGTAATCTTTAGTCGTATAGGGGGCTACAATTCACTCTGGCTTTTATAGTCTAAGATCCCGCTATACAACGACCTTCACCGAGATGCTTATTTAATGAGACGTATTTTTTATGTTATTAAATATGCCAATAAATATATCCTATATGGGTTGCCTAACAAATTTCAGTCCAGAGTATTTTTAATTAATAATTTAAAATTATTATTTTTTTAAACATTGCACCGGTGTGATTATTAAATAAATTTGATACCAATCGAAAGTTTGAAGCCCATAGAATATGCAAACGTTAGGTTGCCTATTTTTTTCCGGTCACAACCACGGGTTGCCAGGTGTAAACAGGTAAATCTATAGTAGCATTTTGCAACGGTCTGATTATTGAATCAATTTTAGATAAAATGAAAGATTATTTCATAAGGAACACGGTGGTATAGGGTTGCCTGCGAAAAATCAGTCCCGAATTACGGTTGTCGAATTTTAAATAATAAAATATCGCTGCGAGTGAATGTGTGTGAGAGAGAGGTCCCAGACCAACCATCCCATACGGTAGAATGCGGCTTGCCAGTTCAGCTACAAAAAAGAGTAATAATCAAACTGTTGATTGTATTAATTGCACCGATTTAGCGTTGGAGTTAGGAATTAAATTATGCCAAAGTCTTCCAGCATTCCATGCATTTACAGGTTGCGATTACACGGCAGCATTTTACAACAAAGGGAAAGTAAAACCTTTTCAGCTATTTTCAAAAATGAAAAATATCAAACAGATTTTGCGTCATTAACAGATGCTGCTGATATTTTCATTGGTGAAAAAATGAAGACTGTTCAAGAATTTACGTCTAGTATGTATGGTATCAGGAACTGTACCAGTGTGAATGATGCGAGACATCGCATTTTTTTGAAGAATTACTCTGCAAAAGAAGACAGCGAGCACTTTTTAAAAAAAATAAAAGGCTTCGACTCCAACTCCATACCACCATGCTGGATATCATTAACTCAGAAAATTTTACGAACTATTTTCGTAAATTCCATGTGGCTTAATGCAACGGATCCAATATGCGTGAAACTTCAGTCTGAGAACTGCGGTTGGTTCTTAGATGAATATTTAAAACCAGTAGGATTCATTGGGGATCATACACCTTTAAAATAGAAGACATTGTCGAAAAAACAGAAACGGAGAGTGATGACGAAGAAGATTCAGAAGTTGGAGATCACAGTTATATGTCCGATGACTCGGAATCTGAATAATTTTAAAAAAAATTGTATTTTAAATTTTTTTCAATAAACAGAAGTATTCTTTTAATTGTAGTTTTTTATTTCGGCTCCTAATAATAAAGATAAAATTTGCCAGATTAGTAATATATATGTATTACTCTGTCTTTTTTACTAAAGATGTGTATATACTTTAGTGTCACATAAACAATAAACATAGATAAATAATTAATTGATTAAAAAATAAAAAATTAAATAACTATTTTTCTATATTAATAATTAACTACTCCAAAATAATGAACAGCATATACGAGTCTATCGCTATCCTTTTCATTTCCAAGCACAAATAGCATGCGCACTCTCCTTCTTTAAATGGGCGGACTTTAAACAGCTGCTACGCTGCGTCCTTTTCTACCGCATGGGATGGTTGATCTGGGACCTCTCTCTCACACACATTCACTCGCAGCGATATTTTATTATTTAAAATTCGACAACCGTAATTCGGGACTGATTTTTCGCAGGCAACCCTATACCACCGTGTTCCTTATGAAATAATCTTTCATTTTATCTAAAATTGATTCAATAATCAGACCGTTGCAAAATGCTACTATAGATTTACCTGTTTACACCTGGCAACCCGTGGTTGTGACCGGAAAAAAATAGGCAACCTAACGTTTGCATATTCTATGGGCTTCAAACTTTCGATTGGTATCAAATTTATTTAATAATCACACCGGTGCAATGTTTAAAAAAAAAATTTTTTAAATTATTAATTAAAAATACTCTGGACTGAAATTTGTTAGGCAACCCATATAGGATATATTTATTGGCATATTTAAAAACATAAAAAATACGTCTCATTAAATAAGCATCTCGGTGAAGGTCGTTGTATAGCGGGATCCTATACTATTACTCATTTTACAGTGCCGGTTCAGCGGGTACGATTAATTTGATATTACATAGGTACTAATAAAATATAATAAGTCATGGTAGCGTAATGGTTAGCGCACGCGCCCCTAAATCGAAGGGCGCGGGTTCGATCCTGACCGGAACGCATGCACCTCTTAGTCAGTTTTCTGATCTAATGTGCATATTGTTACAATTACCACGTGCTAAAACCGGTGAAGGAAAACATCGTGATGCAACCTGCACATCGAGATAACCGATGTGTCAAACCTGCCAAGCCGCCTTGGACAAGCGTGGCGGGTATACTGTCCGTTCCCCCTTAATGGGAGGCCCGAGCCCAGCAGTGGGACATTTATGGGCTGATATTATATTATATATAATAAAATATAGCGTACATTCTTTAGCTTTGATCCAACTCTGTTTGTATAGTGACTGAGATTTCTTCACAGAACTTTATAAGAATTTTCCATGTGTGAAAATGACACAGAACCATATATGGTCAAGAATTCCAGTATTTCAAACACGTTGTCTTCGTAAAATTGCAAATTTTGAGGGTATTATGTTAGGAAAAACTTGGACTTGTAACTGGAAATTTTTGGATAGTATCGAAAAGCGCGTATAGTTAGGTATTAAAATAATATTAAATGAAGATCTGTACTTGTATGCATTTTACAACGAAACTAAATATGTAGTATATACAGAAATTTCATATTGTGAAGTCTTTAAATTATTATTAGTTTTAGTAAGTATAACGGTGGATTAAGATTTTTCTATGAAATACCCACCTGTCACAACTGGTTATCGTGTTCTCGTAGTTTGATACATTCAAAAACTTAATCATAAAACGGATTAAAAATGTATCTATTAGAAAGTTAATTTTCTATTCCTCATGGCTGTTGTAACAATTTTTGTTCTGATATGATTTTTGTTAATTAAAGAAGACGGCATACATTACTTCTTCGATTAATTTGAATATAATTATTTAAATGCTTACAGTTAGGTATATAATTTAAGCATCATTTTTAGTAGAGTTTAACAATCTGTGTAAACTTTTCGTATTGCGCGAAACCTGTCCCATTTTTTGAATCTAAAACAAATTTTTCATCCTTATTATCGATCAATATCGACAGTACTCGTACTTTCTTTATGAATGAAGAAGAAACAAACTTACTTCAGAATAGTGACTTCATAAAATTAAAACTGTAGTGTGAATGCTACGCAATACTAGTATTCTTGTCTTTTCACAAAATTATACTATACCAGTGTAGACAATTTCGCGATTTTACGATAGATTAGACAAGACTATTCTAGTAAAATACTCGCAACTCTTCGTGTTGACTATCACTGCTAGATACACCTCCATGGGATGGCCCCTCTTCATGCATGACTTTTGGACTACCCATACGTACCGTATGCTATCGACTACCGAAAACAATATGCAGAGAGGTCAAAAAGCCACTTATGGTCAATTAAGGCCTGAGTTGGCCGTCGGATGCTAAAGATTTGCTGAACAAACTGCTGATGCATCCTACACGAAGCCAGCGAAGGCCGTCGAATGCCGCAAATTGGGCACCGCTGTGTACAATTGTACTACTAACGCGAAGCATGTAGTTGAACACCTCTGATGATGGAACTTTTCTAATATTGTTTTATATACCTAAATACCATTTAACCTGAGGTCGGACTATGGGACAATTCTAGTAGAGTGGTGAATATTTCAGTGTATACGTATGTATAATCTAGAGTAGAAGTTCCCAATTTGACCATTAGCTCATAATAATTTATTCACAGCTTTATTAGGTTGTTGTAAAGGGCAAGACTAATAATAATGATTATATTGTGAAATCGACGGAGTAAAGGCTGGCTTGTGCGGGTATTTTAGCTCTTTGACCTCCCTTGGTTTGTCAATGTGATTTAAACATTCATGTGAACTTACAAAGAGTATTGTATTAGAAGTTACGCCCATCGTTTATGTTATGAAAGTAGTCGTTTGGACATCTACAACAATACATTACTTCAATGATTTGAAATAAGGGACAATTATCAAAATTCATACGAATATTTTTATTTCTCCATCATCATCCTCGTTTTTTTTGTTAATTAAATCATAGTTACGAGCATCAACTTCTGAGTCCGCAGTTGGATTTAAGATTATATCGTCTCCATTTCGCGCGGTCTTTGTTACCTCTTATTGTGATATCATCTGTCTCGTTGTTGAGCCCAGAATATATTAAGTCTACTCATGTAATAAGTATACTAGGAGAAACAATCTTTTTGAATTAGTGTCCGAATTTTAATTATATTATATCATGGAACAAGATAGTATTCCTCTTCAACGATTATACAAAAGTTTTATTTCCGCATTATCATTATTCGAATTATCAATCATTACGGCTATACATAAGTTTCGTTACTTTTCAAATTAAATTTCGTAAATTTCGAATACTGCCCAGAAATTTTTGAACTGATTTTGAATAAAGAACTTTAGCGCCATCTTAAAATAAAAATAAAAATTCTTATTCGTTTAAAAAAAAATGACTGGACGCTTATGTATAACCGACACAGAAAAATTAATTTGATAATTTTATGCTTTTGCAATAACATAAGTAATTTCTAAATAGTAAGATTGAATTAATAAATAAATGTTTTTAGTAAATAATGTTTATCAATCTTGATTGATTTATTTGTTTATACAAGCTGTTAATATTTAAGTTAAACCAATGTAATATTCAAACGTTTAAAGTTACCTACTTTTGTATGTAAAAATAGAAATTAAATAAATGTTAAAGATAATTAATAAATAAATAGTATTTTTGTAGTGATTTTAGAATGTAAGCACTATCTCATACACTAAAACTGCATTACCAAGTCCCTGGAAGTAATCATATGCAGATTTCTCTTACAGTAAATCAATAATTCAAAGTATAAGTTTCGTTGTTACATTTATATGCATTCTCATCACTGCATAAAGAAAGTACAAGTTGCCTGTGCGAAACTCATCGCGTGTATTGCGCAAGTAGTTTCACCATGCTAACAAAATTCGGCAAATTGCTGACTGATCTGTAAGTTTTTATAATGTGTCGCTTATACGTTATTATTTTGGTATATCGAACTGTATGTTTTGTTTCACAGAAATCGCTTTCAGATTTGTCGGTAAAGCGGCGGTCCTGAAACGGCATGCTCGGCACTGAAAGCTTATAGCTATATATTTCTATGAGAGTTTCCTCATTTGTTGGTTTATTTACTGGTGAATCATTCCGGGCCACAGGTTTTCACCGAGTCTATCGCTTGTATATAATAAATGACGGTGTAGTTTATCAGCTATTGGTATTTAGGTCTAAATGTGAATCACTCAAAGTAGCGGGTTCACTTAGTGTTTCACTCGCTATCTACACGAGAATAATTTGAGAGCGACGCAATACGGCGTTGACCGGGTGCTGGATAGCTATAATAAATTATTAACTTAAAGGAGACAGATACACTTACATACATTCTTGGGCTTGGATTGTAAAAAGATGAGTGTGATTATAAGATTTATTTTATTGTTTTAGTTACTTTGAATGAATCGTGTGGTGTAAGTTTATTGAAGTTATAATAGTTGAAATTCAAATAACTGATTATAGTAATCGATTAGTTATTTAACTTGTTACCTTATTTTTAAAGTATTTCGTCTTCCAGGTAGAATTTGGAGTTGGTGTTTTCCATTTCGTGATAAAAAATGTAACGCTTTTTTAACTCATATCTCATTATTTTTCTTTGAGATGAAGTCCGCCTCTCCTTTACGCTACAGAAACAACGTGTAAAGCAAAGTTATTATACGTATCGTAAATTCTAAAACGATAGAAATCATGACGCTGAACAATTCAGGCTTTACAGTATTAAAATATTTTAATATGTATGATATTCTAGAAAAATAGATAACAGAAGTGATGTGGTTAATAAATTGTATATTAATTATATTGAAAATATATCGTTGTTATACGAAAATAAACAACAAACAATGGAAGTCTTCTGGGCACCTTATTCATAGAAGACGGTGACCTAGACTCGTTATTCTTCTTAGTCTTAAGGGATTATTTATAAATTAGGTTTATTAAAAGATAAGTTTTCCTTATTGTATTAGTTTATATATTGTAAATTATAATAACAAAAGTCACGTACATGTCTATGCTTCACATAAGCGGTATGTCATTATCTACTTCTCTGGATAAAGACACGCTGAGGACGTCACTTTTGACGGACAACATTGATAAGGCTGTTAAAATAATCCCAATTATTTTATAAGACGTGTGATGATACAACCCTTAGAGGAAACAAAGAAACTAATGTGTGAAATATAAGTATGGAAACAAATGATTTGGGCAAAGAGATCATTTTGCTTCTTTTTTTAGAATTATATTATACATTGGGCGAAAAAGTGTCTGTCCGACCGTCCATGTGTTCGACTTCCGATTATTAATCTAATATATAAATTCTCGTGTCACAGTTTTCGTTGCCATACTCCTCCGAAACGGCTTGACCGATTCTCATGAAATTTTTTGTGCTTATCCGGTATCTATGAGAATCGGCGAACATCATTTTTCATCCCCTAAATGTTAGGAGTAGTCCACCCCTAAATTTTATTTTTTATTTTTTAGACAAAATTTTTATATTCTATTTTTTTATGATACAACATACAAAAATACATACAACCCTAGATTTTCAACCCTCTACGATCAACCCCTATTTTTTACCGGGCAGGACGACGTCTGCCGGGACAGCTAGTAGATATATGTATATCAAAGTGATTTTTGCAAAACTATTGCGTCTATAGTTAAAAATGGCAGAAAAGTGTAAATTGTATGCGCCAACACAATAGTGAAGTGAAAACGTATAATAAATAAGCTTTTTAAATACAAGCCTTTGAGATCCTCGATATCATGTAGCAGGAGAGTGCTAGCAAAGACAAGTAAAACGAGATAAATAAATAAACGAGATAGAAGACAAAAAATATTATTTTCTGTAAATACAATGATGAAGTAAATCGCAAGTAAATTATATTGATGTAAAACAGCGAACGGAAAACATATATATCTGACTGGGTAGTGGCTAAGATTTTATTATTTATTGATCTGTATACGCAAAGTAGACAGACGTCTGCCGCGATCAATATAAGTTTTTAAGACTATAATAAATAAAATATATCAATGGCAGATCTGGTCAATTACTTTTTTTTTAGTATATTCAAAATTGTCTGCCGGAAAGTAAACCGCGCGATAATGGTCTGCCATTCTTATTTCCGATAATAATAAGCCTATATTTTCAAATATCAAAACGACAGACGTGGTCAAATAGAATTTAAATTCGTCAAAATCGATACCTGTCTTACTTCAGCGCTCGTGACGTCCACTACTTTGAGCTTAGTGAGTCCCCGTACCATGCATGGTAGGTATAGGGGCCTCAATGTACAAAACCTCAGGTCTGGTCAAATATATACAGGTAGCCGTTCACTGGCTCTTAAACACTATGTATATGTAAAAATAACCATTTTATATTTTCAAAAATCTTTCTCAGACTACGAGTTTATCTCAACTTGATAGATTATCTTTGACTTCAATATTATGAATATCAAATGGATTGCTTAAAATATATGAGTTCACGTACTTTCATTCTAAGAGCCTTGAAGTTTAGTGCTATTTATATCGCCGTATCGTAATAAACATAATATGAGGTTAACCACTTAAATAACAAATATCGTATAGTGTAAAATAATAAAATAGTATTATGGCGAGGAATGATACTTAAAAGCCAAATTAATATATAAAATAGCATGTAATAAACATAGAGGTTGACTTGCGTGAGCATCAAGTGTATTCATAACAAACATGTAACGTAACTCATAAAATTATTTACGTATAATCGTGTATACTTATGTAGAAAAAACAGGCATTAAAATATCTAGCTATATCTTAATACTAAAAAAATGTTTAAAACAATATTTATAAATCTTATCCTAATATATAAAGCTGAAGAGTTTGTTTGCTTGAACGCGCTAATCTCAGGAACTAACTACATCTAACAACAATCTCAGCCCATATATCGAGGAAAGCTATAGGCTATATATGAGGCCATCAGCGCTAAAGCGGTCAACCCTCAATTTATTATATTCGGAGATAATCTTTCTTTGATAAGAACGAGTTTTTATCGATAATGGCGTTGCGTCCGCGCAACATGTTCATCGCCCTAGCTGGACTGAGGCCGAGTTTGATTTATGACCCAAACTGCATGGAGAAAATAATTCTACTATAGGTGATAAACGTCTATTTTTGTCGTTTAGAGCAGGAATCTTTAATCGAGCGTTGTTTATACGAGTATACCCTATGACGTAAAACTACTTCATGCATCGTGTTTATTCTATTTTAACTGAAAGCATTTTTTTATGTTTTACATTTTTCTTAGATTTTTCACCTCATACTTCAAAGTTAAACGGGATGGATACCATTATTTAGGACTTTAGAAGCCAATATTTCTAAACCTGCAATGTCTAAATAAAAATATTTTTAAGGATCAAAAAAAGAACATCATAATTTTTAAGGTCTGACTAGTGATACCTCATCTACCTATTGTAGTGCCTAGATTGAAAAACAATGTTTCATTTCTGAAAGTACGTTTGGAGTTTCTTGATCACGGGGATGAAAACAGTACTTTTCGCCCCTAGGAAATGATTATATATATTATAGATAATATTCGACTTATGTCTCAAGTTTTTTAACATCCACTGTTAAGTCGCGGTATAAATTGCAATAAAAACATCAACAATTTTGTAACATAATTTTATACTTACAAATTACATACATAAAATTATTCTTTACATAAATTTGAGCTAAATATTAACTATGATCACTAACACAAAGTACTGGCTGGTCGAACGCTACAGAAAAGTAAATTTACTTGATGTTTCATGTGTGACGTGTTATCAGATTTAGATATGTTTTAATGCTTGATTTATTAGAGAAGTAGTTGTATGTTTAACTAATTAGTTTTTATTTACTTTTCATATATACGAAATGACAAGCAGAAAGTTAAACTTTCTTGTACGGCCTATTTAAGCACTCTATCTATTAGCGCCCTTGCTACCCTCGTGCGCCAAAGTATCTCTTGCCTAAATAGGTCACTTTCACCTCTCGTGTAGCAATCTACTATTGCGACGCTGTGTTGAATGAGCTTAGATGGATGCCGATTAGTCTTTAATTCAAAAATCCGTTTCTACTGTTGATAGATGGGCGGAGGTGTAACTGTTTTTAAAACTTTTTAGTGCAACGTTCCAGTTTAACAATGTACCTATGGACTGCAACCGCAGAACGTCCTAGGCTTTTAGTCCTCCATTATTATAAACATTGTAATAATTCAGTTTGGAAAATTCGCCATGCGAATGTATTTGAACTCAATAACAATATTCATCAAACTTCGTGGTTACCTTCAAATAATCAAACTACAACACTAGAGCGGGATTCATACACGAATACTTTTATGGTTAAAGAAATAAATGTTTTCAAATGAAATTGTTAGTCGGAAGGATAAACTAGTCGAGGTTACAATAACTTGTCTAAGTGACCGGTTGATGACGATGAGCGCTTCCGCAGTTGACCTTTCACGAAACGAAAAATATAATTAATATCGCAATCGAAAAGAGTTGGACCTACACAAAAGGACTGCAATGGAATTAAAAATGAATTTCTTTATGAGGCTTGATTTGAATTGAAGAAAATTTAGATATCCATCATCCATTAATAAATCTCGAACTGTCTTAATTTATCGTGGATAATTAAATTAGTCCTATCATACGGCTTTACTTCTGTAATTTATTGATTTATATCTCGCTGCAAAATTACTTTTTTGTTTTGTTTGATTTTGCTATGGAAATTAAGAATTTACATACGTATCGAATATTAAATTTAACAACAATCGCTTGATTCAACTCTCTTGCAAATTTTAAATCCCTGTATAAAGTGAAATATTCCATTTTACGGTATATATCGAGTCCTTGTTTTGTACGTAATAATAATAAAGGACGTTCGATGATAAAAACGAAACAGGGACGTTTTGTAAGAAGAAATTTGGTACCTATACATACCAAATTTATAAGGCCGTGCAGCAGAACCAACTAAACAAAGAAATAAATTACGAAGTCATTTGACACTTTACTTATTAGTACCTACTCGGAAAATTATAATAACTGATATTTCTATAAAGGACTCTGAAGACTTCGCGAAGTGGATAAGAAAAAGTAAGGAAACAGACCCCGAGTTCAGAAACTCTCTGAACGCAATTGGAATTTAATGCAGAGATGATCATGATGATAATAATGTAAATACTATTATGTATGTGACAATAGCAATGTTAAATTGCGATTGATGGATAGGTAGAAAGTAGCAATGTACTTTTAACATCAAGGTCTGTTTGGAAGAGATAGCTTTTTAGCGATAAGGCCGCCCGTTGTACGATCTCTAATCTTTTAATTTAATAAATAATTATTTATCTATTGAAATATCTGTCTAAAAGGTCATAAATGAGATGGATGAATATATGACAGAGTAGAGGGGACGGAAAAATCTTATATACTGTATAAATCCCAAATGTTTGGGAAAATGTAAATAGAAAAAAGTAAGTAGCATGGATAAATAAAATGTAGACCTACCTCGATCTGTTCGTACTTTTAGCTGTAAAGGGTATTATGAAATTAAGCTCTTTGCATAAAACATAGATGAAAAATAAATTACTGCATTTGCAACTGGACAACTTTTGCACTTCAACATTTTTAAAACCGGATTGTTTAGTTGAAAGGTATACGCATGGTGTGCGTTAGGTGACCACGTGGTGCAGCCGGTTCCACGCAGTCCATTTAAGTTATATACTGTGATCTTACACTAATTATATTTCTTCATATTTACATCTTATTTGTAGGCTGTTGAACGGATTAAATAATCTTCTTTTAAATATGCATTCGTATTTCACTGAATTTGGTTTATAATGTTAAAGGTGTAGTCATCCTGGCCCGTCTAAGAAGAAGACCCCACGTACCCCCGTAAGAACGGGGGTACATGGAGTGGGTGGCACTCGGAAGCACGGAACTAAGGGGTGCAAGTCAATTGTCATATACTTTTACATACAAATAATCTGCTAGTAATAAACAGACGATATAACAAAAAAAAACTTAAAACCAGAATTTTCCGACATTTGCAAATTTAATGTTTATGTATCTTTATTATAAATTACATAAATATTGTGTTTTTATTGTTGGCGTTAGGGGGCTCACTCTGGAAGACGCGCGACGCCGGAGGTCATGCTTCCCGCGACAGTGAATGTGGCTCCCGCCTGCCAAGGCATGCGGGGTTGCTAGAGCGTTCGCCTTCCGGTTTTAGAGGTTTTAGTGGATATCCCTGACCGTGGTGTGGTTATAGCACTTCATGCTTGCGGTGCTAGTGCTACCCCGACGTGGCGAATCTCAGACACCGGCCGCAATTCTCCCACGCGGCTGATGGTTCTCAATCGGATTTCCCCTCGTAAAAAGAAGCGGGGGCTCACTCTAATTTTTGCACCCCGGCACCCAATATGGTTAAGACGGCCCCGAGTCACTTTTATTTAAGTCAACAGGTAAGGAAATGGCTATTGGCTTCCTAACCGTAAAAATTGATTCCCTTCTGTGTAGCTTTCGAGGTATAAAATCGTGAATTCTGAACGAATATAAATTTCAACTACAAATTCTGCGTGAAATATAGGGTACTAGAGTAATATGGAAACTGGAGAACCATAACCCATATATCAAGTAGGTATTGTATTTAATACAGTTTTAAACCTAGTTTTTTTGTGAGCTAGCATTTAATATAGGTTACATTGAATTATATTTTTATTTAGGCGCTATTATTTATGGGAAGATTTACTTAACTTTCCCCTAAAACTATCCCATTTCCGGGATAAATAGTTTTCTGTATTTAGATTTGCTATTGAGACTGGAAATTTGCATCAAATTTCAGCAAATCAGTGTCTTGGTTTTTCCTTGTATGCGTTATAGACAGAGTACTTGCGTATTTATATTATACTAGCTGTGCCCGCGGTTTCGCCCGCGTGGTGATGTAAAATCGTTACATTTTGGATAATTCACAGTATATCTTTATAAAGAAAAGCCTATGTATTATTCTGACGTGTAAGCTATATTACTGTAAAGTTTCATCAAAATTCGTTCTGAAGTTTTGCGTGTAAGAGTAACAAACACACATCCATACATTTATACATCCATACATTTATATATCCATACATCCATTCTTACAAACTTTCGCGTTTATAATATTTATAGATAAGAATTGCATTATCGTATTTATTATTATATTTTCGACTAAATGCTTTGATTCCGTATTCAAGTTTGTCAGCAATACACTTCATTATGCGTGGACTATCTCCCACTTGCCAGATTTTATCAAATTTATATTACAGTTTTACTGCATTCATTATACTAAGAGTATTAATATTATTTCCTTTTATATTATTATTGTGAATGTATCTTATGTGTGTGCTTAATATTCGTTGAAGTTGTTTATTGCTTTTATGTTATAATTATGTGTAAATTTATTTAACTATTCGTTACTATTATAGGCTATTATCTCAATAATATATTATTATTAATGACATGTACAGTTTGCTGTGATTTCGCTCTAGGTTCAAGCGGAAGATCAGAGTTGATGCAATAGACCAACAATTATGCTGAGCTTGATCCAAATTTTAGACTTATATTGAGACTTCTTGTTAGTAGTATGTGATTATTTTACTCTTTGTAACGTTTGTTCATGTGATAAACTTTTTATGGGAGGGTAAACAGCTTCGTTACGTAACGCGTTACGGCGACAGTAATATCTTAAATATGCTTGTTTTACTTATGTATATTCTACCTAATAATAAACATTTTTTTCTTTCTTCTCTAAATTAAACTTACTTACCTTTATATATATATAATGTTTGCATACAAACGTATTATATCTATCTGAGCAACAGCAACAACATTGTAGCACACATAGTATGGGAACAATAACCACTATGTTTTTGCAACAGTATGTTCGAGGTGTTGTAGTCGTGAGTGACTGACATGTTAACAACGACACTTTCTTCTTTAAACTATGTATTACGTAAATATATGTAAGTAGGCACTACCCACTTTGTGCTGTCGACTCAGTGACGAAGAATTTACTGCTTTGTTTCGGAAATACTACCTAAGTAATCTAAGTACTTCTTATTTCTGTGTCGTGAAGCCTATAGTGAACTATATGAATTTGGAAAATATTAGAGAAAAGCTCTGTTATTGTAAACGTTTGATAATTTTATTACTCATTATTTTACAAAAACAAAAATCTACTTTAAAAACGGAACTAAGAAGTGGTTTATAAAAATACCTGTATAAAACTAGATTTCGTTATGTTTAGACTGTTGAAGACATTTTGTCAAAAACTTAAACTTTGTGAAATTATTATATTCTGTCTTTCTTGTGGCATACCACAGACATTTTTTTAAAGAATTGTAGTTGATCGCATTTAAATATATAACATTTTTTTGTAGTATTATAGCCAAGTTAGCCATGGTCAGGTCAGTCAATCATGTCTTAATAGCCCATAGGTGGAGGTATTCACCTCCAAGACTCAAAGTCTCTCCAAAATTCTAAAAAATACTATAAATTAGTTTACATACGTTAGCATTTGGATATTTGATAAATGTAGGTTTTTTAGGGTTTCGTAACCAAATGATAACATCTAACGTTCGTCACTTACGTATTCTTAGCTATGCGTAGACGGATGCGTATTTGGTCGATTTTTATTTGAATTGATGTACGAAGGCAAAAATTGTTTAAATTTTCTTTAGTTAAAATACAACTAGAAATAATAACTATAAACATAAATGTATGAAATTTAAAAAAAAAACAGATATACCTAAATATCAAAGTTTAAGACTGATTACACGGCGTCATAGCCTTACATTACAGTGTAGTTAAAGTATAGACTATTCAATTGTTCCTCTAATTCGTGCGCGTGCATTTTGATGAATGTTAATCTCCGTAAATGGCTCAATGATTATCTGTGATTGCTTCCTGCGTGAGAGCAGCCCACGGACCGATGGGTCTTGGTGCTTGAATATCGAGGTGAGGCTAGCCGTTCAAGGCAGTTGGTCCGGCAGGCACGCACGCAAGTTATGCTAGAAGGCGCTCGCGTGGACGTAACCATTATGTTATTCAATGTTTGCTATGATGTTTCCGGAGAAGATAAACAATTTAGTAATTAAGAGAGACTACTTTATATTTTCCTGACATTTTGAGTTATGTATGTAGCAACGTCAAATATGATGCGTGAAACGGAATGCTACAAGGGACTGTAGGTAAAATAAATTGTAAGTAATATTAAATTATATTTCGTTTGTCATTATCATGACGGTAATAAATTTTATCGTCGTTTTTTTTTAATAGCTTTAATGAATAGATACGGAATTTTGAGAATTTTATTCTATATAGATATAGATAGATAACTATTTATATACTAGCGGCTCCGGCAGACCTACTCTAAAAAATAAAATCTAGATCTCGATTGCAGCGCCACCTACTGAGTCCAATTGTAGATTTAAACCACCGAGGTAGCTACTTAAATAAACACAAAAGAATTCGTCAAAATCTCGGAACACAATTCCAGCGCCACATATCGAGTTCGATTGTAAATTAAAACAAGTCTGGAATCCACTATGACCTCGGTTAAAAAAATTGATCAAAATCGGTCCAACCGTTAGGAGGAGTTCAGTGACTTATACACAAAGAAGAATTTTATATATAAAGATGTTTTCATTATATAATTAATAGCTTATTGAGAGACTAGGAGTTTGTGAGTCAAACCTTCTGTCACGTCAGTGTCTACGTGTTACTTAAAGTCCCATTGCCAAACACCGGTGAACATACTTGTGTTACGAACAGGCCAAAGGTAATCTTGAGGTTTGGAGAAATCTTACAAGTGATGCAATTCCAACACAAATTACGATTTCCATACCTGTGTAACTTTTTTGAAGTTTTTGAGTGTTATTTAATTGCTGTTTAATGACCAGTTATATCTATTATCCAATAGTTCTCAGAATATCCAAATGTAGGCAAGTGGCACAAATTAAATTTCATCTTAATAAACTTCTTGTTGCTCGCATATTTTCGTTATCTAATATTTTTGCAAAAATGGAAATTTTATAATTTCGTCATTCGTCCTTTGGCTATATAAGGTAGGATATTATGAATGTCATACTTATCCTCGAAAACTATTGATACTATCCATATGAAATATTTTTTTTATATCCATGACCCTACCATAGTATAGAGAAATCGAGAAAATGTTAAAATGTGATGTGGTTACTAGGTATACTTGGAACTCACTGATGAAATCAAAATTTTGTAAATAGACGTGTCAGATATATTCAGAATAGTTTAAAATATTTAATGATGTTTTTAAGTGGCTTTTTACTTAGCAAGTTACGTTGAATAATATTTGAGATTGGGTATTTTAGGATAAGTTCTTTATAGGCCTTCGAAGCGATATTACTAAAATTGTGGACATTTGTCAGGAACTAAGAAATTCTTTATTGTGTGTGGACTGACGTGAACTTGCCGATTTCTAATGACGCGTCTTACAAGCTTTAACGTATTATACAAATCAAAACCACCTACCTAATATAAATTACCTAAATATAAACATAATCTAAGTAAATAAATATAAAACAGATTATATATCAGTTCACTTCCAGCATGGAGTGTGTTAGAAATCTGGCTGGCTGCCACGCTGTAGGGCGACGATTATCCGAGTCAGGGGCTGGCAACGCTGCTGCTTCAACTGAAGACATCAAATGGCGCAAATATATTGCGTTCCGAAAAGGTAACATATTTGTGCCATTTGAGGTTGAAATATTGAATCCGTGGGGCCCATCGCAAAGAGTTTCTTTAAAGACTAAAGATTTTTAAAGCTTTGTAAAACAGTTTGCCACTGTCCGCGATCAAAATGTTTAATTCCGACTTAAAGAAATTTGGAATATGATTGCTAATCTATTACTAATATTATAAAGAGGTAAGGTGAGTTTGTTTGTTTCTAATCTTGTATTGAATGGATTTTGAAAATACTTTCACTAGCTACATTATTCCTGAGTGACATATATATATTTGATTGTGATTAGTAATATTTTTTTACGCCCAGCGAAGTGGCACGCGTCAATTAGTTCCAAATAATTCTTTAACAAATCATACAACTCCCGAATCATGGTTTGATAAGGATAAGTATTAAGCACTTACTTAATTCTTAACTATTAAGCTAATGATCGCTTTGTCTGCGGTTTTAACGCGGATTTTTTGACTTAATCAAACAAAGGCTCATCAACACCATCGACCTTGGCGCATGCGCAGTTACGAGTGCTTTGATGCGTTGACATGCCATCAATAGAAAGCGAACTTTCCTCACTGGCGGTTGCGAAAACATGTATGTTAAATATACAAAGATTGTAAAAATATACAAGTTTTTTCCATAAGGTCGTATCTGACTCATTATGTTCCCCTGACATTCAACTTCCGCCTGGTGTTTCCTTTGAGTGTGTCTTAGAATGTAAGGGCATTACCGAGGTTAGTACAAAGTTTCATGTTCCGCTGCGCATATATGCATTTAGTTAAGACTGTTGGGACCGCAAACTATTCTCGCTTTCACTGTGTTTATGCGATTTTACGTCACCGCGTTGCCGCCCGCTGCAATTATATCATCGCGAAAATAAATGCCGCGCCTTAAAAGTGGCACACTGGCACACTGCTCTAAAGTTTTACAATTATACTATTTATTCTTTAGATTTGGTCTATAGTAGGAATAATTATTATACGGTGTGTTTCTTTTTCTATCTGTTTGTTTTATGCTCGAATTTTATTATTTTTCTGTAGTTAGGACATACCATCCTATACGATGTAAAGGTTTCTATTTAGTAGTGTCTCTGAATTAGTAGAACACTCAGTCTCACTTCAATGTCTGTCTGTGTGTTTTACTGTATTTGTTACGATGATGAACATGCATTAGATAACGTCGGTCAATAATAATGTTTACAGAAAATGAAATATTTTTAAATAAATCATGAATATTTGTTTACATACCCTTGTTTAGGAGAATGCTTGTACTTTTCTCTTTTCATTTCCACTTATTTGTTAAAGAAAAATTTAAGGTGTTTCACTGTTCATGTCACTCCACGTGCGTATACGTATATTATGTCCAAACAGCAATCTTACTCACCGAACAAAAATTATGTAAACATAACTGTTATTGTACTTTTAAATATTCACAAAACGCCAGTATGACGTCACAAGTCGAAATCTGCAACAAACAAAATGTTTGAATTAGGCTCAGAATAATGAAACCGTATTTAAAATAGTTCTAAAATATCGATATATCACAACTGTTTTCACTTATAGTGTTGAAAGGGTATTGGAAAGGAATGCATATACCTACGTATATTCAATATTTACAAGTGTGTCACTTTTCACTGTTTTGCTACTTAGTGCCAGCCATAAATCAACTAGTGTAATAAAGTTGGCCTTATTTTACATATTAAGAATATGGAAGTACGTAATTTTAATTTAGTAGCATTCAAAAAAATTGTATTACTTATGCTGGGGCTTCTTTTGCGTTCGTGCTAAAGATTTACGATCTTATTCATATTGAGTTAGAGTAAGCTTAACGGCTTTAAACTTACTGTAACTTAATATAAATAAGACTGTAGGGCTGTGGCAGAATGCGTTTCATTTAACGTTAAAACTAAGGAATATATTTGACGTTGTTAACATTGTCACATCTCGAATAACGTATATAACCCATCGCTATATCTGCGTAAAACTACCTATATCTGTAACACTATAGCAGATGGAGCCCCACCTATGTGACTCGGCCTAAACGACAAAAACATGCGAGTATGACGTTGGTGTTTCATTCAAATTCGTATATAATAATGAATAAGAGATGTATTACTCAGCTTTTATTTTAGCACGATATTTACATTTATTCTGAATAATTAGATACAAAGTAAAACAGCTTGCATAACACAACATGGATTTGATGCGTGTGGCAAGATATGATAGTAATCTCATGGTGAAGTCACCCAAAAATTGGTTTCACGGCCCATTTACGTCAATGATGACGAATTTCGAGGCGTTGAGAATTGATCATTTTGTGTATTTTGCCTTTGTTATGCTCATGTCATGCAACTGTTGTGCAAAATTTATTTATTTTACAATAACCGACTTACGAAACATAATAAAATAGCAAGACTTGAATTGTTCGTATTATTACGAACCGATAAGGAATACAGATGCATAAAATTATAAATGTACGAGAATATAATTAATAAATAGATGACATTTAGAGTATTTAATGGTAGGATGGATATAATTATGGGGTCATTTATAAATTATCTTGCATAGATAATTAGTGTGACGTTTAAATCTCAAGGAATTTAGCAAGACGACCAATATCAAAAGCACCTTTTTGCCAACATTGCTTTATAAATAATATGTAGTGTAAGTAAAGTTTAAATTTGTCAGGAATCGAACATAAGACGTTTGCATCTAAGCATGATAATAGAGGCCGTCATATAAAAAGCAGTATAATTTCACAGGGTTTAGTATACTTTGTAACTGCTAACTTGATTTGAAGTATACTCAATCCATTTTTCTTATTAATAGGTTTTGCAACATGCTTAAATGTCTATTACTTACTGTTGGATTATTTGCAATGAAATATGTATCGGACGGTCTTTGGTGTTAGAGAATGATAGTTTTAGATTAGTAAGGCCGAGTCGACACGATCAGAATAATTTTACTTAAACTGATTTTTTTATTGCTAAGCAGGTAGATGGCCTACCTAATGGAAAGTGGTTACCATCGCCTATGGACGCTTGCACACCAGGGTCTCGCCAAAGCGTTACCAACTCTAATAAATCTTATAACGCCCTTGTTAAAGAACTCCAAGTTATAGTGCAAAGGGAAGTTCCCTCCAGATCATTGTTATAAGCGAAATAAAGTTCTAGAGAACCGTCGCGCAGTTGAACGTGAGCTCAAGGAAATGGGTAAATATCTCGTCGCTGGCGAGTGGTGCGATTGTAAAAGTGAGCCGTTGGCACCAGATCCAACAGTTCCTAGGAACAGTCCCCTTAATACAGGCGGTAGAATGCACAGAGGGACTGATGGCGCTTGTACGGAATAATTTTATACGACTTTATTACAGAAAGAGATTACATTTGTCCGAACACAATTGTATCATTTTTTTCCATTCCATGTAATTTTCAAGGGTTAAAATGACAGACATTTTACAGAGGGCCTAAAGAGGTCGTTTTCGCAGATTCATATGATGAACATGACAAGTATCAACTAAAGTGGAATTTTATGTTACGGCTTCCTACTACCAGTATATCTAGACACGTGTAAACTTTACTAGGCGATTTTCTAAAGTCGACCACTTAAAGTTCTCAGCTCTCGCGTTTTGCCTATACGAGTAGACTCGGAACAAAATGAACACTTGAATACTGCTTGAGTTTACTAGGATCAGAAGCCGTTTTCCAAGTACGTTTGTATTGCTAGTTGCCACAATTTGAATAGTATGCGGGTATCTGACGCAAAATTGGCGAGGCTACGTCTAACAGAGGATCTCGATTGGCTGAAGAATCGATTAATTGAAGAAAATGTCGGAGGGTACTCGATCCGAGGCAGGGTAGGCTGACTGTGTCAACGCAGCTTTATTTCTATGTCACTATCAATCAGATTTCGCTTATTCTAGTGCACGACAAGCAAAACATCATAGTCGTGTAGTTCGGAGTGGATCGTGAGAACATTTTACATGCATCTGTCTCTGCCGCAACTTGCAAATAGTCGATTGCAAATCTTTATTGAGTCGTGAAATAGGACGAAATCAGAAATCGGGGTTTAGCGGCCCCTTCTAATGTTCTCGCGAAAACAATGACGCTGCTCGATTTAATGATTTTTATTTATCATTTAAATGTGTCTTTAATAATCTTTATATAAGTAAAATTAATTAAAATAAACGATTTTAAAGTGTATTAATGTACAATCATTAGATGGGAAACTAATCTATTATGTTTTTGAAATTATACTTCTTTAGAATTCTTTAGAATAGAGATTACAAATCTGAAACTCAATGAAATGAAGTAGCGACACTAAAAAGAGATAAACATATAAATCTATAAGACTAAGCCTGCGAGAGAATGAGATACGAGTTTTACATTGTGCAACACATTCAAAAAGACCGATGATTAAATATAGGCCCAATTTTATTTTATGTTGTTGATGTTATTAGACTGTGTTTCAAATTTAACATCAGGTTTTACCATATTACAAATAATATTTTAAATAAGTTAGACTGCTGTGCTTTAGCAATAAAAAAAGATATAACGAATATATTACAATAATAAAAAATGCTATAAATAGATAATCCTGTTTTATCTAAAGTTTATGATTTACATCTAGCTTATGGGTCTGTTTACAAAAGACGACCTTCGTATTTAAGCTGGCTTAACAGGATCTGCGTTATAGCACCATCTTGTGTGCAATACCTCGAGCCAAAGGCATAATTATTCATTACGCTAATGGATCTCCAATCGAGGCCCCTTGTACACATAATGAGCTTTGTCACGATTTGATAATAACGTGGACCGGTTTTAGGTACTCTACTAACTATAATTTATCACGAAACTCTTTTGTTTGCACTTAGTTACATAGTGATATTCAGACATTTATTGGAAAGGAGGTATTCTCTGAAAAGTGAAATTAAGAAAAATACAAATTTGTTCAGTACTTTTTATATTGTTAGGTTCGTGTTTGATCGCCAGTGCACCTGATGTCAGGTGGAAATGCAGTCTAAGGCCTTGTCCGCACAGCGATATTTCACCGCCAGATTTTTATTCTCGCGTACTAAATTCCGCACCGGAATTACACCTAGTACGCACTGCGAATAAAACTTCGTACTATTTTATTCATTTTAATTCACTTCTCGGCTGAGACGCACGTGTAAAATGGACAACCGAACTAAAATTTTAATTTATCTAATGCTAAGGCGGCGTAACAGACGTATCAAAAGATGTCATGAACATTGAATTCACCCATTTACGGCATTGAGACCCATGAAAGTATTTTTCTACATAAAATATCAAAAGTTGCGAAAATACAGCAATAAGTTTTTTGGCTATTACAGATTGAAAAAAAAATCATTCGATAATTTACTACAACTTTCAATAGCGACGTTGCAGGACTGAGTGAAACGTGCGAATTTTATTCCACAGTGCGAACATAGCCATACTTACTTTATACGGTACAAAATATTCGCGCGGAAATAAATCGCACCGCTTCGCGTTCAATTTGCAACAAGTCACAGGTTTTTTTCTCGCGCGATTTTTTTACCGCCAGTGCGGCTACTCCTATAATGTTTACTGTGTTACAGAATTACGGAAAAAAATCGTGCTGTGAAATATCGCTGTGCGGACAGGCTCTAAGACGGAACACGCCTACTTAGAAGGTACCTGTTAACACGAGAATTGAAGATATCTAAATCGTATGTTTCAGGAAAACCAGACAACGGTAAAGTTACCTTTTCCAGCGGTACGTATGATAGAAGTGGAAGCAAATTGGTTATTTCGCTTATTTGGTATTTTCACCATGTATGGTGGTGTTAGCTCGTACGTGTGCATTGGTGGTATGAAGGAGAGGAAGCTATTAATTCGTGCAATTCTGTAGCACACTTCAACAAGTGTATCCTATAGAATACCGCCAAACTAGCGACTTTACACCGATCGTCTATCTCCATAAACACGTAGATCTTTAGGAGGAGGATCTGTGACGTCCCATTATCATGAAATAAATTTAAAGTTCTACTGAAGGGCTATAAAATCAGTATAGATGAAAACGTCTTCACTCAACTGAGTTATAATATTGAGATGGATGTCTGGTGTTACAAGAATGGATAAGGTGAGAAGTAGTAAGTACATAAGAATTTTTGAAAGCTTCATCCGTGACTGAAAAATTGAGAGATAGAAGACTGAGATGGTATGGGCCTGTAATAAAGAGGGATAAAAGTGGCATGACCAAAAGAAGATTGATGAGTACAAATGTTAGGGTACACTAAAAAAACATAAGGCTGGATTGTGTTAAGATTGAAATGATGATAATTACTGTGATAGACGACATATGCAAGATAGAAAAGTATAAAAAGGGAGAATTATTAAAATAAAATTCTTTGAACTTTATTGTTTAACATGAATACTTACAATTTTTATAAAATATACAATGTTATGAAGAGGAAAGATTTGTATTTTTGTACGTTCGCAACGAATAAAATCAAAAACTACTGGTCCGATTTCGAAAAATCTTTCACCATTAGATTACTATATTATCCCTGAGTAAAATATGCTATATATACACTTATCCCACCCGTGCAAAGTCGGAACTGGCCTCTATTATAAGTAAAGAAACATGAAATTATCGCTTAAAACTATATCTTCCAATTAACCCAACCAACATTTTCCATGAAAATTTAATTTCAACTGAATCCCTATTTGATCTGTATGTATTATTTGATACAACATAGTGGTTCCTTACTATCGTTATGATATAAATAAATGTCATTTATATGATATTATTAAAATTTCTTAATGTTGCTGTTGTGAAGTATCATTAATATATACATACAATTTAGCATATTATTTAGTGGGGGTTTTCTACATGGTGTTACCAATATGTATATTTTAGTATTTTGTAACTGGTTTGTTGGGATTGATTGGTAAATTTAAAACGGATGAATAATTTTCTAAGAACGTATACATTATAATAATCGCCTTAGAGAAAATACGCCCTACTTACATCAATAGATATAAAATATGTTCTGCAGTATACTATTATTATATAATTATCTTGAGTAAGCTAATAAGAAAATTTATAAATGGGCTTTTAGCTAATGTATTAGGTGTTAAAATTATTTATATTCTTTATATTAACTTCGCTCTCTTTTCTTTCACCATATCCCAATTAATTAGGGTCGGCACAATATGTCTTTTCCTTCCATACTCTTATATTCTGACATACATCTTCTGTCACACCACAAATCATCATATCATCCTTCACGCAATCCATCCATCTTTTTATTGGTCTACCTTTACATCTGTACCCATCCATATTGTAGTTTGATATTCTTTTTGTCACGTGACTTTCATCCCTCCTCATTATATGCCTATACCAACTTCGTCTTGTTCCTCTCAATTTTTCAGTCACGGGTGCAACTTTTAAAGGTTCATCTCAACATTCTCATCTCAGCTGAGTGGAGACGTTTGTGGTTTATCACTTTAGTGACCCAACATTCGGACCCGTAAAGCATGACTGGTCGTATGACAGTATTCTTTATATTAACTTGTTGGGCAATACTTTATGGCAAATGTATTTATTTATAAAAACAAAAATGCAGTCAAATTATATTAACCATAGCTTAAATATCGTAGTATCAATAAATATAACAAATTTAATATATACGTACGACTATATAATATATACACCTGCTTTTCGTTAGAATTTATTTCTGCATGTGTATCGGTGTATTATGATTATTTTTAAACTACACGTGTGATGCCACGGGCAACAGCTAGTTTTATATATGGGAGGAGTGTTTAATTTGTTTTATATTCAAGTTGTTAAGTCTATTTTAGTTTAAGAAACTGGCAACCTTCTGTAGCACACGCGTTTCATTTGCGCAAGAGTGGTCGGACAAACATTGATCACAACCGACCTTGCCCGAAATTCTTCACAGAACACTAACGTCACCCTCTACATTAAAATGTACTGTTTAAACCACTTAATAAAACGTACGCATTTTCCATTTTTACTAACTTTGTTATTTTGTACGATTTTTGAATTGCGTAGTCGATCGAAAGTCGAAGTCGTGGACTGTTTTCTTTGATTATCGCGGTGTTGTGCACTTGGAATTCCTACCGGAAGGTCAAACGGTGAATACTGAACAAATACCATCGATCAACCACCATATTCACCAGATATGGCTCCAGCCGACTTCTTTCTTTTTCCTAAACTTAAATTACCAGTTCGTTGCACCCGAGAACGAAACTCAATTCCGGAAACAGCGTTTAAAAAAATGTTTTGATGATTAAATCATTCGTTGGCGCATGGATATCGTTTCTGAAGGAGCATACTTTGAGGGTGATAAAATAAATTTGAATGAATAACTAATACATGATGTGTATTATTGATCTTTTCCTGGTACTTTTTTGACAGGGTATAAAACCTATTAAAAATGTTGACAGTACTTCTACTCGTGCAAGCAAAAGTCGACTTTATAGTGACGAACATTTTGATTCCGTGAGTGTACAAGGAAAATTGATAAGGCCAATAAGCTTTGTTGTCTTTTTTATTTATTACAGAAAACTGCAATTATTTTAATATCTTATATAAGCATTACCCATTGGATGAGTTATCAGTCTGTATTATGAATTTCCAGTCTACTGTTAGGTTATATTGAAATAAATTTTTTACTAAGAACCAAAGAACCCATAGCTAATAAAAAGGTTATTTGAATATAAGTTTTCAAAACTAGCATACAATCACGATCTATGCTTGAACTATAACAATGGAACCAATGGACGTTATTCTATAAAAGGTATGTAAATTTCTGTGCGTATAGATACCGACTCGGAGCCTTGTTGACGCGAAGAGTGAGATAACTATGCCTAAATAAACGTGAGAAACTGTAACATATTGTGTACAAAACTATACAAAGCTTATAGTCATAATTGAAGTAAGGAGTGTGGGAGTGGCAAGTGTAGACAATAGTCAGACAACACATACATCTAATACGCAATACTGTCGAAACAATGAAACAAGAGGGTTAATTAATAACAGAAATAATTATGACAATTCTCCACCAAGGCTGGCTATGACTGATTCAAACGTAGCTTAAGTAATTAATGTGCTTGGTCAAAGAATGCGTTGTGTTAAAACCGAATTAGGCTTGAAGGCAAATCATTAACATTATATACTTATCTTTGATCTTTTGAAATGTTATTATAATTATACTAAAGTGCAATAATTAAGAGTTGGCATTTCAAAAGAATGAATTGTTCTTTGTGCTTTAAACACACGGTTTATACAACTTCACAATTATTCCTTACTATGTCTTTGTCGAGTTAAAATTTAACTGTGTTACTTCTCTTTTTGCTATATTTTAATGTATTAATTTATATTAAAGTGTTTATAAAATTTAAATTTATATTGGGTCGATTGAATCTATTGCAGGACATATAACAGAAGGAGCAGTTGAATCTTTAAATGGAGATAGCGGCCTAGGGAATGTAATATAGGATACATTAATAGCCTGCGCAAACCCGCCTTCTGGAATTGGACTAGGAAATCTAAGGTCCGGAAATTATTAGCGTAAAGGCGAGGTCTAACAATGGATTGACAAAGGAGGACATTTTATAAGAATATCGCCATTTATTAAAATTATATTTAGATCTTTGTGTATCAAGATGTTTTTAGTTTTGATTCTGTCTCTTTCATAGTTTTGGATATAACTAGTTTTTCATCAAAATTGGGATACCTGTAGTTTCGATATTGGAGTTATCGTATACTAAGTACTTTTTTAACTGATATGATATAGAGACACTATCTCAAATATGATCAACAAACGAGAGAAGATTTTATGTAGTCAGAATAACGAAGAGATAAAGTTTAATGTAAATGTCAAGGAACGTATTTGTACCTACATCGTTGGCATGTCGTTTCGTAACTAAAGGACAAATCGGTAATGTATTTGGCGATGGAATCGAATCATTCGAATCTTACTTCTAAGATCTTTTGAATGTATTGTATAGACCGCAGTATTTTTAAAATTTGCTTTATAATGAGACGGAATATAATCAAATAATTAATGAAAGTGTAGACAGGATACATATATATGGTTTCAAAATTTTTGATAGTCTTACAACATATATGTTGCAATCTATCCTTTAATAAACATAATTTATAATAAATGTATGCCGCATGTATTTTAACAATTATATTATGCAGATAAAATCTAATATTTTATGCAAACGACATTTATTATATGCGGCGGTTATTTCTGTTGTAATAGTAAATGGAGTACATATCTGAAGTTATAGCAAACTACTGATTCCCTGTAGTGTCGTGTTTCCAGAATTTAAGTGTATTGATTAGATAATACTATATTATCAGAAGCTGGTTCATGTCAGTCTTGAATTTAACAAAACAACAATCTCACTTTCATAAAACCATGAAAGATGTTACAATGTTTCTATCTTTCTCCTATTTCAAGACCTTCATTATAAATTAATTATTCTTACTCGGGTTTTGAAGTATTATTTTTTACTGAAAATATAATAAGCGCTTGTATACAGTTTCTTACCAAAACACTATAAAATAATTATCGGTTGGTTACAATCAAATCGAATCAATTGCTTACAAAACTCTCTGAACAAGTATTCGCTCAACCCCTGCCGTGTTACGATCGTAGCTTATTTGAAATCGATTTGATAAAGACTTAGTTACAGTTGCGTACTGTTTTCATACTCAACGCTGATTTCATGGATCGGGCTATTTTCCATTCAGTAACATCGTAATTCCGTTGCGGTAGTTATAGGTTTTGTCCTCTGGATTCTAATATCACCTTCGTTGTCTCGGAGTTTTATCAGCATTTTAAATTTACTGCCCCGCTTTTTAACTTACTCAGGTAAGAAGCAGAGGTTATATATTTAATTAATTATTTATTTAAGAAAAGAAATCTATAAAGTGAAGTAGTTTGGGTATAAACTAGTCTACATTGAAAAAAATCATTCTTATATAAATGCTGGGCTTAGAAAGATATCGAGGTTGACTTTTGATGCTAGTTCGTTAAAATTAGATGCGCTACGAGGATAGGAAGAATTTTGCCTGCAGTTAGTGGATGCAAGAGGTACGTGCACAACACTTGTCGCTGCTTATGCCGTTAGCTATATTATAGATGATGAAAATCTATGCGTTAATTTAAAAATATAATCAACTGATTTTACAACGGATTGGCATTTCATTTTTATACACGAATTAATGAAATACGGAGTTTACGTCTCTAGGCAAAATCTACAAATAATACATCTTATTTCGTTGTTTTAAATATCTAGGTATACATTTTTAAAGGAAAAACGTGTATATTTCTATAAAAATTGGTAAGTTCTACAAAATCTGGTCTCAATTATGCAATTGAATAGTTTTTTAATAAGTCTAACTAAATTTCAATTTCTTAAGAATTTTGTTGGACTTCGATTGTATATCGTTTTTTGATTTGTGAACAGAATGAGAAGAACCCATAACTTTTAAACGTGTCCGATTATTTAATAACTCTATAGATATAATATTTCACTTCCTAGTTTCTAGTAATAAGTCTTTGTGGCTTTTCTAAATAGTTTAAGAATCTTACGTTAACTTGTTGCGGTTAGTTACGTCCTACACGAAAGGAAATGTGCGGATATTTTTAGTCTGATCTGAAAAAAGAAAAGAAGAAAAAAGAGTATACTCTTTTTTCTTCTTTTCTTTTTTAATTTAATAACTCCTACAGCTGTAGATATGTAACTGCATCTCAATGTCTGTTTAAAGTATTAATATAAACAGCTATGGAATATTCTAGCAGGGACATTTTCTGTTGGCCTTATACGGCCGACAAATTAATTTATTTTTAAATCTATACATGGCTAATGATATGACGCTGTCTTGGGGAGGCATACGTCCAGCAGTGACGACGACGACGTAAATGGCTAATGAACTACTTACCGTTGAAATTTAGTTCAATTACTCTTAAAAATGTTGCTATAAATGTACAAATCGATTTTAATCTTAACTTAATAATAAGAAACAATCATAAATTGTAAATACTTTATGAGCTCTCTCAAGAAATTGTTATCTGAACACCAATAATTTTAATTAAATTCAAACAAGAACTGTTGTAAATTGTTTAAATGAGGACAAGGATGTCGACCTGCGGCCGTGCGGTGCGGCTGCGTGTGACCGCAGTCTGCATCCAAAGATTTAATTGATATTATTCACCTGCAAAGTTCTATCGACAGCGGTCCTCGACGTTCCTTCAACTTTAAACTGAGAACAAGTGGCGGACATCCGCCGGATATAGGTACTTAGCACATCACTATCACTAGGAAATGTGTTCCAGTTGCAGTATGTCGGAGGTCACCGACGTAGAGCGCTGTCGACGCGCGATCATTGAAAACTAAAGTCTAAACTCGCGCGCACTCTCGCGCTTTCAAAACGCGACACCACCTTCTGTAACACAGCGGAATGAAAGCGTGTTGGAAAGGGACATCTAGACAGTTCTTTCTCTTGCTTTGCTATTAAAATTGGCAAACAGGCTTTCTTATTGATGATAGTGATTATTCAAATACATAATTTGCTTGTGATAAAAGTAATTAGTTCAAAAGTCTAACCATATTGTTATTTACATTGTACAAAAATATTAAACTAATACAATAAAGAGAAGTTACTTATATTGTATTCTACCTATAATCCCTCAAGACTACAAGAAGGATATTAAGCCTAGTTTTCTATGGGTAGAACTAGGTAGGCTACGCTACCTCTCTGGATCGCTATATTGAACCGTTAAACGAGGTAGGCACCAGCCCTCTGATCACCCGAAAAGTTGATCAGTCATTTTAATAGCGCTTTGTAGAGGCTCATGGTTACTAAAATTAAATTTAAAATATTACGCTTCGAACAAGTTATGTGAAAACTATAAGTGCTCATTTCCAATACTTCCTTTAACGCAAACATGTAATGAGGAAACGCTTTTGAGGATTGAGGCGGTAGCGTCGATTCAACCGTAATAGACCGTAACTACACTCGGAATTTTCCGCATAATTATTTTATGCGTATGAAGTAGAAGTAGAATCAACGTGTTTGATTTATCAAGTTAAGGAATATATGTTTAAAAGATAGAAAAAAAACAGATTTTTAGATAGTCCAGAGTAGGGGTTGGTGATCGGTAAAAATAATAATAATACTTAAAGTGAGAGAAAAGTACGTAAATTAGTAAGATCTTCAATTTTTTTGTAAATATAAAAAATTAACATATAATTTTATTTAGTCAATAGGATAGATAGACGACAGTCAAATAACTGAGAATTTTTATCATCTTACAAAAGTTGGGTTCTCATAGATTTTGTACGAATGTAGATAGAAAAATTATGAAGTTATAATGTTGTATAAGTAAAAGGAGTCATATAGTTTAACTGTTTAAACAATGACTAAACTGATTTATATTATGCTGTTCTGATACGATGGCATTTTATAGATAGTTTCATAAGTAAATAATGTTACTAATATTAACTGTGAAATCTGTCATGTACCTAATAGCGCATTCTATAGAAGAATCCTTGACCCTGTGAATACCACTCTCACACGGATATTCAAACGAATAATTCAATCAATAGCTTTTAATAGCTTCTTAAATGAATATTTACAAACATAAGAATAATAATGTACTTAAGTAATATATATATATATATAATGTAAATTCGTAATGTCAAAAATGGACTCGTAAATTAGCGTTTGTATAATATCTTATACGAAAATATGACTTGTAAAGTAAACAAAAATACATGTGCTGTTTCGGGTCAGTCTCCGGTTCCATTTATCTTCATTTTAATGTAAATATAAGCGTCTTTGTGACTTATATAATCGCAGCCAAGGAAACAGAGCGTATTTTAGTGTTTCTGACATGAACGGCTTAGTTGCCAGTGTTTGCAGAGCAATTATGAAATTATGATGTTTGCTGATAAAATTCACGGCCTTATAAATCGTTAATAAGAACAGGCAAGTGTTTGATTACCTTTTTTAATTTCATTTAGTTGATACTAGACTTTAGACTGTTTTAGCGGCTTTTTTAGGGGCAGGGTCTCTTAGTTGGGGAATGTTTTCCAAAATATTTTTCTATGGGTCATAGTCTTTTAGGACAAGTACAAATGTAGCCAAAAATTCAAGGCAAGCACTAAAATGTGTCTAATAATGATGACAGTCTATATATACGTATATATATATGCGTTGTACGTATATATATACGTATATATAGACTATATATATATACGTATATGTATGCGGCTGGTTGCAGGCATTCGGTGTGATCTTGGTTCCGGCTCTGCGTTCTGGTGAGGTTTTCCTTTCTTCTTATTTTTTCTGTCTTTCTTTCTCTCTTTTTCTTACTTTTTATTTTTATGTTTACAGTATTTTACGGTAGCTAATATAATTTAAATTATTTAATATGTGGCAAATGATGTTGGTATTGTATCAAGTTAAAATATTTATGTATAAGTTTCATAATAAGTTGTAAATTCTGTACAATACTGTTTTTTTGTCCAAATAAATTAAAAAAGAAAAATATACGCCACGTTATTTCTGACATAATACATTTATCAAGTCGGGACATTTCCAGACCTCAATCTGGAATTGCTGAAAACCATTCTAGACGTTTTCTTTTCTAACATTACTGACGGCTTCAAGTAGTTTGTCTGTAGTATTTTTATGTATGCAGAAATGTATTATCAATGCAACTTAGGTTTATTAATATTGCAAGTTCTGTACGATATTAATATTTAATTTCTTACTTCCTTATAGATTAATGAAAATTAGAAGACATCGAAGATCATGGAAAGTGAAATATAGCGTTGAGCAGAAAAAATAACAAAGACAAATAGTGCCAGCGATTATAGTGATTAAAGTGTTCGTACGTACAGATTGGTCTGGCTTGGAACTTTAACTACAGAACGTAACTTATTATTTATATATAAATAATATCAATGAGATACCTTTAAAAGAACTAGACCATTTTCTACCGCCTGCATAGGATAGGCAATAAGAGTGTTCAGAATGAAACCATCGTCCACTTTCTATTACCGAAACTCTCGCTAGCGGCTAATTGTTCACTTCCTTAAACTGCAACCCTTCTGAACGTAAATATTCTCAACCCCAGCCTCAATCTCAGCCCCAGGAGCTAGAAACGAGGTTTTCCCCCAGCACAACGCTGAAACGTAGATTTATTTAAAGAAACGTTTGAAAAAGTTTCTTTAAAATCGATCGTACTTTGGGTTTTTTGAATTATCATTGGCGACGGTAACTTAACGTCACGGGTCTGACAGCCTATCTGCTCTGTTCGAATAATAAATAACAAAAGGAAAATAGCAGGGTATTATTTTCTACGGAAGGTTTACCGAAATACGTTTGCTTTATCCGTGACATTTGTAAAGTGAACAGAAGATTGCAGATAAAAATGTATTGTTACTAACAAACATTATCGTCTAGGCACGGGGTGATTGTGATAGACAGATTCAATTATATCCATTACGCCGTTAAATTCCGATCGAAAGGTTAGGGGTTAGACTGCCATTCTTATACTGAAAACCTTGTGTTTAATTAGGTTTAACGATGTTTGAATGCCTGCGGGTCTTGAAAGTTTTATAATTCGATAGTATTTTAAAATTTTATTAGTTTTTCGTGAAACTTACAATTTAGATATTTTCAAGTCTCTCGTAAATATGTGATTTTCAAGGTAAGCCGGCTCTATCTCTGCGTTTCCACTTGACATCAGATGTAATTTCAGGCAAACTTTTGATACCTGCTATCTAAAAAATGAACCCGCTTTCAACTTAGCGAGTATCCATTATTTTCTAAGTTTATGTTAATTACCGATCCTAAAAAAAACATGTTTCCTAAAACTGGTCTTATAAAAATGACCATAGCGGGTCTCAGATATTCGATTCTATGATAGACAACAACTTTATCTCGGTAAATGATGGTTCTGTGACTGGTATGAGATAGTGAATGGATCTATACAACAATCATCCCCAGATGTTTCATTTGTATCCTTAGACTTGGCATTAAACTGTGAGTGGAGAGGATTAAATGAATCATTAGGTAGCGATCATCTCATTATTAAATTAACATTTCACTTTCATGAAAACATTGCAAATATAAGGACTGGAATCTTGGACTAGTTTTAGTTTTTTCCAAAAGCGACCCCAGGCCCCTTTAAGTGTGTTTTGCTATTTTAGAATTTGGCCCTGAAGGTCCACATGAAAAATTTACCTGTGTATCCTAATTATTCTGTTTGTGTGTATGTCACCGAACTCCTCCTAAATGGTTGGACCGATTGAGATAAAACTTTTTGTATGTGTTCAAGTGCATTAGAAAATGGTTTGAATCCACAATTACACTTGGTAGGTGACGCTGCATTCGAAATCTAGATTTTTGTTATTCAGAGCAGTACAATGTCTGCCGGGCTCGTTAGTAATTATATATTCATTATTACTAGATAAATGATTATGCGTTGATTAGTGTATAACATACCTAGCCTGTAAATACTGTACTCTATGTATGTACTATTATCATTGTAGAATCATTACAGAAACGTGTGCAAGTCTATCTATAATAATTTGTGGTAGATTCAACGAGACAACGTATAATTCATCTCGAGGCGGAAATAGCATTACACCAACAAAAGTTTACGATACATTCATCTTTAGTATTGATGTTAAAACGTAATAAAGCACATTGTTAAAAATGTTATTGCATGTTATACGCTACTTTATGCTTTTGAATATTAATTTTTTGCCTTTACATGTATTATTTAACCCAGTTTTTTGCTATTGTGCATTTCAAAAGAATTTGGTTTGCATGCGTAATCTTCTAAAAGATTTGTATGAGGTTTTTGACCTCCAATAATAATTTTGGATTGTGATATGACATAACAAGCTAACTACCAAATTCACGAATTCTCTTAAATTTATTGTAACATTTTTAACTAGCACAATAATCTAGATTTAGTAAATACTAGCTGTTTCGGCAGGCGTTGTCCTGCCCTTGAAAAAAAAAATATAGGCTCCGATTCTAGTGTCACCTACCAGTTCCAATTGTGAATCTAAACCATCCGGGGATCCACTCAAACATACCAAAAAATCATCAAAATCGGTGTAGATTAGGAAGATCCTAGAACGTGATTCCAGCGCCACCTACCGGTTCCAGTTTTGTTGACCCACCCAAACACACACAAAGTTGAATACAAATCGGTAAATTCGTTCTCAAGTTATGTGCGCACATACATTTCTATGATTCATTTTCATACATCAATTTTGTAGATGTGACTGTAATGACCCATTTCATACTAGCTGTGCTCGCTATATCGCTCATGCGATCATCATCATCATTTAATTCTAAACCAAGATGAAACATTCAGAATGAAGTGAAACATTCAGATGACCCTGCAGGTGGGAGCCGAGCTCTGTACGATACGACAACCACGATACACACAGCATTAGTGATTTACATTTATTAATCTCTAATATTTCCCCTGAAATCCGTTGCATACTTCGGATTCCGTTTGAGGCAAACTTTCCAACCAACACACAGACAATTTATAAAAGCAACCATATACTTATTTATTTTGTCCAAAATAGTAGACTCGGACATTAATTTATTTAAGTAATATTCTGTTCATATCGTAACTTGTAATCACGAAATAACGTTGCACGTTGCAATATTATTGGTGTGCTATATTTTTGAAAGCAAACTGCATTTTATGAAGCAATATTCCCAGATTTATAACCCGTTGCAATATGATATGCTGGTAGTTTAGCATTGTGGCCTTAATTGCGAGGTAAGAGCAATCTGATAAGCCATTCTACAGATCTAAAGTAACAAACATACAGGTACAAAACTTGGCAATCAAAATTATAATATTCAGATTCCTTCTTAACCTTATTGTGTTTTACTTGTAATGTTTTTTTTAAATAATTTTGATTCCGTAAGCTTTGGAGAACATTTATGAGATATTTACCTTCAGTCATCCTAGGTGTGTAACTAAAATATGTAAAAATTTCGACGTTCACATATTAAGCCGATTCGTACAACGCTGTGCAGAAGGAATAAAATAATTTTTATTTCTTTATATAAGTATAGTGGCGAGCGATGGTGGAACGAATTAGTTGGTTTAAAGAGTTCAGAAAAAAATAGAACAATCTAGAACAAAAAGAAAGGACAGTTACATTTTAGAAAGGGATAGATGATGACCAAAATAATAACTGTAGAAAAGAATCACCTACGGCTGTGCAAGTCATTAAAAGCGTTCAGATGGAAAATAACTGGTGGTTTCTTAAAATCCAAAGTGCGTAATAAAGTGTGACCTACTTAATGACCGACATAATATTAATTGCTGGATACGAACCTTCCCCATTTCGAGGGATGGACGGCATAGCCAGCCACTCTTATTATGTCATATGTATATTTTGTGAAATGAAATGTCTATTCTTGAACTATAAGTATATGTCAGTGAGCACAGCACAGTTGAAGGAAACGTGCATTGATACGTTAGACGAAGGTTAATTCGTCGTGCCTAGTAAGCCTGTGTCACGAGCACCCAACAAGGTTACTGTCTGAACCTTTTACTTTGAATTAAGACCGAGGAGTCTTTAATTACGAACCATAAATAACGTAGGTCCGAGAATAATAACACAGTAGGAGCTTTTTGTAACGACTACTAGTCATGCTCTGATTTGTTTAATTCATTTACATTGTACAGGTATGCTTTAGGGTAAAACAAGAATAATATTACAAATATTTGAATATTGAATTAATGGCAAGTCTAGCAAATTCATTCCTACAAAGAAAGATCATAATAAATTGACTACAAAAAAGTCGCTTGAGCTGTTACGGTCATGTTTATGAAAACCGACAGGTTACGCTGATCAGTTCATTGAATGTTGCTTTTTACGTCGTGAAATGATTTCGTCTGATGGCTGGTGATGTAATGATCTTACAGTTAGTCGTAATTAAAGATCGCGGAAAGTGAAGAAGAGAATAGGAAAGTGGAACCTTAAATACTTCTAGTTTGTGCCATATTCCACCATGCTACTTGATCTTCAGGGTCACTTTTACGCGCCTACTAAAATTTTCAAGTGTTGTTAATTAGTTCTCCTGCTTTGTATGTTTCGGTCCACCACTTGAACCAGTCATCGATTCTTCCTCTCTAGCAGAATTTAAGCGAAATTTTAATTAGTAAAATTTCTTTTCTAGTTTGATAAATCATTTGAACGATGTAAGAGAAAATCAAAGAAAGCCTAAAAGTATTCTTTCTACTACTGGTTAATTAGGCATAAATTATTAAAAAAAAGAAGGGATCGTTATGTTTAAAATATATAAAATAATATACAATTTGAACACGACGAGTACCAGAAAAATCTATTTTGAGCATAGTAATTATATATAGCAAAATATTTTTTCCTTTAAAAACCATCCGAATTTTATTATTGAGGAAGACCATCCATAAAATACAAACATAATTTTTAAAATTGTTACTCGTTTATTATTTGTTATTATTATAGGTGTAAAAGGTGTCGAACGTATTCAAAAGAATGTATAGAAGGCGATTAAAAAGATGTTTAGCAGCAAACCTTGGTTAAACTAAAATATCGTCTACATATAAATATTTATAATTAGTGTTAGGCAATTAATTTAACGGGATTCGGGGCAATTGAGCAATAAATTTTTGCTTCTGCAATATCCGAAAATGATATACAATTCACAAAAAATGTACCACTTCCACTAAAACTAAATAATTTTGTTACTTGAAATTATTTTCATTACTGACTGAAGTATATTATTGTTTAAAATTAAAAAGAAATTAATTTCATTTATCATTTAAGAGCATGCTCTTGTCGATGGAGCCTCTTCCAATCTTCTCTATTATGGGCCAATTGTTTTACTTCTCCGTAAACACGACACCCACTTTTTTTTATTTGGTCCATGAATGCTCGCCTTGGTCTTCCCTTCCCTCTCCTTGCTTCCAAAAAAAACCGCAAAAAGAAATAATAAGATAAAATATGTAAATAGTTATTATTATAGGATAATAGTTTAGTAAAAAGAAAAACAACATTTACTTAAATATTTATTTACAAATCCACATTACTTAAATATCTTAAATTACTTGCCAATTAATTTCATTTTTTACATTATTTACATTCACATTAAAACTGATTTTCAAAGTTAATTGAGTATTAATATTAACTTTTAATTTAATCAACGAGATAATATTTTGTACACTCAAAATGCAATGAATTATAATTTTGTACTAAAAAATTACTTATAAATTCGACGTCAATTACATAAACTAAAAATAAATAAGTTAAATTATATTTCTTAAACCTAAAATAGCTTCCATTCGTACGATATGGGTATTATCTAAAATATTATTACATAATTATTCTACCATTGCTATGTCTGTACATTCAAGCTTTTAAAAAAGCAACTGGATTAACTATATAAAATTATAAAGAATGGAAAACACGATACATTTTTTTAAATTTCTTATCTTCGGATTATTTATTTGTCTGTTTGTTCGGGCTTCACGTAATGACTACTGGGCCAATTTCAATACGGTGCTTACTGATCGACAGGAAATTCTTAGTGTAAAACCTGCGTTACTGTTTATCCTGGGAATTTTTCTAAAAATGATTTAAAATGGTCAAATAAAAATGTGATTTTTATACTGATCGATAGCAAATTTTATATAATAAAATGTGTGATATTTTTTATCTCAGGAACCTCGCAGGAATTATCACGGGAGAGGGTTGTAGTTCTTCAGGTGTATAAAAATTAGTTTATTCAGTTTTGCCTAAAACGATAGCTTAAATGCTGCGATTTTGTGTCCGGGAATTCCGCTCGAATTTAAAGTCAAGCGTGGACGAAGTCGCAGGTATATCCTAGTTATATATAAAGGTAAAGACAGCAATTTAACATTTAAAAATACTTATTTAGAGAAAATAATTTTGATTTTCTAAAAGAGATCGCTTTAAACGACATATTAATTATTCATAATCAGACCTTTTCTAAATATATGAATTTATTTTAGGACGCGTTAATACTAGAACTGAATAATCTTAGTACCCTGGTGTCGCCTTGATGATTGGTTATACTTGTTCGCTGAATATCTAGTATCGAGTTGAACTTAACATCCTTGGTAACGTATTAATGTATATCTAACTAGCTGTACCCGCGACGCCGTCTGCGTGGAATTTGTTTTCAAAGCAGACATACAAAACAGCCTAACTCATACTGGTCCAAGCAAGGGCGGCATCTATGTAGGGTTATGATTTATCTAAGTTTTATAAAATGTTTACTCAAAATGCTTTTTTATTATTAATAAATAGTCATTATCTACGTACGTACCTATATAAGTCATATTTAAGGATAGAAAATGTTACATGTGCATATATAAATATTATTGGCAGTAAAACTAGAATCTTTACTAAACTTGAAAATACACTCTTTATCCGAAATTTTCGAAGTGATGTATGAAGTATGGAAGACGACGCGTCCTGTTCACTTGTTCGCAGGCTGACATCACTGATTTCGTAAGGGGCCGTGGGCCACATGAGAACACGCCGATTTTGGACACCTGTATAAATAATATTAAAATAGTTAACAAATGTTATAACGGGGTATAAATGTGTTTCACATGTATTTATTGATTATACAAAAAATCTAAATTTCTTTGTATTTTTGTATATTGTACAATTACTGTTATTTTTTATGAGCTTTAATTTTAAGATTTTCATGGATGTGGCTGACTTTATAATTCGACAATGAAAGAAAAAAAATGTCTGCGGCAACCATTCCGATGTATATAATACGATGTGTTAAGTGCATAATATGATGTCTCATTGGAGCTATGCACTAGGCAACAAAGAATTTCTGGTTGCAGCAAATATTAGAACTCTAAAACAATATTGGCTGCTGAGATCAGTTGTTCAAAATTTTGGTTGCCTCTGCTAGTTTGCCTAAAGCGCGGTCGGTGACATTGTAAAAAAAGCAAGTTATGTTTGTTTTATCTATACTAAAATTATAAAGAGGTAAAGTTTGTGACGTTGTAGGGGGTAATCTCTGGATCTACTAAACCGATTTTGAAAATTCTTTCACCGGTGGAAATCTACATTATTCCCGAGTGACATACCCATTAGATTGTGATTAATTAATTTTAGGATGCCGAGCGAACTGGGCACGGGTCAGCTAGTGGGTTATATTACCTATAGCTGACAACCGAAGGCCGACCCCAATGACATAGGACATATAAAATTCGTTAACGAAATTTATTACACCAGAAATCGAATCTGGAACCGCTTGTATTTTAGTGATCTAGGCGGCCAAAGGATGAGACCACTCAACCACAGAGGAGTCCGTTCAACGCTGTAAAGTTCTTAATTTATTTACCTTCAATATTTTATAATTAATATTCATAACGATATTTTTAGTCCCTGAGCAACTACCGCTAAAGCAGGTGTTAAAATAATAATAAATTTATCATGCACTGGTTGGTACATATTATGTATGTACATAATACACGTGCGTAAACCCATTAACAATTTGTTTTAATGACACACACACTTAAATTAATACTTATTTATATAACGTTATAAATGTCAATGAAATAATACTTACGTAACTATGTTTCTTTTGCACAAACTTCAGGAATGAGGACATGTCCGGTCGGCCGAAGTGGTTCACGGCTTTTAGGCCCGTGAACATCGAGGTTCTTGACAGACGTTGGAAGTGATTCTCGCAGATGTACTAGAAAAAGTTAATGCTAATAAATCTTTTCAAATAGCTTCAATTCATCAATTTATTCCTTTTTTTCTTATAAAGAGTTTTGTTACTTTTAGGTTATGTCAGCTATGTTTATTTATTTGTTTTATTTATGTTTGCTTTTAGGCAAATTGATCAATTGGTGGTAGTGATTACCGTCGCAACACTAAGGTAATTGAGCGTTTTTGCCCTTTTTGAAAAATCCCATAATGTAGCGCCCTGAGATACCCGCGGGAAGGAGTTCCTTCCACATTATAATATAAACGCCACAATTCAAGTGAAAATGCTAAAAAAAATATGAAATTTACTGTGCTATTCATATGATCCATAATTATAAACGACTGTGTTTAGAATTTCTGTCTGTCTGTCTGCAAGTACGTTTCGGATAGGCTCTGAAACGGTTGACTAAATTTTAATTAATATTTTAGTGATTAAAACAAGAATTTTATCTCAAATTCCTATAAACTAGTGATTTTTTCAGTTATTAGTTATAACTATGTCATGATCTTGAAGATTTTAATGTGTATTCGTTGTATGAGGCATTGAACCCTGAAGTTGTTTAAAATTAGACAATAATAGCAAAATTTTAGGAGTATATTGTTCTATGGATTGGATGAGAAAATTTCTCTTCCGCGATCATTCTCACGCGACCGACATCAACATTGCGAGCTTGACTGACGTAATATTATTGCAATATATATTTTGGTAAATTATGTGATGAAGAGATTCATAACATGGGCGTGGAAAAAATACAGCAGATTCGTTAACTGGCCGGTTTACTTTATGCCTTAAATAAGTGATACTGTTATCGATTTCATGAAAGAAGACTACAAAAACTTTATATAGCCCACTATGCTAGCTAGATGTCACTGGCATCTATTGTAACGTAATTGTTTTCTATCGTAATTGATTGTATTATTGATTTAGTTCTAATACTTATTCTGTTTTAAATAAGACGTCGAAAAATCCATACATTTTAAATATTTTCCTGATTTACTTACAGTGTTAAAGTACGTTATATATATATATATATATATATATATATATGTGAGATTCTGTCATTGAGTTATATGTACTATGTACTACATTATACCTCATTGGTATTTTTCTATATGTCTGTCTAGCTGGAGAAGATTATTCGTGATACCTCCTAATGAACAGTAGGAATGTAGCTTATATTTCTTCAGTGATGATGATATCATTTTGAACTGAGTATAAGATTTGAGGTTTAATAAATAATATTAAAACAGATGTAGAATGTGAACCTATACATCGTTTATACATACATTGCTAAATGATTGCGATAAATTGAACATTGACTTACCAACATTGTAGTTCTTAGATCAAACTTGTGGAAAAATTGGGTAATAAATATGTGTATTTCCAAAACATTTGTGACGTCTTTACGCTCTACGTCTCGTAACACCTCGATGAACCATTCAAAGTGTTTGTGTGAGGGACATATCCATAGGAAGTATACCTATTGACAATGAAGAATACAATCATATCATTATCACTAATTGGCTTTATGAGCGTCACATCAGTTTAATTGTCCTACAAACTAGTGTCATTATTACTTCTCTGCTTATTTTTACTTGCGGCCATGTTTGACTTTAAACTGTTATTTTAAATAGACAGAGCTAATTATACCATAATATATAAAGAAATATTTCATAATGCTATTATGAAAATCATAATATATATAATAAATGCTGTACCCTAAAAGGTCTAGTGTATAATTAAATCATATCTATGTATCGACATTAAGCATATGAATTGAATTGCGTTGATAAGGTTGTAAATGATTCCTAAAAAAGTACTTAAGTAATTACCGCATACCTAAAACAAACGGTTTTCCATCTTAAACTGCGTTTTATTTTAACGTTGTTAGTGATGACGATAAAAACAAGTAAACAGGAAAAAACTGTATTGTTACCTTCTTACAAGCAACGCCAGAATATCTATTCGTTGACGTTCCAAAAACGAGATCATTGAGAATAGAGGCGTATGGAGTAACTCCGATTCCTCCGCCTACCATTACTGCCACTTCAAATTTGTACCAATCTTGATTCCCACCACCAAAAGGGCCTTGGATTCTGTTGAATAATATTTACAGTATTATAATCAAAAGAAAACAACTTACGGAAATGCCGAGTTGTCTTAGAACATCGTTTTCAGTAAAAAAAAGTCTCTCTCTCTTCTTCTCTTCAAGCCACACATGTTGTGAAACGGTGGTAAATTAGATTAGGCTCCCATAGAGTAAATAATATCCATAAACAAAATTAAAACTAAATTATTAAAATGAAGAAGTTGGCGGAAGGCTAAATTTAAAATACGGACACCATCTGTCGTCCGGAACCACTGAAAAGCGGCCGAAACGTCGGATAAACAAAATCAATTACCACAACAAATAAATTACCGCGCTTAAAGCCGTTAAAACCCCCGTTTTAACGGTTTTAAGCGCGGTAATTTACATATGTCAATTTTTTTAAATAATTATATGTCAAAGTAAAAAGTAAACTCAAAACGTTGGAGTTCCAACTAGAATACTAAAAATACAACAGTAACGCGGTGGACGTAACAGCAGAAATTTTAAATTTATCAATTTAATTTTTTTACTAATTCAATGGAACTAAAGTATATTTTTTAATGCCTGCTGAGCATTAAAACTACACGAAAAATCAACCGTAACTGGTTTTGCAAAGTTGTGGTTTGATCCCCGTATGTATAATTTCGTCAAACTAGTAGAATTGTAGTCTACTGGTAGATATTACGAATATCAGTCGATATGAACTTGCGTGAAACGAATTCTTTCAAACAGTATTTATTACACAACCAACGCAAGAGAAAATTTGTAAAATAAATAGCAAATTTACATATATCACTAAAACTGAACTTTCCGATCCTCGTGATATCTTTATTATTATTTGAAGGTTTCTCTGACACGGTCCTTGGTATGTTATGTTGGAAAATATTTGGTCATTATGGCCGTAATGACTGTGAGTGCGAAGCGTAACAGAGAAACGTATTAGGCGTACATCATGCGATGTTTGTGGAAACCATTAGACTCATTAGAGTATCGGGTCAGTGTCAATTGAGTAATTGGTCAATACTTTTGGTAACTCATCTAAGGTTATACGACTGACGTACTAGTTATTTTTATGTAATTAGATACCAATGATGAGTAACTAAATTAGAATATTAATTAGAATATGATATTTCTACTTGCCTTTTCTTGGATATTTAATAATATTAGAGCCACGATCACTTCTCATTTATTTTTATTCTTGCAACAAGTTCTTAGTTAGGAACCAATTTTTAGCGATGAAATCGCTTGTTGTACACATTTAGAAAAGTACTATAGAGTACTAGTCTTTACAAGGTTCAAGAAAAAAAAGATGTTATTTGCGATTACGAATAACGTTTTTTATCTATCTAATACAGTATGATATTATATATATATATATATAAATGTATACATATATATATATATATATATATATATATATATATATATTATATATATACGTATATATATTATATATATATATATATATATTTATATATATATATATATATATATATATATATTATTCTTGTGTACTATATGTGGTTCATTATATATTTATATTTAATTGTCTAATGTATTATGTACATAAAATATTCGGCAGATAGAATGCATTTTGAGAATCATAAAAAGAACAGTACCACCATTAGACGGAACATAAATTTGTTCTCTTCGATTACCCGTCATTTTTCACAAAGCAGTATTTCTAATGCATACTCGTACAGTGTTTTTATGAGCATAATATAACTTTATTCAAACATACACATATCGAAAGATAAGTTGTTTTTCACAATTAACTTACTTAGTAATTATTTTTTATAAGCTTACCTTATCCGAGGATGATCTTCAGGATTGTAATTGCAAGGGTCGAAATAGTTCCTCAGTTTCCAAGTCCATGGACCCTGTGCTTTTATGTGGCATGATAGGAAATTTTCGTGCGGGGCTGATGTTAACGTGAAAGAATGGAACTCTTCTTTTTTGAACGCAGTACATGATAAGCGAACCCATTGACCTGTATGTAATATATGTATATATATAAATATTATATTGAATTTATATCATTAAAAAAACTTCAAGCGAATTCAACGTTGATAACAAAATTTTGTATTACACGCAATTTATTTTGAACTACTATGAGTGAAAATATTGATTAAGTGAAGTGATTCAAAGTAGAGGTCACGACCGTAATCACTAAGAAGAAAGACACGCAGAAATAAAGAGAACAGAGATGAAGATTATAGCATAAGTAATAGTAGCATAAGTTTTAGGTGTTGTGTTAAGGTCTTTTGATTATGGTACCGTTAGATTCATATTTTGGAATACTACACAAGCCGACACTTTACTTTCTGATTTCAGACGTATTCCAATCTTAAAATCCAATTAAGGCATGCACATAGTTCCAGAAACTAATAGCGTAATATATCTAGAATATACTAATGAAATTTCACGATACATAAACATACCTGATAAATATTTGAGGTTTGGAGGCCTGTAAAATTTTATCTTGATGACGTCTGATGGAAGCATCTCTGTTTCTAGTACATCTAACGCTAGGTATTCAGTACGTAATGACACAACCTGGTAAAGGCAAATATTTTATATTCATTTATTTGCCTTACAACACGAATCTTGTTATAAAAACGTCTAAACGTTCATATCAATTAAATTAATCGCGATCTTTCGTATCATGAGTTTGAATGTGTATTACCTTTAAGATGTACACAGATCTAATGTAATGTAATGGGAACTGGGCTAAATCAAAATTATACTATGTACATATTTATACATTGTTTAATGTTAGAAGATAATTTTGGTACAACGTTATACACGATTTTTCCAATTTTAATGATATTTAATGATATCAAATATTTAACTTAAGGACCATCTAAAGTGAAATTTCAGTGTAAAAAATATTTTACATTGATCATCTATACACATAATGAAATTAAAAATTAATCTATAATGTAAGAAAAAAAGTCATAGGTGATTTATTTCTATATTACGTATACGCAACATAAAGTGGTGTACATACAAAAAGTTTGTAAATAATAAACCAAAAATCTTGACATTATTTTATTAAATAGTCAAGATAATATGATATGGGTCTTATAATATTAAGTATAGGGTCTATCAATAAAAAATACTTTTGTCTTTACACTGTTTTTGGAAGACAAAAGAACATAATTACACCGAAATTACACCGACCCACAAGAAAGTGGTTTGTATTTTAGTAAATTTTGAGGGTGTTAGACCAAACTGATTCGGATTCAGCGCATCGAAATACATAAGAATAAGGGGTCTGGTCAAAATTATAGACCACTTTTTTTGTAGGACTGTGTTATATAAGATTCTCTTATATAGTAGAACTTTTTAAACATAAAAAAATTAAAATGGGTATCTACCTTGTCTAGGATGTAAATTATAGCAGGTATCATAAAGAAAATCCAAAACCTAGGTGCACCAGTAAGTCGAGCCAGGCCGTGTACGAGGCAAAGGGCGTACAGCGCGATGTGGAGGGAATGAGCGCGCCAGAACCAGGGGTACGCGCGTTTGCGAATCACAGGATGTGCGAATACAAATATAATGCACATTATTATGAACAACAGCACACCTGTTATGCCTAAAAATAAACTTTAAATAATAAAATTGAAAAGTAAAATGTTTCTGATAAGGTGGAAAAATGTCAAAATGAAACAGCTACATACATTGGTTGGCTTGATAATATTGGCTATATAAGAAATGGTGGAGAATAAAGAAAGAGAACCGATAACCGAACGTAAGCGAGTCGGTTATTCCAGATATCGCTTGAGTGATGTAGCAGACGTAAAAGGCTGACCTGCGTGAACCTCAACATTAATTAGCAAGAAACAGCGGTGAATAGAGAGAAGTAGAAGATTCTTGTTCTGAACTTCAAGACACTTTTTTACGGTATTTAAGCCAGAGAAATTAGTTTACTTTGCCTTAAAATGTTATATTAAAGTCAGTTCGATACTAATACGTTTCATACCGCTTTCTATAATTTTCCAAGCATTTAAACCCTGGTTGCGTTCGGAATGTTTGTATCGACGTCCAGAGATCGCTATGGCACGAATCCAATCCTTATAGTACGAATGTATACATCTATAAGTGAAACTACATTTTCTCTACCAAATTTCATAAATCTGTTGTAGTTCATATGAAGCTAGTCGTTTTGCAAATCCTATACTATTTTTTGAGATTTAACTACTCACATACATACATACATAAAATCACGCCTGTTTCCCATGGGGGTAGGCAGAGACTATGGATCTCCGCTTGCGATGGTCCTGACAAACAACTTTCGCTTCACCTACTTTCATTAACCTCTTCATACATGCGCGTTTATTTGAAATGCTTTTTACCTGGCCTTTTTTTAACAGTTCTGATATTTGTTCATGGTATGTTCGTCTCGGTCTACCGGCAACAGCTCTACCATTGACAATACTGTCATTTACCTGTTTTGTGATTCTATTTTCATCCATCCTCTCTACATGCCCAAACCACCTTAACATTACTTTTTCAACTCTTGTTATTACATCTTCTTTCAAACCACATCGTTCCCTTAGCACACTGTTTCTTATCCTATCATTCAAGCTAACCGCACATATACTTCTCAAAGCTCTCATTTCAACTGCGTTTACCCTACTTTCATGCTTCTTCTGCCATACCCAACTTTCACTACCATACATCAGGTTTTTTTTTTTTTTTTTTTGGAGCTGATTCAGCTGAATAGCCGCAGATGGCTGTTTCAGCGATACCGGGCTTTGGGGGCTTCCCGACTCCGTGGGAGCGGAGGCGTTCAGCCCGGAAGCAGCACGCTCGAGGAGGCACCTCCTGTGAGGTTCGACCTCGGCTCGACCGCTGCGGGGGATTGACTCTATATTGGAAACAGGCCGCAAAGGGCTGAATGAGCTAGGCCAATAGGCTGAAGTGAAAAATTTGGGGACTTGTTATCGACTCCGCCGGCGGAGCCGATCCTAGTCTATCGTTACTACCGCTTCGCAACGTGTTATAGCTGGAGGAGAAGAAGCGGCGGAAGAAACTCTCCAGCAACACGCCTAAGCTAATCTTGTATGGCTACTTGTGTCTGTAATGAGTATAGATTGGTGGGGTCTTACGATTGTGTAAGGGGGTTCGAGCCGGGGGCTCTCCGGCGTCTGTTGTGTCTGCGTCTGTTATGCCAGGCTGATGTTCTGAGCCTCGGGGGGTTCATAATTCTGATTTGGCGTGTGATTTCGTCAGGCTCGTCAATTAGTACATTGCGAGGCCTGCGTTTGCTCGTGGGAGTGTTTGGGGTGGGTTTATAGTTGACCGTTTCCGTCACCAGAGGGTTCGGGTGATGGGGGGCGAGGTCAAAGAATTTGCGTGATAGTGAAGTAATATAGTCTTTGATGGAGGGAAGCTCCAGGTCGCGATGCAAGTCGGCGAGCCGCATATAGCGCGGGCCGTCGACTGCAGCGCGTAAAAAGTGATTCTGGATTCTTTGCAGTTTCCAGATGTTAACGTCGCTGGCGTGGCCAAAGACCACACTCGCATAGGTCAGGATGGGGCGGATGCAAGTTTTGTAAAGAGTCATCTTATTTCTAAGACTCATCTTACTCTTCTTGCCTATCATCGGATAGAGTCGGCCGAGGATCCAGTATGCTCTGTTCCCGACCGCTCTGGTATGCTTGTGGAAGTACAAGCCTCTGTCTAGGATTACCCCAAGATATTTGACTTCGTTAGCCCAGGGGATAACTTGGTCGAATAACTTGATGGGCATAAGTTGGTTGGAGGGGCGGGTATTGGGTGAGAGGCAGCTGCGGGAGAACATGATGGCTGCACTCTTCTCGGGATTCAGCTCAATCCGCCATCTACGGAACCAGTCGCCTAGTTCTTTGACGGCGGTGTTGAGCTGTTTGCAGATTCTGTATCTGCTGGGGTCGCTACTGAAAATGGCGGTGTCATCCGCATATAGGGCTAGCTGGGTATGGGGATGCCGTGGCATGTCGCTGGTGAACAGCGTGAATAGTAGGGGGGGAGAGCGCGGAGCCCTGGGGGACTCCTGCTGAGATGGTATGAGAGGAGGAGCGGGTGCCCTCCACTCGGAATCTGAATTTACGGTCTTTGAGGAAGTCCCGTAGTATGAGGACGAGTCGGTCTGGCACACCGAGCTGATACAGCTTGTATATCAGCCCGTTGTGCCAAACTTTATCGAAAGCTTTCGCGACGTCGAAGAAAACTGCGCCTGTCGGCCAGGGTCTTCGTCCGCCGCGTTGAAAGTGAGAGAAGACGTGCTCCGTGATGCGGAGCACTTGTTGCGGGCAAGAGTGTCTAGCTCGAAAGCCGAACTGCTCGTGGGGGATGAGATTATTGCTGAAGGCAAAATCACTCAATCTAGTGAGGAGGACTCGCTCATACAGTTTACCCAGTGAACTGAGTAGACTGATGGGGCGGTAACTAGAGGGCTTTGAGGCCGATTTGCCTGGTTTGCGGATGCCAATGACCTCCGCTTCTTTCCAGGCCTTGGGAAATTGGCAGTTATTTATGGCGGCATTGAAGATGCTTACCATAATTAAGATAAGGTGGGCAGGGAGGATTTTCAGAAGCTTATGGCTGATTCCGTCATTGCCTGGGGCCTTGCGGGGCTTTAGGGCTTTGATGAAATCCTGTACTTCCTCTACCGTGACCGGTTCGAGTGTGGTTTCCGCCGGGAGGGAGGACCTATATTCGACCTCGGCGTCTACCTCCGATAGGTGAGACGGGTCGTTATTGGTGGTATTGGGGGAGCATTGGAGCTCAAGACTTTCGGCGAGGCATTCCGCCTTTTCGTCGTCATCAAACGCTTTGGTGTTATCGGGTCTCACGAGAGGTGGCATACTCGAGAGGGTTTCTGCTTTCAGAGATCTCGCCAGTCGCCAGTAAGCCTGGTGAGTTGGGGAGATCTCCTCTAACAGTCGGTCCCAACGTTGGTTCCTGACTTCCTGTACACGGAGTCTGACTTGACGTTGGAGTGCCCTGTAGTGGGCTTTATTCTCCAAAGAGGGGAAGCTGCCGTAGGCTCTGAATGCTGCCCTCTTTTCCCTCAACAGGTCTCTGACGTCGTCCGGGAGTGGCAGTCGTTGGTCCTCGAGAGGTACCTGCCGAGTGGACTCCCGTACCACGCTTTGGAGGTGGTGAGGGCTTCGATGGCAACATCGTTGTCCTGGGCGCAAGTGATCGGGTCTGGGATTCGGTCCAAGTCCGGGGAATTTGTTGTTGCCAGCAAGTCCCGGACTTTGGGCCAGTCTATGACGGGTTTCGTCGGTGGTGTCGAGTCAGTCGGGGGGCCTAACTGGAGTACGACCGGCAAGTGGTCGGAGTCTAAGTCGTCCCGTGTTTCGATAGAGCGAAACTGAAGAGAGACTCCCCTCAGTAGCACTATATCGAGAACGCACGGGCTATGTAAGTCCGGTCTGTCCGGGACCATACATCAGGGTCGGCACTAACACTCCTTTATGGACAGCCAAGCGTGCCTTTACAGACACTTTCTGGCTATTCATAAAAGAATTTAGCGCTCCATTCACCCTATTACCTGCCATAACTCTCCTTTCAATATCCCTTTCATGCTTTCCGTCTCTGGTAAACATGCAGCCTAAGTAAACAAATTCACTCACTTGCTCTAACTTTTGATTTCCTATCTGTATATTACAACTTGTCATTCTTTCATCTCTTTCAAACACCAGAACTTTCGTCTTGTTCACATTAATTTTCATACCCTTTCTCTCAAAAGACTCATTCATAATTGTTACCATCTCCTGTAACTCCGTTTCCGATGACGCAAGTATAACTTGATCATCGGCGTAGAGTAGACATTTGATAAGTAACCCATTCATTCTTAAACCACTTTCACTTTCTTTCAAATCGTCCAAGCAACTGTCTAAGAATAGGTTGAACAGCCACTGCGACGCTACACAGCCCTGTCTAACACCTTTATCAATGCTAAACCATTCAGTGTAGGCACCGTTAACCCTAACACAAGCACTGGAATCGCTATAGAGGGACTTCAGTGATCGTATCAGGTTGTCTGTTATCCCATTCTTAGCTAGCGCTGACCACAGTTCACTCCTTATCACTCTATCATAAGCTTTCTCCAAATCTATAAATGCACAATACACATTTTGACCTTTGGCCAAAAACTTTTCATTTATGCACCGTAAGGTAAAGATTTGGTCCACACATCCCATTCCCTGTCGAAAACCCGCTTGTACATCCCATAATTTCTCTTTTGTTTCTTTCAATACCCGTTCAATTAACACTTTAGCATACATTTTCCCGACAACGCTAAGAAGGCTGATGCCCCGATAATAACTAGATAACTACTCAATCTTCCATACAAACACTTATGCCCTTTTATTATATATATAATAATAGTATATAGCGTGGCGTATATAATTTGTGGCGAAGACTTAGGTGAGTAGCGACACCTCGTACCTGACTCCGGGGGCCAAGGCAAGGCCCCCGCCTCCGTGCTTACCTTAACCAGCCGGCACGGAGTGGAGATCGCTAGAGCTAAGACTCAAACTCCAGGAGTGGAAGTGTTAAATGGCCTAACGTCAGAAGTAGCTTCGGTGAACCTGCAGCTACCTCTCTACACCCCTTAGCCACTCATACTAAGAATACTCATACTGAGAAGCGAGTCACGGTCTGCCCATTTTTCCATGTTTCCCGAACATTACGATGGGCAGACGCCATAGTCCCCATATTCCCAGAACCCCAGTACCAATAGCAGTTCACCCCAAAAGCCCGGTACTTTTTGTCCTCATTTTCCACAATAGTCCTACACTGGCCTGGGCTAGTCCTTGGGTGCATTATTATATGGTTCAGACAGGGATAATCGCAGGTCAGTGTCACACCACATTTACATAAAATTTGTCAAAGGGCCTCTACGTGTTGGCCTTTCCATGGCCCCGTGCAAGCCCTCCAAAAGTCCGTGCCATTTTCATGGCCCGTGGTCGTCAAAGACATACTTTTATAATAATAGTATAAATTACCTGTAACTGTCTGGAACACCCAATATGTGATTCCAGGTCGAAAATCTGAAGTAAAATGGACCTCCTTTGTTAGACAACGAAGGTTTTCAACGGGTTGTGTTGATACGTGATAGAAGTTTACCATATGGCCAGCGGTATGTAGTAGGGAGAAAAATAGTGCTGTACAAGCTACAATTTTGTGAAATTGTATACTCGAGTCAAGCGGTATATATTGTTGTACGCTGAACTCCTGTGAAATAATGTTATTTGTGAATTAAACTTTCTCACGCAGAGTTTAATAATGGTCCGATTACTTTAAATAGTCACAACTTAACTTAATTGGCATTGACATTCTTAAGATAGATGAGACTTTATTGTACACCAATACAAAAATGAATTATGCTCAACAGGCGGTCTTATCGCTAAAATGCGATCTCTTCCAGACATCCCCAGAAATGAATTGACTTTATAATGGTGATGTTGTATTCGCAAACTATAGTACGACTACTTACATTTTAGTAATAAATACACAAATGTTATATATACAGACATTACATTTAATAAATTACTATTTAATAAATAGATATGTACTCAATATACATGTCATACAAATAAATATCTTTACAAAGTATATTAAATGTTTATAAATAAATAATGAATATATATTCGTTTAAATATTCAGTTATTTCAGTGATAGGTAATATTTTCTGGCCATTGTTTTAATTTCGGTAGCGATTTTGCTTGTCTGATAGCAACAGGCAGCGCGTTCCAAAGTTGTATAGCTTTGATGGTAAAATAATTGTAACAGAAAGTTGAATTATGCGCTTAGTACAAGCGCGTAAATAATGAGATTAAGAAAGAAATTCGAAGCGTTCTTTAAGATAATCTAAGATTACTTGGAATAAATAAAATGCTATAGAGAAAAAAAAGTATATGAGTATTCAAAATTTGTAAGAAATTCAGAGACGTGGTCATATTTGCGTGGGCCAAATATCTTATACAGAAATTTTGAAGGTGCTCAGTTTATAAAATTGCCTTTGGGTTACACCTAGATAGATGGCGTTAGCATAACTAATACGGACTTTGCTAGCTTAATATTAGTGGTAATGAGCAGTAAGTTCTTCAACCTTCCAAAGGACTTCTACGAGAAAAATAGCCGCCGACTTAATCCGGGGATATGAGGTCGCCAAGACAGCTAACTGTCAAATATAACAGGGTTTTTACCCTATTACTCATTGATATTTATAATGTCGGCCAAAAGAGACCCATCTTCACTTTTTCCCACTTTTTGATATAGAAATACATAATAAAACATTGAAACAGTGTTTTATGATGGAGAACTTTTTAAGACCAAATCAATTAAAAATTAGGATCTAAGTAAGATTTTTTGCTTATAAATCTTTTTATTATGGAAGCAAGAGTGAATGTATATTTCTTTTAAAAATATAGTCGTTTTACATAAACTTTACTAAAACATCCATTATACCATAAAAAATACAAATGACTTGTTTTAAATTTTAGTGAAGAAGAATATATTACTGTAATTAATAAAAACAATGATGTTAATCAGAATAAGGTGAGTTGAAAAATACAAAGGGTTAAAATAAAAAATTGAAATGCTGTATGAATTATATATAAGTTACCTTCAGTTTCGTCAACAAATTCCTCGACATAGTCAGCAACAGTAAGCTGTAGCAGAATGACAATGAAGCAGCCGATCCTCTAGTGATTGCAATACCCACTCCCATAATATGCCTCAGGTCCAGATGTTCGGACATAAAAGAGTAATGGGCAAATCTCTCCACAAACAAACCGATTGTTATTACGTAGAATACGAACAAATAAAAGATGTTCTGCCTGTTTTCTTCTAAGAAAGTCGTTAAGTAGTCCCATTTTAAAAGTAACCAGTGTCTGTAAGCATATGCATTGGTAAATAAAGGATGTTCTAACTTTCTAATATCGTAACTTTCAAGGAGTTTAATATGTATTGACATTTTATATTACATCTCTATGGATCTACCCATTAAGTACAATCATTTGTATGGTCAAGTTATGTATAATATTTCAAATTAAGAACTTGACCAGAATCATTAAAGTGAGTAATACAATAAATATCAATAACTAAAATAATTGTCAATTACCTGGACTGCTCCATTGAAGGCTCAATATGAAAACTTGTCATCCTTGCGACATTTGTGGAGGTATCCAAGAAGTTCTGTTTTGCTCCTTTGCAGTCCAGACCTATCGCCACAAACTCTCCTTTGTATTCTTTCATCATCACTTTGAAATCAGAATAAGTCAAATGATCCTTGTGTTGTAAGCCTGCATCCTAAAATTGATATCGATTATTGACTATACAGCGATGTTTTCTTGCACCGTCAGCACTTGTATGTACATTAGGTTTAAATTTGTGTGATGTTAAATATTCACCAATCCTAATTCAAGTCTTGCTACCTGAGATAGACAGTTTCATGTTATTTCAACCCATTTTTTAAAGTGAAACTTCTATATAGACGGGGTCTTACGATTTTTTGATCCAATCAATGGACTGTGATTGTTACCTTTAAAATTAATCTATCATATTGTTTACAAAACTATATTTTTTAATAATGAATTATTTTTTAAGTAGTTCTAGAAAAAGTCAACTTTAATTATTTGATATTTTTTTATTGTGCCTACCGGTTGGCAAAAGAACATTGTCTTATAGACTGATATCTTTCAACAAGCGTGATTGACATGTTGCCGGCTTTTAAGAATCCTTATACCATCTTTCTTAAATAAACCTTACTGTTGTCGTGTAGAAGATAAAAATGGTGTAAATCAAGAAACTTACCGAAAACATGCCATCAATCAATTCGGTGACATGTTCATCTCTAAGAGACGTTGTCCTAGCAATCTCAACAAGTGACCGCAACATTTCACTAAGCTCGCCTTTATCAATCACTCCATTCCGGTCATTGTCACACATGTCAAATATTATTCTTAATTTGTCTTCTGTAGCCCCACGGGAGAATAATACTACTGTATCAAGGAATTCCTGGTAAAAATAATATCACAAATTAACACTTAAGACTCTAACCTCTAATGACTAAAATCATTCCATTTTTACTCATATTTCATGAATTCATAATTTAGATAATGGACTACTTTAACTTGCCGCAAAGAATCAATTGTTAGGCGATCTAATAATTCCTTTGGATTCCTTACTTTTACATCAGCTATGACTATTGTTATTAAAGTATGAGTTGTAGTATAATGTAGTGTATTTTAATCGTATCGATTCGAAGGTCGAGTTTAAATGTACATTATAAAGTTGTAAAATGGACAAAAGTTAAAAAAAAGGAATCTAAATTGAATACACCATACCTGGAAAGAAATTCTACCATCGCTATCCTTGTCAACTATATTGAACATTTTCTTAACAAATACTGCATCTGCTTTCATACCAAGAGCACTCGCAAATTCACTCTTAGATAATGATGTTCGCATCACAATAGACTGGAATGTGAACAGAATATCGATTTAAGAAACACTTTTCTAAAAATTTAAATTTAAGTTCATTTTGTCTACGTACTTCGGGATCAGAGTCTTCATTCCTTCTTCGTTTTTCACCGGGTGCTAGACCAAATGTAATAGCATATGCTTCTCGGAAGAAATGTTCTAATTTACGTTGACGACGTTCCCTTGTCTCTGCTGTAGCCAAGATTTGTTCTCGATGACCCTGTTATATTATAAAATAATAACGAATGCATAAATGCCCTTAGCATTATAACTGCAGATGAATGTGCCACTAAGTTAGGACGGCTTTTTATCGTTAGTATTTAATTGTAAGAGTTAAGTTTAATTACAGATTCCAAATAGCTGTTTCAATATGTATAAATTAAGTTTTGATAAAAAACGCTTTTGGAAGGTCATATTCATATTAAATGGTTATACCATTTGGTTGATGTACACCTGGTTAGAACGTATTTTATTATTTTAAGTAGAAAAGGAAGCATCAAGTCTCCATCAATATGCCTAATTGATTCTGCTTTCTTAAGATTTAAATACTTATTTCTTTTTAGAGTTGCGTAGCGATCATTCATGATTTTGCAAAAGAAGATAAATGTAAACGCAAACAAAACTAATATACAATACAAACCTTTTGTTATTCAACTCACAGACCCAGACCTAATTAGAAACACTTATTTTAAATTAAAAAAAATCTTTATATACCTGGGTAAGATTCAAAGCTTTTTTATGTTGTGCTAAGAATGTGTCTAGTTTGACCAAAAACTTTCTACGTGACGCCACGGAATCCATTTCCAAAACAAGATCGTGTTCTCTTGGAGCCCTTATCAGTACCAGTGGTCGTTTATTATTGCGGCCTTCCTGAAAAAGTTACGGCTTTATTTATAGGTTATATGATACTGATAGTAAATGAATATAATAATTATTTTTTGAACAGGTTTCTACCTAAATTTTAATGACATGGGACTCAATTTTGCTTGAGAGGAAGATGAAACAACTTTTCTCAAAATCTTAGGACGTATAGTCCTTTTACCGAGTTTAAACCCTAGCAGAAAATAATTATTTATAGATGTGAGATTAACACCACCTATTTATCATATTTTGGATGATGAGAGAATGTTGGAGGCCTTTTCTTCTCATATCATTCAGGGATTCCATGCTCTAGTGTTGAGGAGGATGGAGGCTCCATTTACCTAAGAGGAATGATCTGTCTCCATTTCTAATATATCTCCAACTACTGTCGAAAGTCCAAATAATCAATATTCAGATAGAAGTAACTTACCTGACTCTCAAGAACAGTGAGTTGATCAGTATGTTCAAGAGACAACGTGCGCAATTTGTCTCCTTTGCGGTCAGTGACGTGAAGAGCTGGTTCTGGACCAAGTCGTAGTTTTACTAATCTTTTGTGGGATGCGTGGACCCATTCGCGACAAACCATTTTGTCCACAGATCCTGAATGAAAAAAAAGATATGCTATGTTTTAGTTATTAACAATAAATTGAGTAGTCGAGTTTTATTTTTGAAAATGTTTATACATTTTTGATTCAAATTAATAATACAACTGGAAAATCATTCATACAATAATAGTAAATTACTTAAATCAATTGTTTAAGTAATGTTTAAGTAAATGAGTATGTGTTTTGGAGGTGCTAGGAGAACTCTGCTGTTTGGTTGGGGTGAGAGGGATATATGGATTCGACTTTCGTATGGTGTATTTGCTTGAAGACTGAATACTTAACTCTGCTGTGATACACAAACTATAAAAAGTAAATTCATTAAAAAGACCCAGCATAAGAGAAAAAATACACTGAAAAGAGATGGAAGTAGATGATGTATGAAGGTGATGTTTTAGAGACCCATCACACGTTTAAATTATACAGATATTATAGAAAGTAGAGGAATTGACATTGCATTTTGTCTCACAGAAACTATAATTTATTTTATAACTGTTTAATAACCGATTTGCCATCAGTCTAGTTATGATTTTTTGTGACAAGTTCAACTTATGATTAATTTACCTTTGTATTTGGCGTTCTTGAGGTGTTCTTGCTGAATTTTCAGTTTACGCCGGCGACTATTTTGAAGTTTAACCACCCCATAACCTGCGCCAGCGCAGAGTATCGGTACGAACGCCAATATTAAACAAGTATAGATGTAAGCAAATTCGTTACCCTGTAAAAGTATTGTATATTATTGCAATCTATACTAATATTATAAAGCTGAAAAGTTTGTTTGAACGAGCTAATCTCAGGAACTGCTGGCCGATTTGAAAAATTCTTTCAGTGTTGGATAGCCCATTGATCGAGGAAGGCTATATATCATACGCTAAGACCAATAGGAGCGGAGCACCAATGAAGAATGTTACAAAATCGGGGGGTTTTGAAAACATATTCCAAGCGCACGACGCCCGGGCTCAGGTAGTTTTCAAATAAGATGTTCAATGATCGAGGCAATAAGATTATTAAAATTGCATACGTACTACAAATTGAGCTATCTACAAAATAAAGATTTATCACTTTCTGATATTACTTACTACTTAATTTTAATTACTTTATTATATATATAAATTAATAAATTGTAGGTAGGGCACTGGCGTATTATACCTAATTACATGGGTATGAATTCACACAGATTTATTCACTACTAGTTTCTGTGATAAATCGTGCACCTTGTTACAGGTATCACATGCTGACGGAGAATAATAACTTCCTCATCAAACTCGCTTATCAAGACTAAAAATCAACAAAACCTACTAATCTTTGAATAAAGCACGGTATATTCCACTCTATTAGTTGAACGTGTGATTACTAATATTGTTATAGTATACATGGATTAATTTGTTTATGACACATACCTCAAAATAATCGTAGCCCTTCAAATACTTGCAGGGTGGTAATTTGGAAGCGTTGAGCTGGTATGGCTGTGGACAAGGATCGCCGACTGTCCAATGGAACACGTCACGCTGTATATCTCCGGGACCCACAGCAGTACTGTTCACTATTATGTCCCACATCGTGATACGACGAAGTTCTTCAATTTCATCTTTTGTAAAGATACTGAAATTTGACAAAATATAAGTATTGTAAATATAAAATTATATGTGAGATTTAAATAACTTTCCACCGCGGACTGGCACCGAAAAAAGCGGTAAAATAAAGCGTTCCGTTGATCTCATAATACTCGTAAAGGGTGCCAACTAAAGATCAGGAGAGAATAAAGATTAGAAAGCGTACTGTGAAGAGTATGCTTCCAACGCGATGGACTGAAAATTTTTAATGGTGAATAATTAATTTTATTATATACAAGTCACTACTGATTAAATTCCATTAAATATATGTAAACCGAATAGGTAGTAATAATGAGTCAGAATAAAATAAGTAAATCAGCTAACGTTGCAGGTGATTTTAACTCTATAGTTTCTATTGGAGATATGAATATACTATAGAATAATATATGTATATAATTTTTCTTTTTAATATGCTGTCATAAGCAACATACTTACTCATTTTTATCATTCTCGAACCAGAATCTATCTGCATCTCTAATCCTTGTGAACTGATCTATAATAATTGCTCGGAAAAGTTCACCAGGGTGTCCCGTAGATTCTAACATACCCCCTAGAATACAAACAACAAATAATCATAGCAATAAAGAAAATCATAGACAAACTTAAGACCATTTTTTTATTTTATTGTACTGTCTTAATAAATATCTTGATAGTCAATTTATGATGGACAATTTAAATGATGTAAAAATTGAGGTCATTGAAGTTATGCTCAAGATGTTGTGTGCCCAAAAGGAGTAAATAGAAAGGCTATAATCTCAATCGGAATTGTGACTTACCTGTACGACAAGAAACAAATCTAGTTCTAAATATTAATGGCCTGTTAAGGTAAATTTTAATGTCCTCTGGCTTTTTGAAAAAATCAGTACATTCTATAATTAATAATTTAATGATACTTTTACCATCATATACTATTAAGAAAAAGTTCATGTAAACAGACAGACGAAGTTACAAAATGCAAAAAATCAATGTAAATAATGACTCTTTAATTTACTAACCAATGTAGACGTCAATATTGTCTAGTCTTCCATCATATATTTGGACAAACTTCTGTAGTAAATCCGGATTGTTTTCGAAGAGCTCTGGATTGATTTCATTAAAGGTCTTAACTTTTGGCAATCCGAAGTATTCTCTGTAATTAATATTTAAGTCAATTGTTAAAATATCTGTGCTGAGGGTTCTATAAAACGCATCGACAAATTTTTCAATGTTTTTATGGTATTTCATGAATCAAACCACTGTTAAATGAACTGTAGTATTCAATGTCATTTATAATAATAGCATAAAGAGGAAAGATTTGTATTTTTGTATGTTTCTAACGAAAAAATCAGAAACTACTGGACCGATTTCGAAAACTCTTGCCATTCGAATACTAATTATTATCCTTGATTAATATAGTCTATATAAAAATTAGGGATCCCTACTAAAACTTCAATAATGTAACACACCCATCTAAACAAAATACTTGGCGCTGGAATCGAGTTCCCGGGTTTAATTAAATTTTATGTATTTGAGTGGGTCCCGGGGTGAAAATTAGACTCGGTTGGTGGCGCTAGAATAGGATTCTGGGACTTACAACTGTTCTATTAAATAAAAAATATATATACACGTGTTTACCTACTTGGCTTTTCAAATATATAATGCAAGTTCCAAACCCAGCAGTGGAACGTTAATGGCTTACCTATACTATAACTAAAATTTATTAAAACACTAAAGTAAACAATCAATTTTTAACAGTTGCCCAATCTAAGTAAAATATGTTTGTGTTATGAAATAACAAAAAAGTCGTGGTAGTTGGTTAGGTACCTCTCTCGAGTCTCAAACTCGTGTTTCAAAAGAAACGTTCTTTAGGATCCTGGCCGGGAAGTATATTCCACTTAGACACTTTGATAACCTAATGTGGATAATGTTACAATTACTACATGCTGACCGTAAAGGAAAACATCGTGAGAACTGGTGTGTTAATCCCGTTAATTTGGTTTGGAGGATTGTGCTTATATTTTCTGTTACCTCTAAAAATGGGAAGGTCCGAGCCCAGCACTCGGGCGTTATGGATTGTTATTAGTTTTAAAGAAATATTAGGTGAGCTTATTGCTACAAATATTTTGAATACAGTAAATCAAGTCTATAAATATTTTTATCAGGTCGAGGAATCAGTATAACTGAATCTGATAAAATGTTGATGCCCAGAGTGACATAAAAAGATAAGTAAAAAATAACCAGAAACACATTACCTGGCTGTATTATAATCGGGTAGACCGTTATCCCTGCCTCGCATAATATTCAATGCACCAAGATCTCTTCTAGAAAATTCCATAGGACCGAACAAGTTGTCCCGGACATCTGAACATAGTAAAGCATCTTCTCGCTCCGAGAGTTGTGAAGCCATGCCCATTAGATTTCTTCAATAGGAACTTGAGACATCACATCCTGAAGTAATTTATTTATAGATAATTAATCATTTTTATAATAATGAAAACTTCGAAATTTGAAGGCATTTTACTAATTAATTAAAAGGGTCACTTTGAAAGTTATCAATTTATAAAAATATACAGTTAATCAAGATATTGTTGATTGATTATATGATGAAAATTAATAGTAAACACTTGTTATACAACTATAGATGGGTAAGAATCTAAAGTGAATACCAACTTTTTCAATTCTGGCCAATAAAGGCTAAAGAAGAAAGATAATTATCATGATGAAACTATACTTGAGATAATAAATCCGCTTTCACGAACATGGCATGTGTAAAAAACATCTGTTAACACGGTCAGAAAATATTTTGAATACTTACATTTCCATCCCACCAAGTTGACAAAGTCTTATAGCATCATGCCCGCCAGGAGCTCTGCTATATTTACAATTTCTGTCTCGCAATAATATAGCCGGAGGAACCAGAGTATGTCCAAATCTAAAGGCTGCTACAGCAAATGCGTGTGTTACTCCCGGTGCCACCTCAGCTTTATAGCCTTCATATGGAGGAATTGGAATGCCTAGAAAGGCTGGCACGTATTCATATAGAATTATATTCTGGAATCAAAGAGGAATAAAAATGTGTTTGTGTTTTGGATAAAGGTAAATTATGAAACTGTGATAATTTTACTACCGATGAAAATGACTCATTTTTATTATAGGACTGGCTGATGACCTACGTCGTTGAAAGTGGTTATTGTCGCCTATGGACATTTGAAACATCAAAAGTATTCCCATGTGTTGGTAACACATGGAGTCAATGGGAGTCTCGAAACGAGGACTGATACCTGGCCACCGATGCTGGTATATAACTTAAGGTTGTTATGACGGAATACTCTTGACCAGGGGTGGTAGTCATTCAGAGTGAAAAATGCGTTACCTACCACTCACTATGTGGGTTGTTTTGTCACCTCTTACGACAGGCCTGCCATAGGAGTTTTTAATATTACTCCGTTCTTACACGGATAAATCTTCTGAGATAAAAAACATTCTAATATAAATACTTTTCGCCCTTACCGAAAATGTCTACAGAATGGTTGGGTGTCTGGTGTCTGTGGTGGTTCCATTTTTGTTAAAATTTGCATTTTATTATGTTTATAAAGATTATGCAAGAAGATTAAAATCTAGAAAAGACAAACTCCCAGAACTCTGTTACCTGTAAACTAGCAATAACTATTCTTCTAGCTCGCTGAAAAACTTGCTCATCGCTCCAGTCTGGGTGTTGCCGGTGAACCCGTGCTGCTACGACGTTATGCCATCTTAACAGGAGAATGCCGAACGTCACCATTGCTGGGTTTTGATTGGTACGTGGATCACCCAATACTATAAAGTAATAAAAAAACACAAAATACTATAAATAAAAAAGTCTTCTCTGTTCTAGGTGATCCATAAAAGAAGAACACTAGGATTGACAATCACCAGGAAAGAGAACTACTGAATCTGATATTTATACAAGCGTCATAAAATATGTTTCTATGGCTTTCTGATACAGAAAAACATCATTAGATTTTTCGTGTTGTTTTCACATGGACATTTAAGATTATCAATATCAACATCCTAGTGTTAAACTACAATTGCGTTCGGAGCATTCGTTTCGAAGTCTCACGCTCGAAACCTACTTTTTCTTGTCTATATTGCGCAAATCTCAGCAACCCTTATTTTAAGACCATTACGTGAAAATTTAAATTAGACAAGTAACGATTTCATAGTTATATTTTTTTGCGCATGGTGTGGTATAAACAGACGTCTCGTTTAGAGGCGTATCGCTTGCCACTACCACAAAAGTGCATAAATGTTGAATTTTATTGCATACAATTATCTATTATTAGATTAAAGTTACTGATTCTAAATTCAATTAATTGTTTTACTATTCACCTATGTTATAAGGCACAATAAAAATTCAAATAAAACAAACATGTACAATAATTATGTTATTATTATACAATAAGTATTTATAAAATAATTCATTCTCGTATAAAACAGAATTAAAATGCTAGTGACTTATAATTAGTTATGGATATACTTAGGCACATTAAACAAATGTTTAATACTTTATTCTAGTATTCAGTTATCAGTTTCAATCAAACAATAAACTTACGAAAAAGCCTTTCAGGGCTGAGCATCCTCATGTAATGAGGAACCGGGTTGTTAAAGAGCGGCACTCGCTTTGTGTTGCGCAGAGGCATCCCTCCATCGCTAGCTAGACTTCCGTTCTGTAATTATAATTTTATACGTAATCTTATCTATAATCCAAAAGATGGCCTTTTGATAAGTTATGCTGTTATAAAGTGTAATACAAGTACAATAATTAACTACACTCCAATTAATATTTCACAAATATGGTTTTTCATTTATGTTATATTTCATTGAAATAATACTAAAGTCGCCTGTTGTATGAAATGAAAACCTTATATGTAAGATAAAAATCTAAATATTTTTTTGGATTATTAGCATTTTTTCTGTGAGTAAAAACACCCCTTAATATAATAGTTATAAGTTTAGGAGAGTAAATTAATTTGATTTTTCGCTAACAATAATAACACCTAAGAAATAAAAAATATATCCATATAGGTATTTATGGAATAACAACTACGTTTAAACGGTTTAGACGCGGCATTCTATTTGATTTCAATTTTTATTTCGTAGTTTCGGTCACTTTTCAGTAGCCACGACCACGGAAGCATAGAAGAAAGAAGCAGAAGAAAAAAAATCAAACAAAATGCCTTAAACCATTGAGACGTAGTTTAATCATGTGTATTAGTAGCAAAAATTAATAACAACTGTATATGTTTAAAATTATGAAGTTTTATTAATATGGAAATGATTGTATGATCGATATATACGTATATTGGTGAAGTATGAAGATATACGCATAAGAAAGTACGTAAAGAGGCAGGCGTGGCTGCTGGATGGCACCTGAAATGACCTCATTGCATTCACCCACGCCTCGCTAGTGCTGTACACGAAGCTACCATCAATCCAGGATGTCATGTGGTTAATCTGTGAAGAAAAAATGTTCTGAATAAAGTTGATTTACACTATCCACAACTGACTAGGATGACTGATTCAAAATACATCAATAATAACTATTAAAAAAAAAAAAAAAAAAAACAGATCAAAAATGCGTCTATCGTGATAGGATCTTCAAACGACTAGATGAACAATGACAAATAAGCAAGTTGGCACATATTAAAAAATTACTAATAATATAAAATAAAAAAAAAAGTCATTAAATAGAACGAATAGAAATCATGACGACAAAATAAGGAATAATCTCATATCTCCGGCTCAGTCATGTAGAACGGATGGAGGAGATCGGAGAGTGAAGAAAGTATACTTGTGGCGACTAATCGTTCGGTGAGCGGTTGGTCATCCTAAGTATCGCTGGAAGGATAAAGTAGAAGCTGACCTGACCGCACTACAAGCCCACAACCGGCAAACACTGCGCAGGACAGAGGAAGTGGCGTGCTCTCGTTATGGAGGCTAAGACACACTTTGGGTCGCTGAGTCAGCAGTCAGTTATTTTTGAAAAAGGCTACGGAACCCCAAAATGTAAAACCAATTTACTTCTATAAAAGCCTACCCATAAGTCATATAAATCGTTTCATTAAGTATTTGTTTTTTGTTCAATTCAATTACAAACATAGTAATTAAACAGCAATTACTATTCTTAAAAGTCAGTGAAGTTTTAAGGTAAGAACATGTTTGTAAAACTGCGATGCCTTCGTGTGATGGGTGTATCTGGGTTATGTACTACCATTAAGTTTTATTGGCTGGAATTCGACCTTCGACGAACACGGACTGCGATTTAGTGGTAAATCTGAGTTCACAGTTTGTTTTGATAAAATATTTAAGTTCGTAATTAGTAGTGCTTAAGTCCTTGTGTACATTGTGTAAACATTGCTCGTATACTTAGGAATAATCAAGTGAGATTGTTTGAAAATATAGTACAGAATTGTTTAAATTGAAATGTTGATGTTTGTATTTGTCTATAAAATACATGTATTATCATATTTACTTTATAAAGTTTTTATATTTCTATGTTATACAGCTTTATTGACTCGTAAACGAATTATCCAATACATTGTACAATAAATTCTAAGAAAATATTCATATAAAAAATACTTGTAAATCTTGGTTTGAAAGGATCACGATAAAAATGGTTTTCATTAAAATTTAAACAATAATAAGTACACCATTTGATTTAAATAAATGTCGTCACTACTTGTTACGTAGTACAAAACTAGGATGCCGTTGTCTTTTATAAGATGATAAATAATGTCTCAGAAAGAATAAGCATTCTTTGCATGTAAGCTATTCTTCTCTTTTATTCTATATTAAGTCTTATTGATCCTGTATTCTGTCTTTACAACAATTTTAAGTAATAATTACAAATTCTAATGATTTACTTAATAATAAATTATTATTTACTTAATACCATTTACGACTGCTTAGTGAATGTATTTGATTAATTATTTCAAACATACATTAAAACAACAACAGATATGCATTAAACATATTATCAAAAACTTATGACAATTTAAATTGCAAATTATTTAACACGTGGACTATTTATCTAAACAAATATAATCTTATATGTAAATTATGTATTTAAATAAAGAGAATAAAACAATTAACTGACTACTTAACTGTCGTATTTGAAACCTCAGATCGTCATTCCTTAATAAGGTGGTAGATTGCGAGATTCCATTCATTCCAATCTCACTTATGTATCTCGTGCTAAATCAAGTTTAATTTAAATACTTTTAGCTAGTTCCTTGAATTTTACTCTATCAATTGCAGTAGAATGTTAATGAACGTTATTTAAAGGTATTCTTGGCTATTATAGGCAAAAATTTACATATTTTAACAAAGTAGAAGTACTTTTTTTTAAATAAGTAGTATACGGAATGATAATTTCCTTCTCTCGATTTGCAAATACCAGTACTTATAGAGATTGAGGAGGCACAATTAAATTTTTTATCGCATCTAAATCTTGTTTTTGTGCTATATTGATAGTCTTAAGATTCTGTGCCAAGATCTGTCATTTAAATAGTTTTAACGTATTGGCCATTGCGATATGATATTGCAGGTATGCGTCGGATGGTAATGCGAGATGAACTTTTACTGGGCGATAACTATTCCTATTATTCCCTCATACTGCAAAGATCTTTAAGTTCGGTTCATGAGGGTTTTAAGCATTGAATGATCCTTTCATTACAGTGTAATTTGACCGCTAATATATTTAAATCTGCAGTCAATTTCGCTTCATTTTGACACACTTTTTTAAATATTAAAAACCAGATCAAAAGGAACATTTTTAAACCAGATTTTCTATATTGTATACTAAATATTTATTCATTCTCTTATCTTATATTGATAGAAAACTGACGTTACTTTTACAGAGTTTATATTAAATTTTAAGCAGTAGCAAGGTAAATAAATGGATAGTTGTGTATAGGAATTGGTTGTGAAAGTCTCAGGTCTTTTAAAATCCGCCGCTTTCTAGGCGTTTGAACAACAAACACAAAGAAAAATGTACTTACTTGTTCTCTAGGGCTGTTTGGGCTTTGACCAGTTTCACGGTCGTAGGCAGCTCGCAGAAACGGCATGTATTTAGTGCCTTCGCACTCGGGGTCATACATGTGGTCGCATTTGTCCACTGGTATTCGATGTTGTTCAATAGGACATCCTGATTCTGATGCCATCACTATTTCCCCGGTGACAACTTGACCTGTAGAAGATTATTTTTTTATTAATAATGGCGCATTAATATACCGCGGGGTTTTGGAAGGCTTGCTTGGGCTGTGGGACCGTGATACAAGCTTTTGCTTGCTGCATGCTGCAGATTAATGATCATCTAAATCTGGCATGAAACTATCAGCGCTTATCTTTCTATGCATATAAACAGAAAGATACGTCCCGATCAGTGGCCATAGTAGGAAATGAAGACAAAAAGGGTCGAGTTATGGAGATAAAGATTGTTAGTGAAGCTGGGTGATGGAACTATAAAAGGGACTACGGTGCTTTTCTAGCGCAAAGTTCGAAAAATAAGGAAAAAAGGACAGACGATGACTCGCCACCCACTGCATGACTGTAAAATGCGGTAAGAGAATAGCAAAAAAATGTAATGCCTTAATACAGTTAAAATATAAAAATATTTCATGACTTATGGGTATTTTTTTACCTACTTCTAATATTATTAATGCTAAGACGGACATAGGGACCGAATCGAGGACAAGGTTTGTATAGTCGAAGGATTTTCCATGTAACTCCTATTATTCTGGTGTAGTACATGAATTACTACTTACCAAAGAACGCAAGCAAAGCAGTTCTGTTAGCGAGTGAAGGTAAGCCATCCTGTCCTCTCATGAACAGCTTAGATAACGTTCTTGCACCAGGTCTATCTGCTCCAGCCATCATGTAAACACCGTCCGCGTAAGACGCCGGTGTTTTTCGTGTAAGCCGGCTACCTTTAAGAAAATAACGAGAAATAATAATTTGTTGCGATAACTTGTGGATTGGGTCTGGCTTTAAATTCGGTTGCTCGTCATATAAAATGTTAAAGAAATGTAGTGTGTATTCTTGATTTTCTATATTTTATGGGCTCTAAGAGAGCCCAACGAACGACTTAGAGTCGAACGTTAGACTAATAGTGTCTATAGTATCTAACATTCCGTTACAACTTTTTGTAGTGTGAACGGATTCGTAGCAATAAAACATGATATTAGCTGACACGTGCCTTTCTTTTATAATATCAACCTATAAACGTAGCACTACGGGGATCGGGTCCCCCATTGTTAAAGAAACGAACAGTTATATATCGATTGTATCGATGTGTAGGTTTCATCACAATATTTTTATATAACAATATGCACTTTAGGTCCAAAATCTGCCTAAATATTGCATGCGTCCTGGCCAGAATTGGAATTCATATTTAAAATACGACTTTGACACAGGTTTACGTTTGGCACATTTATATACAAAGAGTATATTGAATGTATATGTAAAATTAAATTGAATATGCATAGAAGTGAGATAAAGAGTTATTTAATACTTGATGTATTTTCAAATGGCTGTCAGCGGTCTCTGTATTAGGCAAAGAATTTACGATTATTCCAGTTTTGATACTAAAGCAATTCAAATTTTATAGCAAATACTTAAATCCATATAAAGGTGCTAAAGCTTTATTTGAAGAAAATTGCTCACTTTATACGTAGAACTGTTACAGATTTCTGTATACATGTTTGGCAGGGTGATGAATTCTTATTATTTTGAGTAAGTGGTTAGTCTTTTTGTAAACTAGAGTGTCTTATAATGGACATTTGTGGTGGTGGTTTAGTGGGTAATGCGTTTCATTCCTATGCCGTGCATTCTTATCCTAGAAGCATGCACTGAAGGCAGTTTCTCTCCATAATGTGTATATTTTTCACAATTAATAGCCACCGCCAAAAGCACCTTTATTAACAAGATGTTTATGATCTTTTAACTATCATAATCAAGTAGGTAATGACTTCATAGTACGTATATACTGCGTATGAAAAGAACTTGAAGAAAATTCCGAAGAAGTATTCCCTCTTCACCACGAGCTCGTTTAAGAAAGGCGTCATAACATATTGTCGAACCCCGCAACGCGTTAGCGACGTCTCCGGAGCTTTCTCTTGTTGTTCGTTGTCGACGAATTTTTCGGCCGAATGCCATGAAAGATGTTTACAGTAAGGCCCTGGTGTTGCGATACATAAGATCACTTATCCATTGAAGAACAGAGAAAGAATACAATTTGTTGCCATATGTCGCCATAACCTTGAGTTGTTTTCCGGCATTAGTGGGCAAGTTCCTTTAGAGTGCAGCTACGCATTTGAAACACATTTGGTGTCCGTCTGCTGGCCTGCTGAACTCGTACAATTAATAAAAAAACACTGGAGTGGTTTCGTAGCTAGCACTTTTAATGTACAACCTAATGCAGTTCGTTAAATATAAAAAGAACATTTTGTTAAAGTTTATAAAGAAAGTTTATATTTTTTTTTTTTTTATTTATTTATTAGTTTATTTGGACAACACAACAGATAGCAATCAGTAATTAATCTATATAATAAAGTTTGTTAATTATTACATCTAGATTGAAATCCAAGCGTGCTGACACATCCATGTTAAAATTATATTCGCAAACAAAATTATCTGAATAATGTCAGTTATTCAATAAATTAAAGCTAGGACATTGTTTGATACATTATAAGGTAATAGATTAGGAAAGAGAGAACATTAAACAAATTACTAAACAAGGGAAGAGGTGTGATGTTTCAGCGTAGAAATTATGATTTTTTTAAAAGCTACAGGTTTGGCATTAAATATATCTAATTTTTTGTTTTTCAAAGAGAGTTCGTTGTAGACACGACACATTCTTGTCAACGGATTGTAGTATGATGTGTTGTTTTTACAAACTTCCAAGATGAATGTTTTGTTATGTACACGTTTATTACATTTCGTGTTGAGTGACAAGATACTTAATAAATAGGACGAATCCAATTTACCATGCAGTAATTTGTGCAAATAGACTAGGTCATGTAGTGTGCGACGAACGTGTAAAGGAGTAACTTTAAATTTTACGAGTCGTTCAGAGTAGCTTGTTAGACTGCGTCCAAGACCACTTTTATAACTTAAAATCCTAAGACATTTTCTTTGAAGGTTTTCGAGAGTCTGAGAATGTACTGAATAACAGGGTGACCAGATAACACAAGCATACTCCAAAATACTTCGAACCAAACTATAGTAAAGTGTTAGATAGCTCTGAGGTTTCTTAAATTCTTTTGTACATCTAGTTATAAACCCAAGTAATTGAAGGCCTTTGTACATGTGTACATGTACATGTGTGTTATATTACCCGATAATTAATATAATGACTGAATTGTTCAAATAAAATTTATCGTGAGAATGTTGTTAAAGAAAGTTTCCTTGAAACAATATCACTTACGTACTGAATTTATTTATTTTACATGTATGGTTGATATTCATAAATCTGAATTAGTCCTCAAGTATATTATGGAAATGGAACTTACTATTTGTTAGGACCGCTTCCTATATCTTAATATTCATCACGTGTCTAATTATCGATTGAATTTTAACAATGCTTGTATGGAGCTTATGTCAAATTTTAAGCGATAGTAAGGCGAATGAACGATTGGTAACATATAGGAACCGGCCATAAGAATTTCAATTCTATATACAAATATAAAACATAAACTACCCATTTCTGGACTTGACCTTCCCGTTTTCAGAGAGACGCCAGGCATGTCCGTTTGCACATCAGTTATATCGATAGACAAGTTTCAGCACGTTTTTTCACGTCTAACAGGAGAGGTGTAAGTGACCTATTTAGGCAAGAGATGGTTTGGTATATGAGCTTAGCGAGGGCGCTAATAGATAGACTGCCTAATAGGTCTTTCACCCGTGGTTAACACTCTGATTTTTATTTCGAATATGAGGAATGTAAATAATAACTGATTAGTTAAACAAACAACTACTTCTCTCATGCGTAAAAACCATATTAAATCTGAGGCACCACAGAGTTATACACCAATATAAATTAATAGGAGATGAGGAACTCACACAATACGTCACATATGAAACGTTTAGTTCAGCCAATATTTTTTTGTCACTGATGCTATTAAAATTTAGCTTAATGCATGTGTATGTATGGTTCACATAGTTTTAAAATTTTTTGACAGGAGGGAAGATCGTTTCCCCGAGTCAAAAAGTACTCTTTTCACCCCTGTAATCAGGCAACTTAACTTTCAGAATATGAATATAATAAAAATTATTTTTTCGACAGATACAAATGAAATCTTAATATAAGACCAACTGAGGTTAAATTATAGTGAATAGTTAATTCTCATACTCGTGACGGCGTGACGCTCTGGCGTAACAATTGTTAGCTTGCATGAACCGTACATTAGGGACGAGGAGATTTCAGTTCACAAATTATACCTTACATTGTGCAAATTGAGATAATAATAATAATTATCGATGTACTACGACTTCATAGGTCTTAAATAATCAAAATTACATACATTTAGATTTAATCGAGCAGTCTGTAGGTCACATTCGGGCTATTAATCATTCAAATTTTATCTTGACATATAAGATAGATGTTTGTCTTAGTAATAAAATTGATTTTGAACTATTGCCGCAACAGTGTTGTGATGTAATATGACCTGTTTATTAACAAGATGAAAAATCCATTTATTGTTTATAAGCCTAACCATAAAAATGTGCATAGTATGTTTTACAGTTTGGTTTTTCTGTGTGTCTTTCCTGATCTAGTCTTCAGTTTTTAGTATTCTGTTATTAAAAGATAAAAAGGAACCCTGAAAGTCTTACTTTATTGTTTGTCTTTTTCATGGCCGGTTTCTATATCTAACTATTCATTCATTTGTCTATCTATTGGTTGAATTTGACATTACTTGCACGAAGCTTATGTCAAATCTTAACCGATACTTGTTAAAAAAAATAAATACTCATACAATCAGTGGTATTTCTTGAGTATTTTTTGTGTAAGACGATATACTTTACTATTTTTTAGGTATATTCGAAATAAAATAACGCTTTAGCTTTAGCACTAAAAAAAACAATAAATACTTTTTGTTTTAAAACAATAAGCGATAAGACTCGCTTAAAACGATGGTTTCCAGGCAATCTGACTTAATTTTTTAGATAATCTAAAATATATGTATTTGTTTCAACGCTCATCTAAGAGCATTAATAACTATTATTTATTAAATATATTTATTTCAATTAGTTAACTAATTGAATGTTTCGCACAACCTTCACATGCCAAGTTAATTGACATACAACTATATCTACAAACAAATTATTAAATTGACATACGCTATCTGAAAGTGTAGAGAGAGAAACTACTAAGTACATATATCTATAAGTGTATACTGCTGTATGTCAATAAATTAATGATTATGAAATTATATATGATAAATTAAAAATGCTTTTATCTTGACATGTTATCTAATGTAATAGAGTTATGAACATGTAGGGTTCCGTAGCTAAATAGCAAATCATTCCCGTCTATTGGTATATAATATACATGTGTATATATGTCACATCCATATTTTTAACTTTACCCACTTTAAAATTTTAGATGACTTTTGTTTTCTTCTTGTTATTGTACGATGATAAAAATACAAAAAATTACTCTACCACATGCAAATAAGAGATTTTAAAAATCATTTGAATAATAACTCTAATTATTGAAAAATTAATTATGTATTTAAAGCAAGCTTTTGGTTATGGGATTGGGATGTTTTACCAAACACGCCCGAATATGCAACCTTCAGTACATGTTTGTGTCATTTGCTGTTGAAACTCTTGGACCACAGGGTCCTGAGCCACGAGCTTGTACCAAAATTTATCAAACGTCTCATTGATTGATTGATTGAGCTGATAAATTTAACTGCCTATTGATTTGGTGCTTCATTAAGAGGACTAAATCAGTGCTAGTCATTAATTACTGCCATAGACATAAGGAAAAATACCTAATTAATAAAAACATTTTTGTGTGAATCTTTGTGTATATTCGTATTGGACTGTGTTGTCTTTAAATAAATAAATATAATTATTATATTGACTCTTCAGGTGATCTGATTTTTTATTCACTAATTGAGTCCTGGCATTGAAATTTTCGTAAAGGATCCTTCTGTTGTTTACTATGGCCTGGGTGTCTGGATCGGTCCCAGAGTAGTCCATTGTTTATTTCTCATAACACATGCCTAATTTGCTTTTTTTATTCTTTATTGTACACGAAATAGTTACAAATAAAACTATAAAATAATGGTGATGTACAAAGGCGAGCTTAACCTGAAAAAGAGTTTTCTTCCAGCAACTTTTTATTATTATTATTGAATTTAAAAAATAGAAAGGTGTACTATGAAAGATTATATCAATAGTAAGATAAGCTTGTACTACAAGTGAGTGAATTAAATGAACCTCGCGGCAAAATGGCGCGGTGTGTTCTTAGACTTGCGCAAGAGGTCATTCGCAACCGAGACTGACCACCCGTGATTTTATACGTCGCTATTCGGCATAGAATCAATTGCAAATACAACGATCACCTGTTGACCTATTACGTTTATTTTTGTTTCAAGAATTTTACATTTATCATTTAGAATAAAACAAAGATAGTTATTGCCGGCTTTCTATATCTTTCTACGCATTCATTTGCCTTACTCAAAGTAAGGAAGTAGTAGTAAGTAAAGTAAAAAGTAGTTAAAACTGACATAAATTTCAATTTGAATGTTCTACCAATGGTAAGGTAATACAGTGAATAGTAGATATAAAAACCCGGCATTATTTGATTTGTTCACTAACTACCCTCAATTCTGGCATCCGATCAAGCAAAATACTAAGTATTAATTCATACTCTAGTATTTTTTAGGGTTGATTTTTATTTAATTAAACTAATATTAAAATTAATAATTAAAATAAAAGCTAAATTAACAAGGCCAAATAATAATTTAACATTAGGTACTCATTGAAACTTAATATCTTTGGCTTCCGTGATCACGACTACTGAAAAGTGGCCGAAACGTCGAAATGCTGCAAAAAAGCATTAAATCATAGTTTTCATTAAATTTATACTGTTTGCCAAAAGGAAATAAAATTTTACTTGACATTCAAGAATTAACTGACACATGTATATATTGAAAAAATAAATAGGTTATACATAAGCGAGTATATGGCATTTTCTTGCAGAGAAATATAATATAAAGAAACAGGATACAATTATGACTTGTCTGGACTCACGATATATCAGTCAGTGTCTAGACTTTTTGAGAAGCTATAGCGTTTATTTTTAAATACATATAAAAATATAAAGTTATGGTAAATAAAATAGACAGAAGAAATACATTTGTAATTATTATTTAATTAAAAAAGGCTATAATCGTTAACCATATCACTTAAAACTCATTAATATACTTCATTGATTTAATTAATCAGGTATTGAGGGTGAGCATCGCTTAGCAGATTTTGGATCTCTTTTTTTATCCACCTGTTTTAGTTAGTGTAGGCCCCTATACACCGCATGGTGTAATAAGCTCATTATGTCTATGGCATTCGCTACAATATTGTATACCTATACTTTAAAAATAGAAATAATTATTTATGAGTAACTTTAACCTTTATACATATACATTATACATATACATACCTAATGTATATGAATGTATAGTTAAAGCGCGTTGATGTCTTTATAAAGAAGCGTTAAAATAATTTATTTTAACACGCGGAAAATTATTCTAAGCATAATATAATAAAGAAAACATAACAAATATGGTTTAAAGTAAAAACATTTTAATTTAAGTTAAGTATCACATTATATTTATCGAATATATTCCTATTTAACCATTATTTGATATGATCATTTATTTAATGACTACTCTATAGATTCTATTTATTTATTTGCTTTACTACTGAAAATAAATTAAAATTACACATAAAACTCCATACAAGTAATGTCAATTATTTATGAAGCTGCGACGTATCCCATTGGATACGAAACCTATGATAGCTTAAAATTACACAACTATTTCACGCTAGTTTTTCATTCGGTTTTGCTTGCATATATTTTGATTTCATACAGCGCGGGATTTTGAATTTTCTAAGAAGTAGTTACCATATCGAATTCATATTTTTATATTAAATGTATCTGTTTATATTCTATTAGTCCATCTATCATGTCAGTGACTGTATAAAATACTCATAAGTATGTTCTGAAAAACCGATATAATATGTATCCCTCTTCCTTTTCAACTATACAATAATCAGAAAAACTTATTTATCCAATACTGCAGTGAAATAATATTTATAATACTCTTTGGAGGATTTAATTAATATTGTTAATTAATTATTAGTTATTATTAACAGTTTGTTAGGTATCAAAGTAATTTCAGATAACGTAGAAGTTTCTTCTAATGAAATATATTGTTACGAGTTGCGAGACTAGAATTAAATTGCCGTTAGAATCATTATAGAGTTTATTAGAACTATACAAACACGTATAGCACAAGTACAAATATAACCGAACACAACAATCCAAACGTAATGCAGAAGGTCGTAATTGAATAAACGCGCAAAGTCCGTCACTAATAGATTCTCTAATGTACACACGTCTCGCCTTGATCGTGGTTCTCGTTCGACTGCCCCCCTCCCTCACTCAGTCATCGTTTTATACTACACAAATGTAATGTGCCCGCCCGGCAACGGGGACCGAATTTCCTAGAATTAGCTTGTATTTATAATCCTAACACCTGGCTAATGATGCAGCCTTCGAGCGGCTATAAACAAGTAGGCTGTGTTCTTTACAATACTAGAAACATATGCCAATAAATAAGTACTAAACAAAAGAAGACGGTCACAAAAAAAATATAATTACTTCAAATACCGACAGATGATAAAATGTGTTTTTTACAGTAATATGTATATTCTGGACTAATGTTTTATTATTTGTAAACATTTTGAGATAAATTCTATTTCATATCAATTAGTTAATTTATTAAATCCCACAAAATCTCCTTAGCTACAGTTAAACTTAATAATTTCGACTTTCATTATCTTAGGTTTGTCTCATTAATAACATTATATATACCGATATTAATTTACACAAATATAAAGTTGTTGAAAGCTATAAAAGGCTAAACTTGGACTATTATAAAACTTGATAAAGTTAAACGTTTCACTTCTTTTTAATCTCAATATGAGAGATGACATTAAACACGGTCGTAATAAATGCATTAAATATGCACTTACTGTCTTTAATTATTACAATAAGGTTTCGATTTTTATGTGATCACTGTGGAATGAAGACTAAATGAACTTTTAAAACATGTTGTATAAAACAGATTCAATTAAATTATCGAACGGCATTCTTTTTATTAAAAGTTTCGTATTTAATAATTATATCTTACTATGGATCGTCTCTCTTTTTCCATTCTCCCAATTAATTGGGTTCAGTATAATATGGTTTTTCCTCCATACTCCTCTATTCTGACATACGTCGTCTGTTACACCTCTTATCATCACACTTTCTTTATTTTATTTTTATTCTGGTTTAGGTTCGCGTTTGGCCACAATCTTTCCCAATGTGAGCGAAGATGGTCTAGGTTGAAGCACGCTTACCTAGAAGGTACCTAATCACACGGGACTTGAAGACACCCAGGTTATAAGTATCGGGAAAGACAGACTCCGGCAATGAGTTCCACTCCTTTGCGGTTTATAATATGATGAAGCTAGATGCAAAGCGCTTCTCTCTTATAGGTGGAATACCCACACAATTAAGTTTGACATTTCTAAGGAGAGGCGTGTGGCGCCTCCCAATGCCTCCTCCTCCAATCTGTCTATAAAATTGACATTAACGCGACCAATTAAATACATTAATGTAAAATCAGAAAAGTGCGTGGCAATTCAAAAACTATGAAGAATTTAATAGGCACGACGGTCATCCACTGTCTTCGTTATTTGGATACAAAACCACAAAAAGCATTTATATGAAAATAATTTATGATTCAATCTTGGTCGGAAACATGTCAGTTTTCTAACTTAAATTTGTATATTGTTATAAGCACATCGAGCTGACGGTGAAGAAAAACATCATAAGGAATTCTGCTCGAATAATAATGATACTGGTAAGTATGTGGAATTTGGCAATTAGCCTTAGACAAGCCGATATACTTTCCGTTACCCTAAAATAGTGATGCTCGTACTCAACAGAGAAAAGTTTATAAGCTGACAGTATTTAAAAATACATACCTACTGATCCCCACTCGGGATAGGCTCTGTTGTTGAACCAGCCGTCATATCGCTGCTTCTCGTAATACACTTCTGAAACAAAAACGATAAATTGTATATTAGTATCTAGACTTCTTGATAGACATTACGTTTCATAATTAATATACTGTTATGACCTAGATGCCGACTAAGACAAATTTACACCTGCATACCTGTAGAAACACATTTTATTACCTTTCGGCATTTGGACTTCTTGTGTTTACTTTGTGTTTAAATTTGTGATGAGAAAACAGATCATCGTGTATTGTAATCTTTAATGGCAGTCATTTACTAGGGGTGTCGGATTTAAAGTACAAACTGATTCTAGGAAATTCCGTCCACGCCGCCGGGCAGACATATTGCATCTGTGCAGTATGAAGTATTGCCTCGATTGAGGGACGAGGCAGTCGAGCGATAACCACGAGCCAAGCAAGACTTATGTACATTGGCAATCTATTTAGTGACGGGCTTTGCGCGTGTTGTTGAATTACGATTTTCTGCATTACTTTTGGACTTTTTGCGTTCGGTTATATTTGTACCTGTGTTATACGTGTTTGTATAGTTCCTAATAAATTCTATAGTATTTCTAACGGCATTTTATTTTTAGTCTTGCGACAATGCATACTGTGTTCACTATTGGACATAGACTTCCCCAAGTTTGAGCTCTTTCTTGCTACCCTGATTTCCTCATCCAGCCCATACTAGCGAACTAGTACAGGTTATCGGTCTAAAGTTCGAAATCATTCTAACAAAGTTAGGCTTTCAACAAAGTAGATTCTCAAGCAAAGCACCCTATTGATTAAATTATTATTATAGCTCTTTAATTATTATATCATTTATGCTCTATAGCCTCTCGTTTCATATAAATGATTTTCTTTCAACTATTCGACGCTATTTGTTCCAGTTAACACAACTACGAGCATACATAATTCATATGCCTACAAACAAAATATGCGTCAAACACGGCACTCCCCAAAAAACGTGTTGAATTTTAATTGATTTATATAGTTAATTAATATTTATTGACGTTGCTATATGTAAGCGTTGATAAACGGATCTGGACGGGTCATGTTTTTGCGGATCACGAATCAAGGTAGACGTGCATTCTGCCTAAGGTCTTGCTCGTTTCACTATATTTATTTATACAGATGCACATGTAGTAAATAAGTCGCTAATAGATTTAATTAATCACGAAGACAGACAGGCAGAGATTGAAGTAATAAAAACTAGCGCTTCTTTCTTAGCTCAATTTATCCGAAGAACGTTTTGTTTTGTGTACATCCTACTGTGAAGTAATGGGAACCAATCGTGAGGTAACATTAAATTCGAAACTACTGCGAAACCCACTAAAGCCATCTTTTCATCATCTTAAACAAATGTCACAAAGAACCAATCATATAGTATCCATTTGTAAGTCGGGAGAAAAGTTTCTGCGTGTTTTATGTACATAATTCCCTGAACTTTTCTCCTCCCGATTAATGTACTGCTTACTAATGGTTTTGAATTAGACTACTAGATTAAGTGTTACAAAATGGGTATTGTATTATCGCGAACGGAACCTGATAGGCGCGAAAGAAATTTATTGCACAAAGTAGACTCTACGAATGTTGTTACTACAAAAAAAAAGTATAGGAGCAAGATGCTCGTAACATATAGAGCTTATTTCCACTATGTAATAATACTGTAAAAAAATACAAATTTAAAGACATATCTAATTTCATCACAATTAATGTTTGATTAACAGCTTAATATGAAAAATGAAATTACTATTTTATACAGACTATAATAAAGCACCTAAAATGTTGGTAAAAGTAGAAAAAGTAATTTTAAGTATAAGAACTTTAGTCTAATTACTAAAAGTGAAATAAAAATAAATTCAGTACTATTGCAGACTAACTCCATTCCGCTGAACGTGAGATAAGGTCCTAATTCCTTTCAAGTATTGCATGATTTTAATTTCGAAATTTGTGTATAGTATGGCACATACGTGTAATGATAAAAACTAAGGACTTCTTTGTTATTCTGTGAAGCAAAATAATTATTAAGATTAACCTAATTTGCATGTCTATTTAATCAATGTTCATCTTATTTCTTCCTTTATAATTAGAAATTAAACTAGAATTATTGACAAAGATAACGTTGTGCTTATGTGCTCCAAATTGAACATAAACAATTAGCGAAGTATTTACATTGGTTATTTGGTACAGTTGTCCACTTTTTTCAAATTCAAATTCATTTTTTTTAATTCAAAATATGTTTAACTGGAGAATACTTTTGTGACTGTCATATGTAACAGTTGAAATTTAAAATTATTATTTAACGTATTAGGGAGAAGAAGCGGAGAGAAACTCCAAAATAACAACTCTAGCTATTTATCTAGCAAAAATAGCTAGACGTGTTGCTACAGAGGATGCCCAAAGCACAATTTATATCCCTGAAACCTATTCAGCAATAAAAATAGATGGTTTTCGCTAGATGTTGAGGCGATTTTTACACAATTGAAGCAACGTACAGTTTTAGTTTGTTCAATAACTTAGAACTGCGAAACTAGACCACTCTTGACATTAAACAAGGTACAACATGTTTATGACATAAAACCGCCTTTTACTTGTACACAATACAACATGTATGACATAAAATTGTGTTACTGTGAAATAATATCCTGTATTAATATGTATTGAGACCACGCTTAGAAGGATATAGTATCGTGTAAAGTTCATATTGACAGTGAATCATTAATAACATCAACCCGTTAACACTTTAATACACTATTCAGATTTTTTGTTTAATTTCGTAAACTGAAATATATACAGGTAATTATTATAATCAATAGACATACACACACATTTTATATCGCCCAGGTAAATAAATCTCTATGTTTGTGTTATATTTATAATATAAAACGGAAAATTTGGGAATAAATCTAACCACCCACGGTTTTATTCATATTGGGTTAGTTTTTTTAAAACATTTTTGTTGAGACTTTTCGTCACTAGTGACGATATCAGCCCCATCAGGTGATGGAATATTTACATTTTTTAATATATTAAATAAACTTAAATATAATATTAAACTTAACTTTAACTAACTCTATTTATAAATATTTCAGGAACTTAAATAATAATCCAGCCTCCTTGCTCAAAGGGTTGCTTAGGATAAAGTAAGTTTGAACGTTTCTTTACGAACCTTAAGAAATGTTTAAACTTACTCTATATATATATAAATGACGGAAAATAAAGCATTATTTTCCACTTTTAAACGATATATTTGAATATAGTTATGGCCTTATATTATACCCATGTTTAAAATCGTATACCTTATTAGTTATATTGCAAGGATTTGTTTTGCCATAAATGTTAAAATTACATAAGGTTAAATCATAGAGGTAAGTGAAACAACAGCTCAATTACATACATACATACATACATATTGTCACGCCTGTTTCCCATTGGGGTAGGCAGAGACAATGGCGTTCCTGTGTGTCCCTCCTTCCCAAACACCCACTTACCTTTTAATTCGACGGGTCACTCGGACCTCTCCGTTCAGCGGAGAGGCTCTTTCGCGATGTGGCGGCGACGGGTCCGGCGTACAGGCGTTCGCCAATCGCCGGGCAGGCGACGGAGTGGGCCTAAGGGTGGTCTGCCCCTTTTCAAACTTCGCCACCGTCGTGCGATGTAGGGTGTGGTGGCGGCGGTTTCACCCGATCGCACCCGCACCGCGGCAGAAGAAAACCTTCAGACGAATATGGGTGGAGGTCTTGAGTTGCTCGCCCTTAGGGCATCTTGATTCCCCCACCCACCCGAAGCTTAGTCGGCGTGCTTGGAGCTGTATGCCGGGCGGGCTATCCCGGCTGCAAGCGCCCTGTGGGCGGCGTGTGGGATTTTCGTAAACGGCGGACTTCACGCACGCCGCTCGCAGTCCCTTAGATTTAAGTCATTCAGATGGTCTCCCGTAAAGGAGACAATTGTAGTTTTAATAACCCCGTAAGGGGTTCAAATCAACCATGCAAGCACAAAGCCAAGAAAAACTACCCCAGGCGAGTCGATCTTCCGCTCAAAAAAAAAAGGAGGGCGAATCTCGCTCCGATGCCGGTACCTATGGTAAGGACAGAAGTCTCCCATCGTATTCTGGGGGGGAGACGCCTTTGCGCTCACAACAATGGACGTTGTCCAAGGAGAAGGTGCCCGTGATGGGCGGAGAAGTTACTTTCGCGCGTAGTACCAGCAGACAGAGCGGCCGCACGTCTGCTGCCAGCGGCGCCAGAAGCGGCAATCTGAGCGGGGCTTTGAGTGGGGCTGTTGATGAGTCGGACAGCAACCTCTCAATGTTCTCCATTCGGTCCCGCTCAAGATCGAATACACGTTCGCGATCGCGTTCACCTACGCGGTCGCGGTCTCCGACGCGCTCACGCTCTGGATCGAGACCCGGTATACGCACAGAGCTGGAAGCCGGACCTTCGAATTCGTCGAGCCAGTGGCGCGTCCAGAAGAAGAGGAGGAGGCCAGCGCCATATCGTGGACCCCAGAAGATCTCATGGGTGTCCAGCGATGAGGAAACGTTGGCGTCTAAATCCTCCCGCAGGGTGTCCCCACCTTCCGCGGGAGCTCCAGAATCAGCAGCCAGCATGGCACGTGCCAAGCAGGCCGTTGCCCAAGCGGGTCGGGCCACCGACCTTGAGCTCGACCACGAGGAGAGCACCGTCGAGCTGATCAGAGCCGCCGAAGAGGCACGCATTGCTCGACGGGCCCCAGAACTCCTCAGTCGCTCAGGGTCGGTCTCAATCACGGACGAGGCCGGAGCTAGAACCGCTCAGGCCATAGAGACCGACGTCCGAAACGCCCTGGGGGTCATCCGCCATGTGGCAAAGGTCCCCAGGGGGTTAAAAGGGACTTTTATGAAGTCCCTTAATGACTCGGTCTCCATCATCAGTGACGCCTTCGAAGTGTTGCGGGGCCGCACCGAGTCTGAAGAAATCAGACGACTTGAAGCGGCCAACAGACGCCTCGAGGCTGAGATGAGCCAGATGAAGAAGGAAATGGCTAGTCTCCGTGCCGAGTTCGCCCGACCCCGGCTTGTACCGGCCACCAAATCACCGATGCCGAAGCCTCCACCTCCGCCACCCGCACCACGACCGTCGACGTCATCTGTAGTGGAAGGGCGATTTAAGGACCAGGAAGAGCTGTTGCGCCATCTAACCCTATCTATTGGGGCCATGATGGACGCAAAGCTGGCCGCCCTGGACGACCGCCTTCTCCCGGAAAGGCGAGTCCGTCCACCGCTGGCTGTAGACGCCCGACGAGCGAGTGCGCTGCCGACTCCAGCACCCGGGAAAGGGCAGGCCAACCGCCCTCCGGAAGATTTTCCTCCGCTGCCCGCGAAAAGAAAGCGAGGCGGCGGAAACAGTCAAAATGCGCCGACAACCCCCACACAAAAGGCGACTCCGATAGCTAGTACGTCCACCCAGGAGCCCCCGAGGATGGATGAAGGTTGGTCGGTGGTGGCCCGCAAGGCCAAAAAGAAGAAGCCACCGACCCAACCAAGCGACACCAAACAGGCTAGTCAACGCCAGACGAAACCGAAACCGCCAAAATCATCGGCGAACAAAGGTCCGCGTATGCGGGTCCCTAACACCACTGCGGTGATCCTCACTTTGTTACCCGCAGCGGTGGAAAAGGGCACCAGCTACGCGGACTTAATGCAGAAGGCCAAAACCAATATAAAACTTGGAGACCTCGGTATCCCTGGGGTGAAGTTAAAAACCGCGCGGACGGGGGCCCGTATGCTCCTTCTTCCTGGAAAAGATAGCGGGGAGAAGGCCGATGCCCTCGCCGCGCGGCTAAAGGAAGTACTGCCTCAGGACGGGGTGAAGGTTTCCAGGCCCGAGAGGTGTCTCAACGTTCGTATCTCGGGTCTGGACGACTGCACAACAGTCGAGGAGGTAGTGGCCGCCGTCGCCCAGGTCACAGACGTCGCCGCTGGGCGATTCAATTCTAGCACACTACGCCTGGGTCCGGACAGGCTTGGATATGTTATCCTGGCCTGCCCTGTGGCGGCGGCCATCAAATTAAAAGACAAGAAGAGATTAATGGTGGGGTGGGCTTCGGCGGACATCAAAGTTCTGCCGAGCCGGTCCGAGCGGTGCTGGCGCTGCCTTGTGGCAGGACACGTCGCCTGCACCTGCTCCTCCCCTGTCGACCGCAGCAAGGACTGTTACCGCTGCGGTCAACCAGGTCATCCCGCCGCTACGTGCCAAAATCCACCGCGCTGCAGCATCTGCAGTGCAGCAGGCCGAGCGGCGGGTCATTGGATGTGCAGGGGAGTGCCGGCCGCGCGTAAAAACGCAGGCCCCCCACTGCGACTCGGTCCAACAAATCTAAATTGGATCAACAATCTAAAGCCGACAATAAGAAATCACGGAAAAGGAAACGTAACAGGAGAGGCTCTAAGCAAGATGCGGCTGTCAACACGTCTCAACCACCGCAACCGCAGCGGCCACGGCCGAAACCACGTTTGCAGCCACCGTCGCCAGCGCCTGGGCCCACTAGGATGGAGGAATAAACAACCGTTTCAATGGCTCTCCTAGTGGTCGAAAGTAATTTGAACCACTGCGCCGCCGCCCAGGACTTGCTGGTGCAGAGTTTGGCGCAGTGGGGAATCCAGTTGGCCGTAGTCGCCGAGCCATACTACGTCCCCCCCCGTTCTGACTGGGCGGGGGATCTCGATGGCTTGGTGGCCATTGTAATCCGGACCGCCGCCGCATGCCCTCCCCTAGCCGGTGTGGTAAGGGGACGGGGCTACGTGGCGGCAACGATCGGGGAGATAGTGGTCGTTGGTGGCTACTTCTCCCCGAACAGAAGGCTCGCCGATTTCGAGGGATGGATCGAGGAAGTGGGCACCGTGGTGGCCCGCAGCCGACCTCGCCCCGTGCTCGTGCTCGGGGACCTCAATGCAAAATCCGTGGCTTGGGGATCTCCGAGGACATGCGCGCGCGGCGAGGTGCTTGAAGAATGGGTCATCACGCAGGGTCTCGTAGTTCTGAACCGGGGCTCCGAACACACGTGTGTGCGCCAGCAGGGCGGTTCAATTGTCGACGTCTCGTTCGCCAGTCCTGAATTGGCGCGCCGTGTGCGGGACTGGAGGGTCGACACGGGAGTGGAGACGCTCTCCGACCACCGATATATTCGGTTCAGCGTCTCCTCCCGAAATCCGGACCCGCCGTCCCGAGAGCCCCCGGTAGGAAACTGTCCGCGCTGGGCATTGAAAAAGTTGGATCGGGAGGCGTTCAAGGAGGCCCTGATTGTTGCCACCTGGGCATCAGGGCCCAATGTGAACCCTCCCGACATAAATGTAGAGCAGGAGGCAGAAAACCTACGGTCGCTCGTCACAGGCGTCTGCGATGCGGCGATGCCGAGGAGGGGCAGATTCCGACCCCTCCGCAAGGTGTACTGGTGGAGCCCCGTACTCGAGGGGCTAAGGCGCACGTGCAATAGCGCGCACCGCCAGTACTACCGCTACAGACGACGGCTACGCCGCGCAGCAGATGCAGCGGCCGTAGAAGCTCAGCTGTACGAGGGGTACAGAAGCGCCAGACAAGACCTACGCGTCGCAATCCGCGATGCGAAGAACGCGGCCTGGGGAGAGCTCTTGGAAAGCTTAAACCAAGACCCTTGGGGGCGCCCATTCAAGATGGCACGGAACAAGCTCCGTGCCTGGGCGCCCCCGCTAACCGAGTCTCTCCCCAGGGACACAATTCGCGATGTGGTTGGCGCTCTGTTCCCTTCAAGGGCTGAGCACGTGCCTCCTGCAATGGCCCCGCCAGAGGTGGAGCTCAGCGCGGATAGAGACCCAGTGCCCACCGTGGACCGGGTAGAGCTGGGGGTGGCTATGCTACGGCTAAAGGCCAAGAATGCTGCCCCCGGCCTTGACGGCATTCCAGGGCGTGCGTGGGTTCTGTCCTACGACGCCCTCGAGCCCCGACTGATGAGGCTTTTCAGCGCATGTTTGGAGCAGGGCCAGTTCCCACAACGGTGGAAGACCGGAAAGCTGGTCCTGCTGCGTAAGGAGGGGCGCCCCGCGGACTCACCGTCCGCCTACCGGCCCATTGTGTTGCTGGACGAGGTCGGCAAGCTCTTCGAGCGTATCATTGTCGACCGCCTCGTCCAGCACTTATCGACGACGGGGCCGGACTTGGCGGACAACCAGTTCGGCTTCCGCACGGGGCGCTCTACAATCGACGCAGTCATGCGCTTGAGAAGCCTGGCGGAGGAAGCAGTTTCCCGGGGCGAGGTCTTATTGGCGGTGTCTCTTGACATCGCCAATGCCTTTAATTCCTTGCCCTGGTCATGCATCATGGAGGCACTCCGGTATTTTGGGGTGCCTCCCTACCTCCGCCGAATAGTCGGGGACTACTTAAATGAAAGAGCCGTCATTTACCCGGTCCACGAGGGATGGAATCGGCGAGCCATGGTGTGCGGTGTTCCACAGGGGTCGGTTCTCGGTCCCCTCCTGTGGAACATCGCATATGACTGGACTTTACGCAGCAGGGTCCTCCCCGGCGTCAGCATCATATGCTACGCAGATGACACATTGATCGCAGCACGAGGGAGGACCCACAGGCAGGCGTGTCTTCTAGGCACGGCTGGGGTGTCCTTAGTTGTAGGCAGGATCCGGCGTCTTGGACTGGAGGTGGCGCTTCAGAAGACCGAGGCCGTGTTCTTTCACGGTCCTCGAAATCGTCCACCTCCAGACACCGCTATAATAGTAGGAGGCATCCGCATCGGCATTGGGGGGACCATGAAATACCTGGGATTGGTCCTCGACAGCCGGTGGGATTTTTCGGCACATTTTCGGCAGCTGCTCCCCAGACTCAAGGGGGCAGCGGGTGCGCTGTCGCGCTTGCTCCCCAACGTCGGGGGGCCAAACGCCACGTGCCGAAAACTCTTCGAAGGCATCGTACGGTCGATGGCCCTTTACGGGGCCCCAGTGTGGGCAGACCGCCTGACGGCCCGCAACGCTCCGCTGTTGCGACAAGCTCAGCGTATAATGGCCGTCAGGGCGATAAGAGGATACCGTACGGTGTCCTTCGAAGCGGCCTCTCTACTCGCCGGATCCCTCCCATGGGACCTGGAGGCCAGGGTGCTGGCGTCATTGTATGTATGGCGCAAAGAAGCCCTGGCCAGGGACTCCAGACCCGCGCCTCGCGAAATCGAGGCGTGCAAGTCGGAGCTCCACCAGGTCGCCGTGGGAGTATGGGAAGATCGCCTCAGACGCCCCAGCGCGGGCCCCGCCACCATTGAGGCGGTGAGGCCCGTCCTGCAAGAATGGATTGGACGACGACACGGCACCCTGACGTTCAGGCTGACGCAGGTCCTCTCGGGGCACGGCTGCTTCGGGAGGTACCTGTGTCGTCTCGGCCGCGAGGCAACTTCAGGGTGCCATCATTGCGACACAGGCGACGAGGATACGGCGCTGCATACCCTGCAGGAATGTCCTGCATGGACGGAGCAGCGCCGAGAGCTCGTCGCCTTTACCGGACTGGACCTCTCGCTCCCGGCCGTGGTTTGCACCATGGTCGGGAGCCGCACCGGATGGGACGCCGTCTCCTCCTTCTGCGAGCACGTCATGTTTGCGAAGGAGGAGGCGGAACGGGAGCGTGAGCGCACTTCCTTGCTCCGCTCCCGACAAAGGAGGACGCGCCGACGCCGGAGGTCTGACCTAGACCTTCGGCCACCGTAAGCGGGCGGCGCGGGTGGGGCCTCTAGGGGTATAGAGGTTCTCACTCACCCGCACATGCCGTCGAGATGAGAGCGCGAGTGTTCCGCGCGCGCTCATCTCTCTTCCCGTGGGGCGCGTTACAGACCGCCCCACGCCCGGAAAAGACCGAGACGTCACCGGGGGAGTAGCTCCCCCGGCATTGGAAGAGGCCCAGTGAGCGGGGCCCACGCCTGCCAGGGAATGCGGAGCCGGGTAGCCTATTCCCGTAGCCCTGGCATAAGGCGCAGGACGGAACACCCAGGGGTTTTAGTGGGTATCCCTAAGTGGGGAGTGGCAATAGCGTGGCACCGGTTCTGCCTGGGCACGCTAGTGCCACCCCCGATCTGGCGAATCCCACACTGTCTCACCGGGTCGCGAGCATCCCCCAGGCTTCTGTGCCTGTCGCGGCTTAGTCCTCAATCGGATTTCCCCTGGCTAAAAAAAAAAAAAAAAAAAAAAAAGGCAGAGACAATGGATCTCCACTTGTTACGATCTTGACAAACACTTTTCGCTTCATCAACTTTCATTAATCTTCTCATACATACACGCTTATTTAAACTACTTTTTATCTTAATCTTTTTATACTTTTTAACAGCTCAATTGGTTAAACAAAATATGGAAACACTTAAATTGGTATTACAACTATTATGCCAATGCTTGTTATACTTTTATTTTTAACCGACTTCGAAAAAAGGAGGAGGTTCTCAATTCGTCGGAATCTTTTTTTAATGTATGTACATCGATTACTCTGAGATTTATGATTCGATTTACGTGATTATTTTTTTGTTCGACGCGGAATAGCTGCCATGTAGACCCCTAAAAAATTTACATAGTTTGGTCCAGTAGTTTTCATTTTACGAACATTTTTTTGTTCCCGTTACTTGGGACCTATATTTTTTAAGAAGCGCGGCACCATTCGTTTGTCCACCCATACATAGCTAGACACTAAAAAGTAACAAATAAAAAATAAAAACTTCGTTTAAAAAACCGACTTCAAAACTAAAAAACTAAAATGTATAAAATAACTTATTTCTAAAGCTATTATTATTAATATATAATTATTTCTAAAACATCTTGAAGTCGGTGCAAAGTAAAACATAAAAATTACTATATTTTGAAAATTACTAAGTTTTTTTAACAAAGTTTTTATTTTTTTAGGTTTACCTTGTTTTAATGAATTTTCGAATAGAAGTATTCATACAATATACGAATATTGTACCTAAACTAATTAGTGGTATTGAAGTTTAAAGGGAATAATTATGAAAAAAAATGTAACAAGTAATTGCATAGATCGATTTATGTGTTACAAATTTAAAACATACAAAGTTTATATTGTTGTACTAGCTTCTGCCCGCGACTTGGTCCGCGTGGTGCAGTTTTTTTAACTATCCCACGGGAACTCTCTAACTTTTCGGGATCAAAAGTATCGTGTATGTTGACCAGGGATATAAGCTACCACCATAAAAAATTTCATGTAAATCGGTCCAGTAGTTTTGGAGATTAGCTGGTACAAACAGACAGACGAACAGAGAAACATAACATTTGAAAAATAATCCAAATTAGTTCTATTTCACTTCTTACATCCCATAGCATTTTTTTTCATTGTACAGAAATTTGACCTCTACAATTTTATTATACGTATAAGAAAACTTAAAAAAAAAAAAAAAAAAAAAAAAAAAAAAAAAAAAAAAAAAAAAAAAAAAAAAAAAAAAAAAAAAAAAAAAAAAAAAGATGAAGAACTTATATGTAGGTATTTGTTGACAATAGAATCGACAAAAGAAAATATTCGTATTTTATTAATTCATACTTGTTATAAGGATTGAGAAAAAAAGAATTGAAAAATAAAATGTAGTCAATAACCTTTTATAGCCGTTGAACACAGACAAATCATACTTATGTGTTACATTTGCAAAAGGTCATGGATATATATGAAAGATTACTCCGTTTGTAACATATTGTAATTGCTCCTATATCATGTTTCAAGTTCGTGTAACCCACGCCTGGTTTAATAAAATCGTATATACTTGCCTGCAATTTTATTTATGAAATTAAATGTACCGATTTTGCATACAGTATTTTTAGCTTAGTGGTTAAAAATCCGTTTCTCATACTAATGACGTGAGTTAGAATCGTGGCCGGCGTCCTTATAAAATATATATGTAATTATATAACTATATATGTGTGTATTTTATTTATAAATTAGGTTAGGTATTATATATTTAAGATATTTAGTCCGATATTATTTTCTAAGATTAGCTAAGAATTTCATTAATTATGTAATTATATGATTTAATTATAACATATTAATAATAAACATAAATACTTACTAGAGATGTCCTGGTGTAAATTTTAAAAACGTATATTTAATATTTAATTTCAGACTGGAGCATTTCAGAATAATTTCGAAAATTATTCTATTCTGGTATTTTTGATATATTTTTATTTAAAGCTTATTTACATTTTTATTCTTAAGATGATTTTTTTATTGCATGAGTTCAGCAAACAGGCAGACGGCCCACTTCATGGAAAGCGGTTACCATCGCCTATGGACATTTATAACACCAAAGGTGCTAGAAATGCGCTGCTTCTCTTTTAAGGCATACTGGAACCTGGCCACTAATGCCGGAACACAGCTCAAGGTTGTTACGGCGGCATACTCTAGACTAGGGGTTGTAGCTTTCCAGTCGGGCAAATACTCTACCAGCTGGCTGTAGGTTGTTTTGTCGCCTCGTACGGCACGCCATCCCGCTGCAGGAAATTGTTTTCTTTCTCCGTTCCTGCTCGGATAAAATTTACAATTCTTCTTTTTAAAATCACATGGAATGTCGCATTTAATATTTATATATCACATTTAACGTGTATATCGAAAATTCGTCGTAATAAGTTCGGCAAGTATATAAAGAGAAAGTAATTAAACTCAGGTTTGCATTTATTAGTAAGCACACGGTTTAGTTGAAATGCTATAATAAAATAGGAAGTATCTTAAATTCTAATAGTTCTCGTTGCAGCAGTGACAAGACATTTGTATAGAACCGCTGTCCATATATTTTGACGTGGGCGTTCTGGTTTAGAAATTTAGGATATGGAATGTGGAGTCACTGTATATGTATATTGCTGGCTTAATATCTCAAATTTGTTTAAAAAAATCAGGGCTTCCAAACTACACTGAAGTATTGGTTATTGTTATGCTCTCCTAAATTACGAATTAGTTTAAAACGTTGGCAGAAGTGAGGTAAAACAATTGTTATTATACTTTTTATATACACATTAAAAAATAGTAGCCTGTATGCAGCCTTCTGAACATATTTGAAAAGACCAAAAATACAGACGTTATGCCTGTTTACCTGCAGATAAAAGATACATCATTAGAATGTAGCCCTAACACAAAGGATCTGTAGGAGTCATGGTTCCGCTAATAAACAAAAAGCAGATCCGGTATTATCGTTGCAATTACTGCCATACCTTTATTCATACGTAACACATTACAACTTTTTGTACTAATAAAACTTTTTGCAATGAAATAAGATCACGACATCATGAGTTCATCCTAATATTCGTTTTTTTATTGTCTCGTTTAACTAATTGCTATCTTGGAAGGCCATTGTATTTGTGAAGTGCTAATCTGACGCCGGGTGTATGCCTATTAGTAATGAACCTTTGGATTTTTTATCGGTACCTATTATAATCTAGTCAACAAAAACTTTAAACCATTTGTAACATTATCTAAGAATTAATTTTTTTGGTAGTCATCTTTTGATGTCGAGTATCGGCTGATTGATCAAACTGAATTATATCTTGTTCAAGTTGCACTTTCGAACGTTGGAAGAAAGAATTTCTCTCTATTTCAGGTACTGCTGCTAGGTTCTTTGCTATACTGCTTACTGAATTAATTTATACTAGTGGTCGCTCGTGGTCGAAACTCGACCATAAAAATTTATGTCAAAGACTTATATTTCTATAATCACAGATTTCGCCAAGGCTACACTATCAATTTGACTTGAACAATAAACAAAAGTGTATATATATGCGTGTGTGTGTCAAATACATGGTAGGGTGTATAACATTTTTGTTATTGATTTAACGGGTTTTTGCATAATGAAAAAAATATTAGCATTCGTCGCTTCTTTATATAAAATATGAGTGTATATATTATGGCGCAATTAGTAAATTATAATTTATGGTACGTATTATAAATTTGTTTTTAGAATTCACTCTAAGTTTATTTTTAGCACTTAATAATCAGACAAGAAAAAATCCTTACAAGATTCGAATTCATATCCTCACTACCAAACTACCTCTTGACAACATCTTAACCAAAGAGGTTGTCAACAAGAAATAGCTGAGAGCACATACATGTACCTATTGAAGTTCGATTCAAGTCTGCGGTTGCGACCCATAAAACCACCCGTTCCTCATATTAGTGTTATTTATTTTATGACATCATCCCACCTTTGAATCCTACTTGCATCTATGTCGTCTGCTTTGGAATCAGGGTTCAGTTTTGTTTAAATTATAGGCATTTAATCATACCTCTTATAACGCGCCAGCGTTTTTCAAAGGTAGAAAGAACGGCTAGATTTTTTTCCCAAGAAACCTTATATATAAATCCTAAACTAGACTTCTGGTTCATCCATTACTTGTTAAATAATGTTAATGAGTTATAGTTTATATAAAAAAACGTTAATGCCTTTATGAGAATACCTGTGAGACAAGGATGTATTAGCTTTTTTCTAAGTCCTTCCTTATTTCCTTGTACGCCTACGTTAGTCCATTGACGACCGCTTTTTGCTACACATAACATAGTGCTCGTGATGCATTTATAATAACTTAAAAATAATTGTTTTGTCTGATTTGTTATTCTTAAACCAAGATTATAAATGAATTTTAGAAGAAATATTTCTAATTTATCATTTATTTATTCCTAATAATATTTTATTTATTTACTTCTTTTTCACGGTCAGGAGTTTATTCATTTATTTGGTTTTATTGCAGTTACTATACCATAATATTGTAGGAGACAATTTAAAAATACAATACTATTGTGTCACTACAAAAACACACACCTTAGATTGAGAGTAAAAATTGTCTAGAAAAAATAAGGATAAATAAATGTAGACATAAATTTATATAAATACACAAGAACACATTTATAGTTTACGAGTAAATGAGGATTATTAAAAAAAAGTAATTTAGTAACGATAATTATTAATGTATTGGATGGAAGCATGTTGTGCAATATTCGGCAAAACTTAGGTAGTGAATTGGCAAATATAACTATTTATAAAGTGGAGCTATATTTGTTGTATAGTTTAATAATCGTGGAATGGGTGAAGTGCTGCCTAAGGTTGGCTTGCGCAAAGGTGGACTAAAGATACTTTGTATTTAGTAACTTGTATCTCTTCTTAACAACGAGGATGAATTTAGGGCGCATTACATCACAGATAAATGGGACAGATTTTACAGTATAAGAACTTGAAGTTCACTCCAGCGATATTATATTTGTTAAATGCTACGGACGTAAATACTCATAGCACTAACATAAGCTTCAGAGGGTTTCTATGCTATGTACAAATCAATAAGTTGTAAATCACTTTGTTGTTTTGTTAAATAAATAAAAAATAACCAGGAAAGTTAAATCTAATAAACGGTATTATGAGTGATATTTAATTTGTGGAGGAACTCCTAATTTTTTAGTCCGACTAGCACACGGCCCCATACGTTGCACCTCTGAGCATGATGTGAATAATGTTATAAAAAATACTGATAATTTATCAAAAAACCACGTACAAAATTCAGTTCAGTAACCTGAACGGCTGTATGTAATCTTTTCTTCGCGGTTGTATTGTCAATAATGTCAGGGTCAATCGCAAACTTGAGGAAGTAATCCATATTCGTTCCAACATAATAAGACTCTTATTCGTTTCTAAGTTGCGTTAGTGAATTGTGTACTACGCATTTGCTACCATAAATCCATATCTTTACAAAATCCCACCAACTCAGATTATTGATATAAATATTCTTCTTTACGTGAATACGTAATAGAGGTGAAAACAATTCCAAAATTTAAAAAATTACAAATTATTTATCTAATTTTCAGATTAAAACTACCCTACGTTTATTCCCTTTAAAAAAGGCATGGAAAATGAAAAATAAACTTTCTAAAAATTAAAACAAACTAGGAAACATTCAACCGGGCAGTAAGGCGAAGTAGGTACCTTAACTCTGCAACAGTTAGGATACATCCCCTTACTGCCCCGCTGAAAGTTTCCACATGAATACATGCGACATCTTCCATTGTTTGACATTATTAAAAATTCATATCAATGTCGCATTACAAATAACGTATTAAACTCCCAGATGAAGCAGTGATGTTATACCACTATGCTTTATACTTTGAATTCTAGAAAAAACGTTAGACCCAGAGAGATACCTGTGTGTGTGCTTCAAGTCATTATTATCTTAATGTCGGTTGGTGGAGCATCGTTACATTACAAAAATGGCCTTCAGCTTTCACTATCGCTACGTGCTCCCGAGTTGCGCGTACGCTGGTCGCTGTCCAAAGCGTGATGCATTTAAGACGCATGAGCAATCACACGCGTTCTTTTCCCCGAATAAATTCTAGTGCCCATTGCTATTGTTATTCAATTAGCGTTTTACTTAACGCATATTTGTCTGTTAAACTCACCTGTTGTGGTAATAAATACCTATTTTGTTTTTCTTTATGTCACATTCAGAATCAGATAATCGGACGTTAAACTTCAACAATAAGATGAATTTATTATAACAATTCTTTATTATGTTTCACCTTCTCTCAATCATTTGGGGTTGGTACAATACCTCTTTTGCTTCCGTACTTCTTTATTCTGATATACGTCAATTATTACACTACAGATCTTGATTTTGTCTTTCATATGTCTTTCAATCTATCCAACCCATTTTTGGTCTAGCTTAACATTTGAACCCGTCACTATTCCATTTTACTCGTTACATTGTTTTGGGCACGTGTCTTTCATCCATCTACAACTTGAGCCACTAGCACAATTAAAAAGGTGTCTTTTGTAGGATAATAAATATTTAATATGTCGTGTTTCTATATAAAATTTAATTTATTTATTTGCAAAAAACGTAAATGCTTTGTCTTACAAAGGCATATCAATTTCTATTATTAACTAAATCATTTTTATGATTCAGTATCTATTAATTCACCTTGGTAGTGATTTTGTGTTTGATACGAATTCCATGCAAGTCATTTCAATTTTTAGATAGGTAAAATAATGTATAGTAAAATATTAAATCCGGTATTAGGTGATTTGTGTACCCTCCCAATTCAAGTTTTCATTTAAGCATAAGCATTTATTATTCATTCATATCCTGTTTACCGAAAAGCAAATTAAGTCTAAATTGACATTCAAGACTCAAAGTAACACATATTGCATATCCATTCTATTTATTGTAATAAATAAATATTGTTCTGTTTAAGCTATTATATGGCATTGTCTTGCAACAGAAATATAATGTAAAGAGACAGTTATGACTGGACTCACGACATATCGATCAGTGTCTAGACTTTTTGACAAGCCTGTCCGCAATGTTTGAACTGACAAAGGACGTTGTTGTAAGCTCCTATTGTTTCAAGATGGATGTCAGATAACACCAAGATTAGCCAAGTATTGTCGCACACGCGCAATAAATGGTACCATAGGGAGAGCGAACATTGATGAATTCAGATGTTTGCCATTCTTTATTCCCATTAATTACGTGTTATCCAAAGTAGTTTTTCTGTTAATTTTACTGTGCGATATATTCTTTCCAAATTTGATTTCCATGGTGCCCAGTATCAAACAAAAGACAGTAATATTTTTTAATAATCAGCAGACTAACAGACATATTATATCCCCAATTTGGGCAAGTTACACTTGCGTTATGGGTAATAAACAACAAACTACTCTGGCGCCGATCCAAGAAACCCAGACTGAAGTAAGTAAGTAACTAACGGAGAAAATTCGTTTCCGAAATTTAGCATACTGAGAATCGGATCCGGAGCCTCTGCGTTGCAATGAGGCAGGCCAGCAAATGTGTAGCCTGCTCAATCACAGAGGCCGCCAAAGAAAGATGACCTAGCCTAGCCACAGCTGGGTTCAATAAATGCATGGGAATATGCCAAAATAAAAAGGCTGTTATGTATTTTATTATTTTATATATTATTGCTAATATATATAATATTTTAAATAATAATTTTTAAGATTCTGTAGCCAAAAAACTTTCATGCCCCAGTACGCTACCCATCACTGTGTGTGAAATGCAATCCATCTATGTTTGTTTCTTTCTTTTAATTTATTTAGGGAATCCTATTAAAAACGGTACTATTTATACAGAAGCAATATTAGATTGTTATGGATATACAATTCTTACTCAATAAAACCACAATATTGATTCATTGCGGCCATTAGATTCATCATGCGCTGTAATTATTTTTGACCCTCAAATAAATGTCAATGCATTAAATATGTCAGTACATACATTTTAAACGTACATATTGCTAAAACCATTACATTAATTATACATTCAATTACACATGCTTATTTTTATTAACGCAACAAATTTACATAAATTAGTGTTTCATAAAATACGAGATATTGTTTTCATTTGTATAGCAATTATGGAAATGTTAGGTAAAAATTTCCATAAGATTATTTATAGCGGCTCGTGCAGTTTGTGTGGTATGTCACGGATGTAAAGAGTATCGAGGATGCGGAAGTAACTTATACGGTTCTTCCACGTATGCATCCAAAGCAACATAATCATCTTTGTGGTACGCAGCTCTTGATTTTATCTCTTAAACACAGGACATGTCTTATTTTCATATGAAATATAATTTTGGCAGCTTATCATTGTTCAAAAACCTACGCTGTTTATCAACAACTGAATTGATGAAAGAATAAAATATCCGTTCTTATATATTATATTCCTGCTGTCGATCGGCCTGTATTCAAATGCGACAAAACAACTCACACCTAGTTGGTAGGGCATTTGCCCGTCTGGATGGCTACCACCCGGTCCCACCTTTTTTTGGCCATGGGAAATCCGTTTGAGGACAAAGCTGCTACCGGCACAGAAGCCTTGGGGGATAATTCGCGACCCGTGGGTGGGATTCGCCAAATCGGGGGTGGCGCTAGCGCGCCCAGACAGATCTGGTGCCACCCTGGTCTAACGTGCCACCTTAACAATATTGAGTTCAGGTATCAGAGGTCAGGATTCCAGCCCTTTCCTTGATACCGGTAACATATTTATAAAGTCATTGATTTTGTAAATGTTCTAAGTTGTTACTACTATCCACAAGGTGAGCCGTCAGCTTGTCTGCGGAACTACAGAATAAAATATATAACAATACTTTGGACGTCATTAATACCAGACCCATAAGTCCTTATAAATTCAGCCTCATAGTTAATTTTCTCCATGAAAATTAAACAAAAGATACCGGTCGGTAGTGTTATAGTTATTTAGTAGCATAGTTGTTCTTGTCATGTTTCCGTTTAAAGTTAATAATTAATTTTATTATGTACCCTCTTATTTCTACATTATACAATCAGCCATTACCTTAATTGAATAGTAATGTTATATATTGTTTATCATGATTCATTTAGGCAGGTGGTAGGGCATTTGCTCGAGTGGATGCTACTATCCCTGGTCTAAAGTATGTCACCATAACAACCTTGAGTTTTGTTCCGGTATTAGTAAACAGGTCTCCCTTAAGAGAGTAGCAGCGCCGGTAACCCCTTTCCATTAAGTGGGCCGTCGGCCTGGCTAATGAACTCCTGCAATTAAAAAAAAAACAATCTGCTATTGGTTGTGCCAATATGCTAAGTTACTTAAATTGTTAAACTATTAGAGGGTTGGTGAGGTGTTCTAAAATACTTGTCGAGTGTTAAAAGTTAGTGAACAATATGTGTTAAAGCCGTAAGGTTAACTGATTATAAAGTATTATGACCAGTTCCTGCTCTTTTACTGCCATAAACCCTTCTGAGTTGTTACATGAATTACAGTAATAATGCACTTTGACGCCTAATAGTTTTTCGAGATACGATGTTTATGCTTTCCGCTTTGAAATGTTATATAGTACATATCGTCCAATACATTATTACAAAATTGTAAGTACTCTGTTACAATACGTGCACTTAACCACAGTAGGCTTATCGTGTAAGACGGGAAGTGAATATTGCGCAATTCTCAGCACAGGCTGACATTTAAATGTCAAAAAATGTCCCGGAATTGATAATAAATATTATTAACAAATGTATAGACGTGAGGCAATTTAGTTTTATCTTTACCTACAACGACTCGTCTTTTTTTGTTCTATATAGTGATAAAATGGCCAGTGAGCAGACGAAGTGTCCGGTGATGAATAATGTTTTGCCTTGACACTTTTATACATTTAGGAGATCAAAGCCAGGAAACTGGTTTAGCGTCAACTTAACCAAATTTCATGACAGTTGATGAATAAAAAAATATATAAATGTAAACAATTATCTTCATAGTATTATGGTTAAACCTTATTCAATGATTATGGATTATCACAGTTAGGTATTTAATAGTAAAATCAACTCAGACACTTTTTATTACCGCACAAAAAGTCAGTCTCCTTGATGTTGTATGAGAATACTACCCTTTAACGTCACAATGTTATCAAGTCAAATAGCTTATTAGGAAAATATTGTTTAAACTTAAAATTATTGCTATAATTAACTGTTGAAAGAAAGATGTTTTAACGCCTGCTCTTTTATATGAACTAGTAGTCGCCCGTGGTCACATTCAACCATAATATTGAATTTAAATTATAAGTTTGAACATTATTAAGGTTCAGTTGATAAAGACACTTCTAAAATTATAGATTTCGCCAAGGTTACACTGTTATTTTGACTTTAACAACAAACAAAAGAGTATGTATGCGTGTGTAAGTCAAATACATGTTAGTGTGAGTAATGTTTTTTTTATAATGCACATTGCATTTACCAAATTTGTTGCTGATTTTGTTTTACATCGTACTTCAAGATGTTGTAGATAATATTTACTTTATGCTTTTTAATTACAACTGAAGTCGCTTTCTTGTTGGATAAACGTTTTTCGCAACATGAAGTATTGTTACGAGCTACACAGGACTCGAATTAAAATGCCGTTAGAATTACTATAGAGTTTATTAGAACTGTACAAACACGTATAAAACAGGCACAAATATGACTGGACACAGACAGTACAAACTGCACGATTCAATAACACGCGCAAAGTCCGTCACTATATCGCTCATCGAATGTACGTCTTTGTCGTATCGTAGTCGTCACTTGACTGCCATACCCCTCCGTTTGGGCATTGTTTTATATTAAACTGTACAATACATCAAAGGACCGCGTCATTGAGTTAATCCGCACACCTGGCAAGCTTCGACGCAATGCAATAACAACAAGGATTAGTTCCACACTAATGACATGACGGCCATAAAACAAGTATGATAGCAATAGGATGTTTTTCTTAATTGCAAATTTTAAATACGAAGTAAACAAAAGAACTCCGAATGCAATAAAGGTAATAAACTGCGTTTTAACGACGGCAGGTGTGCGCCTTTCTTTGACGGCAAGTAACAGTATTATCACATCGAATTATTATAAAACTAGAGCAACCGCAACGTTGGCCATGACCTCTCGGAAGAGGAAGTGCTGCCAAGGTCACGGGGAAATGTTCCTTGGCTGGTGTCGTGACTGCTGAACTCCGCACGCACGACAAATGTCAAGAACCTGACGTCACTTTAACGAGTTCAACGTGTAAATGCGAAAAAATCCAACGAGGATCATGTTCAACCCGAGATATTTCGTAATATCTGTTGTAATCGATAATCTGTGTAAGTAGAACTGATGTTTCCATTTTATTTTAATACTAATGGTGGTATAGTAAATATACTTACCATGTATCGCCTCTTTGCTTCAATAACGTGTTATCTTGAAAATTAAAATTTGAGTAAAGATTTGTAGATATCTTTTCTTCAGGCAATCTATAATGTATTTTAAAAGACACCAAGTTATCCGTTTCGATACAGTTAATTTTTGAAAGTTAAAAAGACTCTTTTCCAAAGTATTTTTTTAAAGATTGAAGCAAAGAGACCACCATATCATATTAACAATGAAAAGTTTGTTAGTAGAAATATCTGTTATAACAATTGTCAAGACGACTTATTAGAAAACATTTTAATGAAAATGACGTTTCATCTAACAGTTTTAAGCGCGTCATTTGATTTGATTTTCGTTTGATAAAACTACGTTTTGCCGGCTTTAAGCGCGAACTTTTACTTGATTTTTATTATTCCGCCGTTCCGATCACTTTGCAGTAGCCGTGATAACGGAAGACAATGTCAAGAAGTGCTCACGGCTACCGACAAGTGTTAATCTTTTCCTGGTACTTTTTTGACAAAGTAGTACAACAAAGTCTCTGTCATCAAATTTGTGCTTTTTTGTATGCCGATAGTGAAGCCTTAATTTTTGCAACAAAGGTGTGGTCAGTGCTTGTATCTTACGATATGTTTTTCTAATCGGTTTAAACTAGCCGAACTTCCACCCCACCATGCTACTGATACAAACACAGTTTTAAATAATAAAACGTTGATTAAAAACCCTGTTATTTTGAACTTCTAATAAAAACAGTAAGAATAATTCAAAATTTAAATGCCCATACGATTTACCTCGCATGATCGTGACCAATTCTCACGCTTCAAAGTTTAAATGACAAAGAACTCTCACAGCAACTTCCACATCCTTGTTCCTCAAGACGAATCATACCGTCAAGTAAAGACAAATAATTTGTATTATTACAATTACATCAGACGAAATACATTTTCTAAGTTACACTTAGTGTGTTAAAAAATATACATATTTTTCAAGAGTATAAACACTTTAATATCTCATAAACGTCCTATTGGTGAATTCAGTTAACTTGTTAAATTTATTAATAAGTTAACTGAATTATTTCCTTCTGACTTTCATTGCGTAGTCAAATGTCAAATTCAAAAGTTTTAAATCGAAATAAATTCCACTGGAGAAAACTTTTTGAAAGTCATACATATAAGTTAAAATTGAAATTTACTTCACATTCTATGTAACATATATACACCGCTTCGCAACTTGTTATTGCTGTTAAGGAGAAGAAGCGGCAAGTAACTCCCCAGCAACAAACACATTTAATGAAAAATTGTTTCTCTTTAAATTTCTTATTCTATTTGTATCTCACTCTTTTTCTATAAATTTTATACAGAATTCTTTTCGAAGAATTAATGTGCTATTACAATGGTCTATTGTGGATGGTCTTCCAGTCCGAACGAATAGTAACAAGTCCTTCTGGGTACCGAAAAAGCGATGGTCGATCGTGACAGACAGTGGATTTAAGACAACTGAGGATTATTACTGTCTTGTGTATGTAAGTAATACACAAGAAATTATAACGTGTGAACCTATTTAGTTTTTGATTTGTATCCTTTTACAAGAATGCTGCATTGTGTAACTACGCCCGTAAACAAATGACTGGACGTGCTGCGGTTAAAGCTTTTATGTTGTGTAAATGTGTATACTTACCCATGTCTGGTTGAATATGTTAAGCCAGTATGAGTCTACGCTACATCCGGTTGCTTACAATTTATTGCAACATATAATAGGAGAAATAAGCCAGTTTACATAGCAACAGTATAAGTGGTATCAACATTTAAAGCCGGTAATTTTGCATTAAGAAAATAGTTTACCTGGATCACATAATAACGGTTTCGACACTGCAAGTACAATCAGCAGGCAAAGCGCCGGTCGGTGCAAACAATGCAGGACTCCGGGGACCATCTTGCGTTTTCTAGCCCTGAAATAATGTCCAAAAAAATATCGATCTAAACATTGATTGTTTTAACTTAACTTAAACCTAAAGAAGCTCTATGATCTCATTCTGGTAACTACAATTATGTGTTCCAGTATCACTATCAGCTGTTATATCAGAAAATACTGTACACTGCGATATGAAATCAAATATAATAACATTTTAAACATTTAAATTTACAAGATGTACAATTCGTCCACCAGCTAACTAGCTAATGCGGATGAGCTACACATCTTATTTGAAACTCTATGATTTTCTGTTTGTAAGATATAAAGCAGGAATTTAGAAATATATGTCTGCAACTGTAAAGCATCTATTGTAATATTTTATTGACAAGTTCATCTACATACATTCTACACATTTTGGTCTCAAACAGATCACGCTTTTAATGTTCAGCATACATTTTTTAACGTGTAAATATAATAAAATTAAAGAATAAAAGGAAGGATATAAATGTAACGTAAAATTTAATCGTACTAAAGTAAACCAGATTTTATCCAAATCATGTATGGAGAAAAAGACAACAGATGATAACGAAATAAATAGCCAGTTGTTCAATTTGTCTTACAATTATAAGCGACCAAAGGCGCTATACTTGGTCACAATAAATTACCATATGAAAATTGATAGGGATCGCAGGCGACTGTCGGTGAAGCCATTTGTATCTATGTCAGCCTGTAGACATGTGTGGGAATGAGAAATAATATAAGAAATAAAAGAAATATTTATACCACATCAACCGGTCCTGTTAGGGTTCCGTAACCATTATGCCAAAAATGGAACCTTTACTTTTCGTCAAGACCGTTCGTCTGTCCGTCTGTCTACAAATACAGAATCACAGTGTCACATTCAGTCTTGAAAAATACTAGGTTTGTATGGATGACAGTAAATAAAATAAAAGTTTGTATTATTGTAACTATTCCTAGGAACTATACAGAACGGTCTCTTCGTATAATTTCTACCACCGCATCCGTCGGATCACCTGGACATTGATCCTCACTTTCTTGAGCCACTACGCTCATATATGTAACGGTTCTCTATAAAGTTTTCTTGCGCAATGGGCATATGGAATAAGCTCCCACAGTGCCCATATATATATACCTATTTCAAAAACGATGTCATAAAACTTCTTCGAAGCCAACAACGCATTGATAGCACCTCTGGTGTTGCATATGTCCATAGGTGAGGGTAGCTGCTTTGCATAAGGTGGGCCATCAGTCTGTTTAAAAAAATATATTGCAGGAGTCCAGCAGACAGGCAGATAGGCCACTTGATGGAAAGCGGTTACCATCGCCTATGGAATCTTGCAACACCAAAGGTATTTCAATCCATTGGTTCGAATGTGTCGCCTTTATAATGAACTCACCAAATTAAATGCGAACATTAATATTTTTAATTCTAGTCAATTTAAGTTTATGAATAAATGCAAAAAATCCCTCGCACAATTGGTATTAATATCTATTGCCGATTCTTTACTCACTTTTGTTATATTACTTGTCAAATAAATATGAACAACTTTCTACAGAATATCTACTTTGTCGTTCATTTAATTAGCACATAGTTTGGATTATAATCTGATCCTGTATATTAAATTGTTATTGTTTCATTTTTAATTATTGTAATCTGTTTTTGCTTAAATAAATAAATAAAGCAACACAAATATTTATTTAAAAATTTACGTGAACTTTAATAAAATACAATTAAATACTAAAAATAAACTAAGCTGTAAATAAGTTAATATAAACTAAGTAACAAATCTGCCAGAGGGAACATAAAATATGTTTCCAATATGTTGAGCTTTATAATACATTGACACAAACGTTCATGTTGCCATTAAATGCACCTGAGTATGCGAACAAAATAAGTTAATGCTTGATCATAAATATTAACCCAATTACATACATGATAGATTGACACGTACAAAGGGCAAGTTAGAAAATAACATAGTAATATACACTAGTTAATGTGTGTATTTGTTATGCTGGGGCTTCACCTGCGAGAATATTATAGTTATTGACTTTGCAGACTAAGCCTTTATCGGCCTACCTCACTTCAACGCAGCCTCTGCGTTGATCGATTCCTGGTATAGTAAATTTCGGAAACGTATTGTTATGTACGTGCGGGGGTACGCTCTTATGGATTGGAAGAAAACACCAGTTTTTAACTAAGAGCTTTTATTGACTTACAAAGCCGCGCGCAGTACCTCCCTGTGGGTTGCTGTTTTAAACACACGACCAACGATGCACAGTCCCGACGATAAGTTGTCACACCCTCAATACCGTCGCTGATATTGCGTAGACCACCTCCGATATTATTGCGTGTAGCTCGCCTCTGTTCCTCTCTCGAACTACGCTACACACTTCCTTCACGTATCTGTCCACCAAATTGTCCCTAAATTCACCACTTTATTCGTCTGTCCTCTATTAATCTTCTCTACAACTCTTTAGTATCGCACTTGTTGCTTCACCGTCTTGGACTGAACTCAACTCTCAACTCTAAAACTTCCCGGTAGGCGCGCCTTACGCTGTTTATATACCCGGAAGAATTTTCTAGAACCCATCTATCTATCTCTGTCTTTTCTTTCCCGAACCTTCTGTTCGGGAACTTTCGTTATACATCTATCCTTTCTAACATCTTCTATCTCTTTCTTTCTTTCGTCTATCTCTTTAAATTATATCTCTTTTATTTTATGTCTATCTCTTTAACATCTATCTATCTTTTTTTCGTTATCGTCTATCTCTTTCCAAATATATCCGTCCTTGTCTTTTCCTTCCAGAAATTTCTAGTTCTTTCTAAAAGTTCTAAAACTGATTTACGCTGCTGGGCAGTTCCACCGTTGGTCGCCACAGTTTTTCTCCGTTATTTACTATGGCTGGGTGTCTGGGATCGGCCCCAGAGTAGTCCGTTGTATATTACCCATAACACGAGCGTAACTTGCTTAATTTGGGTATATACAGTGTGTGTGTTTGTCTGCCGATTATTATTATATTATATTATTAAATAATGCATTAAACCTATCGCGATATTTGCATGAAACTGTCAATAATTATAACATGATGAAGCAGTAAGTAGCATCACAGTTATATTATTAACTCGTGTATTAATTACTGTTGCTTCTAAAATGTTCTTTTCCATTTTGATAAAGCGTGGTAGCATGATGACTAGCGCACGCGTCCCAAACTCAAAGGGCGCGGGTTCGATCCTGGCCAGAACGCATGCACCGCTTAGGCAGTTTTCCGTCCTAATGTGCATATTGCTACAATTACCACGTGCTAACAACGGTGAAGGAAAGCATCGTGATGCGACCAGCACATCGAGATAAACGATGTTTCAAACCTGCCAAACAGCCTTGGACAAGCGTGGCGGGTATACTGTTCGTTCCCCTATAATGGGAGGCCCGGGCCCAGCAGTGGGCTTTATGGGCTGTTATTATATTTTTATAACAGGGATGTCTTTTATACTGAAAAAATATATGTTCCTAAAATACAGATTCAAAGATTACGCGATTGAAGTCGTTGGAAGATGTCGTTGAAAAAAAAAAAAAGTAAAGTGTATTTGATTATTAACTTTTAATTAATCATTCCTTCACTGGCTTGCGTTTGAAAGAAATTTCATGAAATTTGAATATCTTCTAATAGACATAAAAATAACTTGTATTTATCTTCGAAAATGTAAATGCTCACGCTAAATACGGAACAAGTGAGGAGTGCCTAGTATATTACAATTATTTGAAAATGTTAATAACAGGATCTTGCTATTAAGTCCGTGAGCTGTATATGTTACATATTGTAAAAATAAAGCATTGTCAAACTAAGCTGTAAAAACATTAGAGTTTCGCAGCCATTTCGGCAAATATGGAATCCTTATGTTTTCGTCATGTCTGTCCGTCGAACTGCCCGTTTGTCCGTCTGTTTGTCTCTGGATTATCAAAATTTATCAAAACCACTGGTTTGATATAAATTCAATTTAGTAATAGCCGTTATAGACTTCATTAGTCAGATCTTTAAAAAAATATGACGATGTTCTATAATGATTATTTTCTTGAAGTCAATATATGGGGATATATTACTTTCTAAAGTCGTAAAATTGTGTCTCTCTCCTGTAACTTTCAACTATTAATCTTTCAAGTGGCCATATTCATGAATTTTTCGGGGCCAAATCTGAAACTACAACATATAGCCAAAATACAAGAAGAATACACAAAAATACAAGAAGAAGGTAAAATTAGATTTTGGAAAAATCTTTGTCCAGAATCGAATCGGCCGAATTCGAAATAAAAATTGTGTGTGTGTGTGTGCAGTTCACACGCAATAGAGGTGAAACTAAGTGTGACAAAGGGTGGGAGGGAGTCTAAATTTCGTGACGTCATATTTCATATATTATATCACTATAATATACATATGCAAACATAAAACACGAAATCTGAAGTATTAAGGAAAACTTGAAAACATTTCCAATTACTGTATCCATATTATTACCTATATATACATATTCTATTTCATTCTCTCGCAGGCTTAGACCTATAGATTCATGTGTTTAGCTTTTTTTAGTGTCACTTTTTCGAGTTTCACAATGATTTTAAAGATACTTCACTTCAAAAACCGCATGCTGTATTATTACACCAAATTATAGTGGAACTTGTAAGGATCAATTTCGGTGAAGAAATGTTCAACGTTAAACTCGTACAGAATTTCTTTTCAAACTTTAAAAACTATGCCCTTTTATTATTATCCATAACCCTACGTTTATAATGATGAAAAGAATAGTATTTCTATAATAGTACCATACAACCTGTTATCAGTTTCAATCGCTAACAATTCATCATTGTGCGTTACGACCAACCAATCTCATTAGCTTTTATAATGACGCGATATCAAAAGACCTTTGTGTTTATTGAGATGGACCGCCGTGATGTCTGGCCTACATTACTATTGGACGATTGTGCAAGCACATTTACTGTGGAAGCGGCATGGACAACGCAACTTAGTGCATTACGGAGATTACATCAAGTTACAACAACAATATATTAGTAAAACAGCGCACAGTCTACAAAATTTAGAACACGCATGTAAACAGTGCGGAAAACAAATTCGTCGTCAGCAATTCGCAGTCCACTACTGAACGTAGGCCTCCCCAAGTCGGCACCATTCATCCATATCTTCTGACTTCTTGAAAACAAACAAATATGGCTGCATAATCCGGCGTTAGGAAATGTTATAATTCAAAACAAGACAAGGAATAAATGGCAAGAAAAGGATAAGACAATAAAAAGCCTTGACAATCTGGAATTTTAAGGCGATGTTAGAAAAATCCCCCTTCCTAAACAGATGCCCCACAAAAGAAACCGAAATGAATAGACATGTTTTTATTATTTGTTCCGCCAAAGTGGCCTCGGAACCCTAAAATAATGGTTTAATGATATTTGCTCCAAGTATTTCTAAACGCAAGAACGCGAGTCATTACATCGTTGAAGTAATTAAAAATGTTCAAAGTTAATTTGGTGAGGAATTTTTTTATTACAGGATTATTGTAAGACGCTTTTCAATAATGTTTCGAGTTCTCGCCTTAAATGCCAGCCACTTCATTAAAAATTTGGTATAGTGTAGTATTTTTTATTTGTATAGTATAATTGTAGTTTGTTATAGGATTATCTTTTCAATAAAAGTTTGTCTTGAGAAAGAATTATATAGCATCCTGAAAACGTAAAAACAATGATGATATAGTTTTGTGATTTATTTAAGGCTCCTATTAACGCAAAAGTGGGGTGTAACCGAAAATCTTTTTTTGTTTCTTTTTTTACACAAAAAATTATTATAAATCTTTATGGTAAGAGACGTAACGTGGTTTTTTCGAACCTTTTTTAATATTAATCAAAAAAATCACCAAAGCACCTCTAAATTATACGTCCTCAAGGACGTTGGCATTGCTTTGTAGCCTTAATTTGAGCTATTATCATAATTTAAAAAATCAATTAAAAAAGAACATCATTTCATGACCTCTACTAGTTATAAGGTTTGGACAGCCTAGTCAGTTCAGTGAAACATATACTGAAAAATAAGTCAAGGATTTGATTCTTGGCGGGGAAAATTTCGTAAAGAACTTTACGTTGTTTTCTCTGGTTTAGGTGTCTGGAATCAGCTCCAGATATGTTCTGTATATTACCCATAACACAAATGCAAATTATTATACTTGCGAATATATATGTCATGTAAAATTCGCTACGACTTTGATCGCGCGGCACTTATATCTTTTATTAATATTTTCTGAACACTGCAAGATCACTTCGATGAAACATACAACATATCGTACATAAAAAATATGATAATGTTCAGTATAATTGGGTTCCAATTAAATACCGTTGGAAATATCAAAAGCTTTAGAAGTAGGTACAAACATGTTATTTATAGTTCGTACAAATGCAACCAAATATAACAGGTCCAAATCGTAAGGCAAATATTGTACCTAATATAATAAAGCGCGCAGTCTGTGCAAATGCACTGAAAAACACATCTAAACATTTCTTTTATGCTTAGGTATCGTGTATCAGTTTTTACTTTAATTATATTTGCTTTGAAACCACGGACGGAAACTTAATTTTTACAAGCTAATTAACTTGCAATGGATGTATGTATGTAAGTTTGGGTGGAATCTTGCTAGTTAAATTTGACCAACTTACCGGTTTTTGATTGAGCTGAAATTTTGCACGCATAAGTATATTGCGTGACAATGCAATAATATGATATCATGTAGTTGATCTGCTGATGGAGTCGAAAGGTGGCCATAGGAACTCCTGCACTAAACAAGATAAATCCGTCGTGTTTGGGCTCGTTTTATTTGTTGGATCTCAAAAGCTTGTATTTAAAACCTTTTTAAGAATTATTTGGTTTATGTATTTATGTTATATATTGTATGTTTTTGTCGGCCGATTTATTTACTTATTTCGTAAATGTCTTTTATAGACATATATAGGGAAAACTATATCATTGTTGGCACCTCACCCATGATTTCTGATAATTTATTCAAGATGTTAGCTGTGCCCACGACATAATCCGCGTGGAGTTTTTTCACGGAAAACTAAAAAAGAGTAGCCTAAGTTACTCCTTATAACATTAGCTATTTGCTCGTGAAAGTCCTTTCAAAATCAGTCGAGCCATTTGAGATTAGCCGTACCATCCAGATAGACGGACAAAATTCTAAATTATGCGTGTTCGGAATCTCCTGGTCCGAATTATCCTCTTTGATGTTTCATTTTTATTTTAACATTACAAACAAACACTTCAATTTTATTTATCTGTATAGATTGAGAATTATTTTTCACTTTGTGGCCATAAAATATTAATATTATTATTTTATGGTTACAAAATAAAGAATACATTATAAGATTTCTTAATATTTTGAATGAATGACGACCTCTGTGGTTGAACCTTGCACGCTACCCGCACTACAACGCAGAGGCTCCTGGTGCGATTCCTGGCATGGTTAATTTCTTAAACTAATTTTCATTGCACTATGGTCTGTGTCTTTGGGATCGGCCCCAGAGTGGTCTGTTGTTATCCATAATACATGCAAAAATGCTTAGCTTGGGGATATACTATGTGTGTATTTGTCAGATTTAATATAATATTTTTAAATTATTATTATTAGAGTGCCAACAATGACTTAATTAACCCTATATGAATACTTATAGTATAACTTTTGCTGATGTTAGACAATTATGTAGTCGGAACTCTCGGATTGTTTAGAAAATATACATACCATTCTGTCCATAGAAGATAGAGAACATTATTTATTTCGAAATGTATGTACACCTACATAATCTTTTATAGTTCTGCGTTTTCTTGTTTCTAGTGTCATATCGATAAGCTTTGAATTATTTATTAAATAAATATAATCGGCGGTCATATATATAATTGCAGTTGGGTAAGCGGCGCGTGAATTTGACCCATTTGCAGACAAGGCCGACTTACCAAACTGCCGAGAGCTGTATTGTGTACAACCAAAGCTATCTTCAAGCTCATCAGGGACCGGACAATATCTTGAATTTAGTTTGAAAAATATGCTTATTTTATTGATTCCTTTGAATGTATGTTGTATGTATGAATGTTGTAGTTCCTTAGGTTTTCACAAAACGTAAGAAAACACAATTCTTGAAATTAATTAAAAAGCCTTATGCCTTGTATGTGGTAACAGGAGCAGACGATTATAAAGCTGAGGCTCGGTAAAACCAGTATAAGGCCTAGATAGAATTAGGTTATATTTCATACATCCTAATTTCAGATTTGATCCATAAGAGAAACACTTATACACAAATAGAACAATATCTGCGGCAACGCTTAACATACACTCCATGGCTCGCTGCATACACTGCATAGATCTTTGATCACCTTTAAATTTGTGGACCAATCTTACTTTCAGACAGTTAGGAAATTTATTTGCTTACATTAGGAAATTGCAATGTTGACAATGACAGACACATATATCAACCATCGTTTGATTCATCAACAACAAAGAGAATACAATGACTACGCATATCATAAATATAATTAAAAGGTTACATTTTTAAACAATATTTTTAGACATAATAGAAAATTATACTTTGATCTAAGTAATTTTAAACTTTATTGTCAAACAGTCAAACAAGTTTTTTTGTGGAATAGTTTGTTTTGTGACTTAATTTGAAAAAGTGACATCATGCACGCGGAACGTTAAATGAGTCAATTTGAAAACCTGCGAACCTTTTCATACCGCGACTGTACCTAGTAATTATTTCGAAATAAAAACGTATATTACCGTCATTCTTCATACACACTCAATGCGACTATATTAGGTTAGATTATTATAGGTTATCCTGTAGAATAAAGAAATTTAATTACTCATAGTATTGTGACCTGCTCAGGCAGTAAAGTATGACATAACCGTAATAGCGGTGTTGCACTTTTGTAAAAGTATTATACGTTGAGTCCCGAAGTTCGTTGGAGATTGAGCCAAAAGGGCGGATAGCATTGTGCAGGCTTAATTGCAAATCCTAAATGAGTCACCTCATCAAACATAATTTTATTACAAATGATAAATATGGTTGAAAATTCTGCAACATTTTTGTTTTTCGTGTTATTTAAATGCAATGTCTCCTTACACACCGGGTTGCCTGGAAGAGATCGCTATAAGCGATAAGGCCGCCCATTGTTCTAATGGAAATGTATCTTTATTAAATGTCTAGGTTTAAGTTATGATGAACATATGCTAAGGCTTGTAATTAGCGATACGTTTATTTATGTTGTTAATTTATGTTATTGTGTAATCGTTATTTGACTGTAAGCCTTACTAAAATAAATAAATAAAATAAAGTGTCTTCATTCATTCATATTAAAAAGTAGTAAAAATACCTGTTTTTGTAATAAAATGCAAAAAGCATTATTGAACGATATTTTAAACTTTTATACATTTTGATCTAGAATACCATACTAGTTTATAAATGTTACATTAAGATTATTTGTAAGTTTGTTTGTTCCTTTTACACAGCGTTGGAAATAAAATTTACTATGTATTTAGTTTTAATACCATTGTGGAACGCAGGATTGTTTCTTTCTAGGAATTGATATTTCCGAGACCGATAAAAAGGAACTTTAAACTAGGTGCTAAGCTACCAGTGAAGATGAAGTCACAAAACGGTTCATATCAAGCCTATTTCCTTAACAGCATTTTCTTAAATTTACAGAACTAGAGTACACTTACTACACAGTAAGTATAATAATAAAACTACGTTTTAACATTTTTAACCGCGGTATTTTATTTGATGTTTGTTCCGACGTTTCGGCCAATTTTCAGTATGCGTGATCTTGGAAGATAAGGGTGTTAAGTGTGAATGAGTAATGTTTAAACCTCTTTACTTTAAACGTCGAAATAAATATCAAGGGAGAGTAGGCTATTTTGCTTACGTTAAATCTGAATTAGATTTATTATATATAACTAGGATATGCCCACGGCTTCGTCTACGCCTAACTTGAAATACTCACGGGATTCCCGAGACACAAAATACCGCAGCACTTAAAAATAATATAAGCTATCATTTTAGTGAAAACTGTGTCGGAATAAGCTAATTTTTACGTACTCAAACAACTACAAACCGCTACCGGGAAAATTCTCGCGGGATTTCCGGGATAAAAAATTACACATTTAAATTTTCTATCTATGATAAAAAAAACACATTGGAACTTGATTTTCTTTAAATCTGGCAATTTTAAATCGTTTCCAGAAAAATTCCCGCGTGATACTCAGGATAAAAAGTAGCGCAGTTTAAGTCTAAGAATGAGCTCTCAATCAGCGAAAACCGCAACGAAATCGGCCCAGCATTTATACGTGAATCCCGAACAAATGCATCGTGCATTCAACCATCGTTTATATAGTCTATGCCAGTCCTTTTTGTCAATAGCTTCAATGTACAGACGGCATGTTTAGAATTAGAATAATTATTAGAATAATTATAAACCTTTAGTCAATAATTTAACTGATAATGAAAACCACATAAAAACCCGTTGCGTGGTTTAGGACGAGTTCGTAGTTATACCTACAAACCGATGGGGGATAGCGACTTTGTTTTGTACTATGTAAAGAAGCCATGCAAGCACACCAAGGTGTAATTCAGTACTATCACTGAACCTGCCCGACTTGCCTTCTAAGAAAAGATTTAACTTTTAAGAGACTCCAAACAAAGTCGCTTTTACTTGGTACTGATGCATATAAAGTTAGGGCAGTGACGTCGGTCTGTAATGAATGAATTTTCAATATCCTATTCCTTAAAAATTTACGAGAGCATATAATGTCCTGTTTATGGTACGGCTCATTGCGTGTAACGTCCTAATTCATACTTATCACACACAGGAATGGTTTAGAAAAGTCGACTTTCATATAAGTGACAATCTTCGAAAGTATTTTGGCTGACCATTACCGGCAGTTGTATATTAATCAAGTACATTATAGCCACGCGTGAAGTCATGCGGAATGTCCCTGGGTTTTTGCGATATCATAAGACAATACCATAAGCTTGTCACCATGACAAGAATTTGAATTTAAAAGTATATTTATAAGTTGCGTGTCAGCAAGTTATTTTTATAATTCCGCTGACAAAACATACGTTTTGTACATTTCCGAGCTACCTAATTGTAAATAACTTTTTACTTATGGATATCAAACAAATGTTAGAACAAAGAAAACAGAAAATGTCATTGCAATATTTGTCCTGCCGGAATTTGATTCTTGGTCTTTTGCGTTAGTGAGCTTAGCGACCATCACTTAAACTACTACCGTATGTGCCGTTATAGACTATGGAATGTTTAGCAATAAAAATAAATAAAATGTTTGTCAGTGATTACAAAATAAATTTGGCATTATATAAAAAACTGGTATTTGTAGATAGGATGCCTAATAATAGATAGCTGTTTTTAAAAGTTTTGTCGGTTTCTATGACTGAAAGTTGTGTCGATTTAAATCCGTTGCCTCTACTCGAAGCGCCAAGGATTTAAATGAAACATGTATATAGGAAAGCAGGAATTATATGTTAAACATTTGGTGTGTTTTATTTCGGTATCTTGCAAAGTTCAAAATAGAAAATATTTTTAATCCCAGCATTAATGAAATCGCAGCCATGATGCTATAAATACATCAAGTATATATATAAAAAAATAATACAACTTTAGTTGTAGTAAAATAGAAATTTATAGCAGGATACTAATTAACCATTTTAAAAAGTGTTGCCTAATTTCGATACGTCAAGAATTTATCATATAAATCTTGACATGGTGTCTTGTAACAGCTGATATGTAAACGACGGCTTGTCAGGAACCGGTCTGGATTAACAGTAACTGTTCATCTATGATAGTGTAGCTACTTCAATAAGTAAGCTAATCAACTTAACTGTTTACTAAGACATTGTTAAGCTTAGTGAAACTAAATCGGCATGTGCTTTAAAATAAGTATTTAATGTTTCTACGTATGTGGGTACCCACAAGTCTCACATAAGTGTCTATATATAGGAATCAGTTTGTAAGGATTGTTTAATAAAAGCGGGCAACGTCGGTACCTGACAATTTTTGTTTAAGATCGTCAAACCATGTGAAAACTGAATGATTATGATAATTAATTTTTGTCATGTGCCCAATATATTTGGATAAGAATAAAATTCCAATTACCAGAATAAAAAAAAAATTGCCTTAAGCCGCAAATTTCAAATAATTATTATTGTTTATAAGATTCAAAAATAGCTATTACTCAAAATACAGCATTAAATAAGGCTAAAGTTCCAATTTTAAAATGTCACCACCTAATTCCGAATTGGTCTTAGACTAGAAAGGTAACTCAGCTTACCTTTATTTGCAATAAGGCATCACTTTGGCGTTTGCAAATCACCAATCGATGGTCTGAGATGGGATACCCATTCACCGTTGCGAGTGCAATGTTGCAATTTTATTTGAAAACACGGATTGTTCGCACGATAACTGTTTACTAAGCGAAAGCGGTTTGCTGAACACGGAAGTGAGGCGATAAACGTACTCGCATGCGCGTAAGGCGGTCGGCGCTCGCGCAGCTGCGTCTACGACTCGCGACGAGGATCGTTTCACCGTTGGAGGTGTCGCGAGGAGAAAGTCTAGGCCGTGGAGCGCCCGCTTCGGTTGGCCGATGCCACCGTACCGGTGGAGGGGACGTGACGTAGAACACAAAACCAACATACACCTGAGCACCAGTGTTGATTGCTTCATCGTCCAGCACATAATATGATGGCAACAAACACACACTTATATATCCGAAGAATGTTACGCTTATGTTATGATTAATATACCAGGACCACTTTGGGGCCGATCCAAAACACCCAGACCATAGTAAATAACGGAAACTTCGTTTACAAAATTTGTCATGACAAAAATCAAACCCGGACTCTCTGTATTATTATGAGGTCAGCCGGCATAGGCTCAGCCCGCTCAACTACAGAGGTCGTCGTATGAGTATGGTGAACTTAGATGATCTGGTCAATAGATTAACTAAAATCAATGGAGGCCATTTAAACACTGAGCGTCCAAGTCCGGTTTAAAAACCGAGATATCATCAAATATTTATTTATTTTACACAAATAAACCTTGTGAATCAATTACGAGGGTGTCATATCAACATATAATTTAAGTTGGAAACCAATTTTGACATAGTTTCTCTTTATCTCGCTGGCTAGCTATTGTTTTCGTGTGAACTGCGTTACTGTTATAAATGAATACAAATGAGTACGCAACGGTCGACACTCTTATAATTTAACCAATTAGTTTGTTCCCACGGAAATACGCGTGTCCCTTGAGACGCGAATACAACAGAACAGGAACATGTTGAAAGAATTTTTAATTGAATGTTTCCGATACGAAAGATGTCCTCACTTTGTAAGTTTCTTCAAGAATCATCGAAAGCATTAAAATATTTATTGCGATAGTTAAGTTGAATAAACAAAAGCGAAGAGCAGGGAGCAAGGCGCGTTTTACACTCTTGATGACAACTTCACCATTCGCCACTACAGTCACGTATTTGGAGATTATTTGACAGCATGGCCCAATTTTAAAACCACCTAAATTATTCATATTCCATTTCCAATTTCACGTGGCGTTCGTGATTCTGGGTCTTGGACGTAACTATTTAAATTCACATGATGTGATTAAATGAGATTGTTTTTTTATATTTTTTATTGCAGGAGTTTAGCAGGCAGGCAGAGGCCCACTTGATGGAAAGCGGTTACCATTGCGTATGGACATTTGCAACACCAAAGGTGCTGCAAATGCGCTGTTGCTCTCTTAAGGGAGACTGGAACTGGTCACTAATAACAACACAACCAAGGTTGTTATGGCGACATGCTTTAGAGCAGGGATGGTAGTCGGGAAAATCCCTACCTGGCAAATATTTAAAAAAGTACTTATCATACAAAATGAATGATAATCATCTAACTCGCAAGACCGTCAAGAGAAAATAATTTAAAACAAGCAAGAACTAATTTTAACAATTGTTTGGATTAATACTATCTAAGAAATGGATCATTTCATGGTCTAAAGAGTCTACGTCGCTTTCAACGGTTTTTATATGCATAAGTAAAAGAGTAAACTCATCCCTAAGCACTGGTGGACAAACAGATAGTTGCCGCCTCTCCAAGGTCTTTTTTGGTTCTAGTTTAAATACGGACTTTCTCGAAAGCACACCTCGAGTAAGATGTACCCTTCCAACTAATATCAATTAATTTCTACGACTAAATACGTCTCTGAAATTATTTTAGTTCCAATTGCTTAATTTAGAATATTTTATATCTAGAAATATTTGATTTTGTGTATAGCAGTCAATAGTAGGAGCAAATCGTTATGAGACATTGCAACTGTTATATTAATCAAGTAATTCAACTCCAAATGCGTATCTGCCACGTTTGGAGCCATCTGTTTATACAATTATCGGTTAGGAGGCAAGTCAGTGGCGTGCGCTGTTCTTCCTAAATGACTCCTTCATGAACGACATCCATCGGGATACTTATTAGTGAGCCTACATGCGTTCAACTGCTATTACGTTTCTCACATTACACTCGACATGACCAGTCAAGGAACATAATGTTTTAACAGTGATTTTGCAGTGTTTTCTTAGATATTAATTTTTTTGTTAAAGTTCGCACGTTAATGTTATTGATAATTTTTTAAGACATATTAGTGAATATATTTTAGTGACATTTATTCTGAAACTATAGTTGTTATTGGGAAAAGGGAAAAAATAATGGATAATTATAGTAACTATCAAGCGACAGAGAAGAATTGGGATCAGCACTTGTTTTCCACGCCGTATCAGAACAATAATGAAGTACCTGCAATTAAGCAAAGGTGTCAAGCGAATGCTCGAGAGAGAGATCGTACTCAAAAGTTAGTATTGATGACTCGGATCCCTCAATACGATTTTTGTTATCGAATCATAGAGCCTTACGGTCTTATTTGTATTGAGTTAAAGAAAGGTGGTAGGCTTCTTTAAGAATCTTAAAGAAGCCTACAAACTTACTCTAATTAATATCATTAGACCGTTAATACATAATTATGTAGATAGATATTTGTGAGTATAGCAGATAACGCATGACGTCATAAATTACATATTTGCCTCTGTATATGTAATTTTAAATATATTTAGCGTCTTTTATGTATCAGAATGTTTATATATGTATGGATTCGAATTTTGTGTTGCAATTTTCTGCATTGACACCATTCCAAATTTTACTCTCGGAACTACTTTAAAATTCTTGTCATTATAAGTTGTCTGCAGTCTAATGAATTATTTAATAATTTAATACCTGATTACTGTGTACGGTAATAAATCAATATGTTGCATGTACGTGACCACCTGTTAGTCGACCTGAATTTTTGTACAATATTGGCAATTAATTACAATTACATTCGAATTAATTCTAAATACTTATCTAAGTTAAAATAGTAAAATTATGAATTCTGTTCCAAAAATAAACCTAAAATAAGATAAGACATTTTTGATTTACTTATGTAATATAACGGCTTAAATGTCTCACGAAATTCTGGCCTACATTTTGGGCAACACATAAGCTTTGCCATACAACGTGGTTATGCGGCCAGCGTTTTGGGAACGTTCCCAACTGACGGTAATTAGACCTATTTACTATTTGTAGTTTTATCTTTTATAAATTAAGTTATTAGAATAGGTAAATTATGTATAATAAATTCATGTACACTTAAAAATAATAAAATTACGGCTTAAAGCAAACGAAAAATAACCTTAACGCGTCATCTATTTCAGAGCTTTTTATATTTAGGACTTTTTCAGAGTTACGTCTTGACTATGCGATTATCATTCCTAATACTCATATTCATTCTGTAGTCCACGAAACGTGACGCAACAAATGTCTTTTTTTCATGAGTTCAGCAGAGAGGCAGACGGCCCATCTAATGGAAAGCGTTTTAAATACCAATGAGCTGCCGCTATTTAGAAGAAGTCTGGAATCTGGTCACTAATGCCGGAACACAATCAAGGTTGTTATGGCGGCATATTCTAGACCAGGGTCAGGGTAGTAGCCATCCAGACGGATAAAAACCCTACTACCTGGCGAATTTCTTTATTGATATTCCTTAAATCTTTATCCAATCGCCTGCACAACATTGCCGAGCAAAGTAGACATTACGTTACTTTCAAGTTTTATTATACATTGAGATGTTGTATATCCCATGCAACATTTTCTCTTTTTGTCTCTTAAATTGTGAGCTGCAATAACTTTTGTTGATATCATGCTATTCACTTTCCACCCCCCCTTCATTTGGTTGATAGATTTTCGATTCGTTTGAAAACACTCCAAATGTCCATTTTTGCACTTTTCAAAAAGGATTTATAATAATAATTTATTTATTTAAAGACAACACAGTCCACTAATACAGAAACACGAACAAACAGTCCAGTATGACTTTACACAAAGATACACAAAATAATGTTATAAGTAATTATTATTTTTCCCTTATGTCTACGTTAGTAATTAATGAGTAGCAGTGGGCAGTCAAATTTATCAACTATTCCCTTCGGGATGCTGTTGCTGTTACCACGCAATCTGCTTAGCAACGACGCTGTTTTTTTACGCCACAAAGCATCAAAACCATCTATGTGTGCTTCGGCGAACATAGCCAACGCACTGCAGAAACATGGTCGCCGCAACAACACCCTAAGGGAATTATTGTATTGGATTCGTAGGGTATTATAAGCTGTTTGGGTATATTGAATTGCAATGAATTACACTATTGAATAACGTTTAAATGTCTTAGACAATTCAAATCATATCTAAAGTGAGATATTAGAGTAGAATATGTTTTATATTAATTGTTTAAAGACACAATTTAACTACAATTTTATCCAAAACTTTATCTTGTAAGAAACAACAAGGTAGACGTAGAAAAAGAGTTGGCAAAAAGTGTGGTCATGGGAATTGCAGAAAATGATTAGAGATAAAGAGACCTCTGGTATTCTTCCTATAAGATGCTTATATAATTATAAGAAATACTAAATTACTTTTAAGAATATGTTCATGTAATTGTTATCAAAATACAATTTACGTTTCCAAGCAGCGTGAACATGGCGTTCAACACACTGCGGCTGCTAATCCCGACGGAACCACCAGACAGGAAATTGAGCAAAATCGAAATCCTGCGATTAGCAGGAAGCTACATAACCCATCTTGATAATCAGTTATATACAGGTAATTACAAGCTTTTATTTAACTTGCAATGGATGTACCTATGTAAGATTCAACCCGAACTTACATATAAAGTTCGGGTGGAATCTTGCAATTTAAATTTGACCAACTTCCCGGTTACTTAGCTGCTACATGATATCCAGGATCTTTAATGCTTGTATTTAAAATGCTTAATTAAATCTAAATTATTAAAACCATGTTAAATACTGCACTTTTTTTGACTGATATAATGTAATAGAGGACGCAACAATTTTCTCTAAGTATGTGTTAATTTTTTACATTAAAATGATCAGTTGACTTAGATTGGATATGCGATTACTTCTACTGTATTTAAATGTACAATTTTTACTTGAATGGATGACAAATATTGAAAGTACACTAAAATATCATGAATGTTACTGTTGCATTTTTAACACACTTGAGAAATCTTCACTTTTCCCAGTCTCGATTACTATGATTACGGTAGCATAAAAACTGAGTTATCCTATTTCCATTATCATTATTCGTTGACTAAAGTTTTGGCGTGCATATAAGAATTTTTGATTCATCTGTCTCTATTATATATCTAGTCTTTTTTAGCGTCAGAATATTTTAAACAATTATGTTTGATTTCTGTTTAGGACCTTCAGCGTTTGCATTTCTCCAAGAAACTCTATTAATAATATCGCGAACTCGTTATCTTTGCCAATTGTTAAATCAAGAGGACTCATATAAATTTTTGTTATGCAAAATATTTCCCCTTCAACTCCACACGATATGTGATTATTGTGAAATGCTAGACAACTAGAGCTTGTACGAATACATTCTTTTTAAATTATTAAATTTTAATTAATTTCTTATATCTAACAAGGCCATTTTAATAGTTCATATTTTCTTACATTATGTTGTATTTCAGGAGAAGCAGAGCAGCCCTGCCTACAAAAGAATGATTTTGATAATAAAAACAGGTCCTTGTGTACTTTCTGTTGGTCAACGATTAAAAAAGAGGTAAAAACTTTTATTTTGTGACTAAAATTCGCCAAGAAATTAATGAAAATCGTAAGGCATTTATAAAATGACACTTAGAAACAGCTATTTGAGACTGAAATGTGCCTAATCGACACGACGAGTCTTCAACAAATCGAGATGTCTATTTTTTTATTGCACGATTTCAGCAGACAGGCAGACAACCCACCTGATGAAAAGCGGTTACCATCGCCTATATACATTTGGGACCCTATTAAAGCACCAATGTGCTGCCGCTCTCTAAACAAAGACTGGTACATGGTCGGAACACAACCAGGTTGTTATGGCGGTAAACTTTAGACAAGCGGTGTTAGCCAACCGGTCGGGCAAATACGCTACCACCTGGCCGTGGGTTGTTTTGTGAAATCGTTATATCGGTCCGCCTTATCTCATATCCTCATATCTCTGTTGTATAATAGAGTTATTTTTGGATCCTAGCATTAGCTGTTGCTCGCGACTTCCAGATACTTCCCCCCTCCCCCCGTAGATTAAAATTACTCGCAGTTAGAGCAAACTTTCATTCCCATTTTTGCCCCCTTAGTGGTTGAATTCCCAAAGTGTACGTACATTTATTTTTAACTAGAAGAAGGATAATAAAAACTACGTTTTAACGGTTTTAAGCGCGGTAATTTATTGACCACCGTTCCTTCCGTGACCACGGCCACTGAAAAGCGGCTGAAACGTCGGATAAACCAAAATCAATAAATTACCGCAAACTAAACTAAACTTAAGAAAATATTATAGAAGAAGGATATAAAATTTCGTTCTGCTTACATTTTCAATGATTTTTGTACCAATTTTATTCCCTTTTTCAGCTCTTTAGGAGTTGAATTTCAAATAAAAAAGTATATTAGAATCCGCATGCAAATTTTCACGATCCAAGCCCAGTAGTTTTCTAAACTACTGCGCACATTGTTACAATTACTATGTGCTAACGTTGACGGAAAACCTCGCGATGAAACATCGGCCTCTGACGGCCTCTGTGGTTGAGTGGCTAAGCCTTTGCCGGCCTACCTCACTGCAACGCAGAGGCTCCGGGTTCGATTCCTGGTATAGTACGTACATTTCGGAAACTTCTTTTCTCCGTTACTTACTATGGTTTGGGTGACTGGGATTGGCCCCAGTGTAGTGCGTTGTATATTACCCACAAGACAAGCGCAACTCGCTTAATTTGGGAATATACAATATTAATATGTGTTTGTCTGCCGATATATTAAAATATTATTAAGATATACATCGAGCTAACCGATGTGTCAAACCCGCTACTCGCTACTCCGCCTTGGATAAACGTGGCGGGTGTACTACATACCTATAAATGGGAGGCCCGAGTCCAGCAGTTTATGGGCTGTTGTTACTACGTGTACCTTACGTATTATATATAGTTTTATAAAACGTACCTAAAGTGCACTGTGTGGAGAACAACACGCAGACTCGTCGCTCATAGCGCATTCGTCTAGACAATCTGTAACTGATTGATTATGTTTTTTTCAGAAGAATTCTACAGGAAGCAATATTTACAAATCACCTTATTGAATGTAGAGATCACGTTCATTGTACTAGTCCAAGTGTAGCTTTATTTAATCTTTTACAACTATGCCAAAGATTTGTGTATGATAATGTTTAATTTATTAATTAAATTGTAAACAATATCTAACATTTAATGTATCATATTCATATGTTTTTTAATTTATAATAAAACTAATTATTTGCTATATTAAACTTTTTCTTTGTGTCTGTATATTTATGCGCACCATTTCTAGTAATTTGTGTTCTTAGTGTCATCATTCACGTGTTGGTTTCGTATGTTTTATTTTTAGCTATTCCAAGCATGAAATAGACTACTAAATATTACAATCATAACATGTATTATCAATAACTCAACATACATGTTTACGTTAAAGGTTAGATCTATGTCTAGACAAGGATCATATAACTGTAAGGTTCTTGTGCCCATAATTAAACTTGTCCTTTCGTATGAAATCAAAGAGTGGCCTATGCGTGAACGACAAAAGCAATAGCTGTGCGTCACGGAGATGAATATGCTGAGATATGAATAGCCACGAATAAGGTCAGACGCATCATAATAAAACTGCAAGTCCTCTGTGCTGGTACGACCACGTTTTATAAAAACTAACAAATTTTGTTTGTAGTTATGTATGAAACAAATATATAACCATGGCGGTCAAGGAGGGTGGTCTAAAAAAGTTTGCGTTGATGTTGTGAAATTTGATGTTCCAGCTAATAAGCCATACCTTATAAAAAATATCGAAGACCAAGGGACAAGAAGTGGAAGTGGATGCTCTGGCAGCAGCTCGGATTTAACGCTAAAAAATGATAAATATATACAATAACCAGCCGCGGTTTCACCCGCGTGGTGATGGAAAATCGTTATATTTTGGATAATTCACACTATATCTTATGAATTATACCTATTCTGATGTGTATATTGCTGTAATTTCATCATTCTTATTTTTGCTGAATGTGTAACAAAATATATATATATATATATATATATATAAAATATATATATATATATAATATCAATATCGTCGAAAAATCTAAAGTAATGCACTAATAAAAATAAAATTATGACGACTTTAAATTTTAATTTTGAACTGAAACTTTAATAAACTTATTATTTTTTGGTCTCTAAAATTTTACCGTAACAAGAAAAATCATTAAAAAGCGACCTCTTAAATTTTTTTGAGCTATCCTTTGGAGAGGGGTCTTAAAACATTAAAAACTAACATTTTTTCACTCGAGACTAAAAAAATAGTCGTTTTTTTGCGCCACCCTAATATGCATATATATATCCAGTCTTACAAGTTTTCGCGTTTAAAACATTTATAAAGATATAATTTCATGCTTGCCTAGTATTTATAAATCGACTTACACTTGGGAATGATTAAAGATTTCTCCCCATCAATTGGAGGAATTGGACATCTCAATTGGAGAAAATAGATTGGAAATATAATGGGATTAATAAATAAAAACAGATTTAGCAAAATGGCACAATTTTTATTTCATTATGATATTAAGTATTCGTCCATCGGCAGTTTAACAGGAATAATCACAACCAGTGTTAATATAGGTGGTCAAAAATGTAGTCTAACAGGTTAGTATGAAATGACGAGCAAAAATTATTTTCACATTGGCAGTGTATGTTTCAGATTTTAATTACTATTACTGCTTTCTTAATCCTCAGACAAAATTGTCAGTCGAATGCTTGAGAAATTACTGTTATAAAATACAAAAAGTTTAATATGTATCGAATATATACCTACATATAGTTTCATTTTAAAATTTTATACTGCTTTAACGCAACCGTGATTATTGTACAGATTTCTCTGATTAGAAGAACTTAGTGATGAACAAAATCTGTTATTCATTCACCTATCACGTGAAAACACGCTTTTTGTAACATAATAATGTGCTGAAAGGAAATCACTATATTGTCGTCCTATTATCTTAAACTCGTTATTTAAAAAAAGATAGTTTTTCAGAAGAAACAAACATTTCCTACAATATGCTTGGTGACTTTTTTTGAGGCTTAATTGTAGCTAGTATATGTAAGACATGTATATATTGTAATTGTTTTGTGAATGTAAATTTCAAGATACGTTTAAGAAAGTAAAACGACAATACAAACATGTGTCTTCACATAGAATTAAATTTGCCATCTGTTTTAAAATAATATAATCGTATAAAATGCATTTTGAAAGCTTAAAAAAAGCTATAGATTTTCTACATAAATTTATATGAAAATTTGTCAGGGCTCACAATAAGAATTGGACTAAAAACTGGAATTATGTTAACATACTATTGTGTCATAGCATTTGGCTACTAGGACTATGCCATTATTTATAATAGGACTATATTAAGTTATATATTTTTATTATCAGTCTATGTTAAAATTTCTGTTAAGATATAGTCCATGAGATGTAGCTAAGAATATATACCTAGGGAAGTCTTCATGTTTGTAATTCTAAGAAGCATTGTTAAAGGCACATTTGAACACATATTATAAATATAATGCTGCAACATATTTTATAAAATTGAATTTTAAAACTCAATACCGTTCTCTGTTAAATAATTTGATAATTTTTGGTAAATGTACAACAGTGCAGGAAATATATCAATAGTTAAAAAGTCTTAAGTACGCAATCGAAATAAATTTTACATTAAGAACGGTTAAGTAGAATTTTAAATTAAATAAATAAAAAATATAATTAATTGTGACCAATTTTATCTACGTATAATCTACACAACTACTTTTTTATATAAACTACAAAATTATATTTTATTATTATATTTGTGACTAGTAAAAACATCTAGTCAGAATTAAGTAGTTTGCTATTCATAAATAATAAGGCAAGTACATATTTACAGAAATACCACATTTATATATCCATTCGAATATATAAACAATCTGGGAACCATTTTCACATTTTAACTCTACAGAAATGCAATTTATAAAAAAAAACAATCATAATTAATTTTAATTCATATCCAAGACTCGTGCTAAAACATCAACAAAACATAAAACCATTATTTTAGAACATCACATACACTATTTTTTCCTCTAAGAAGACATCACAGTCAAAGATATAATTACTTAATTAACAATTCGGTATAGTTAGTAACAATTTCCTTAGAAAAATCATTTGAAATTCGGAATTTCTGAGTAACATTTTTTATTGGTTAGTATCTAAAGTGTAAATTGCACAGTAGTCTGCAGCTAATATTCAGTCATTAGGTTTTAAGTTAACTATAGTTAAAAAAATGATACTATCTACACCGAAAGTTCGTCGTGCACAAACATAAACGTCTCAACAGTTTTAACTTCGAATATGTACAATCTCACACTGGAGTTCCTTTAGTTCTATTCACTATTAAACACATCATTGTCAGCTATCGAATACTGTTTCTGTCCCTCCCAATGAACGGACTTGACTCGTGATTGTTCTTTTCTAAATTCCCTGAAAGTGTAGGATCTGGTCTGCTTCTCTTGAAGAACCCTAACTTCCAAAGAGCTAATATAAGTAGCACTAACACTATTAGACCAGCTATTACTGATATTATTATTACCCACAGTGGCACTTCTGTGGTTTCACTTATCTTTAAGTCTGGGTATGCAACTGTCTCCACCTGTAAATTAAAAATAATTTTAACTACACTATTTTTTGCTCACAATTTATCGATTCGCCTTCCCGTATATGAGCGGTAGAAGTCTACTACATACTAATCAACTTTGCAGGTATATTGTCTGTCTAGTTTGTTACTAAGAGGAGGCAAAAAGTTTGGTTTGGAATATATCCAATAGGACAATGAAGATGGAATGTACAAACACCGATATTATTTCAATCTTCTATCTTTTACTATATATCTATTAATATGATATATACAAACACTTAGATAGTTAAAATAATATAATAATCTGATTTAAATTTTCCACTATGCTTTCACGCATAATCTAATTTGTGTAGCTCAAAATCAACCTCATTATCTTGATAAAAAGTACTATATATAACGTTATCGAAAGTATAGGTATATAGGAAACAAACATGTCAATTGGTTCGTGGTCAAAATCGCAGAGTATAATTTATACCTACCCTTCTCCTTATTTATCATCTATGCATATTTATACTAAGATTTTAAAAAAGTAAAGTTGTGAGTGTGTTTGTTTTTAAGTTTGATAATAAAACCGGAGTTATCATCATTCTAGTATATGGTTCTGTTTTAGTCCCAGGGCTGCACATGTGAGCCTAATGGTCCACTTTGGGAATCAACATAGAATCTTTTCAGATTATATTTGATCGATTTTTGGTTATTTTTGTACATTGAATGCAGATCGTCTGGGAGACCATTTACAATTACTGTCATATATTCTCGAGACTTGACCCATACTATATTTACATATAATAATATATTGACATGCGCCAGATCTCGGTCTCATGTAGTTAGGTCTAGTCTTCTTAACTAAAAGTTATGGTTTATTACATTCAGTTAGTATTATTTTTTCGAACTTATCTAATATAGTCATAACATTACAATATTTGAATAATTCTTTACAGTTGTCTTTATGTTTAGATTTAATATACTTGGGTACTATGGTTTTTAACAAACATAACTGAAGTTTGTATATATCCATTCAATTAGTTTTGTTTGTTCCACAATAACTACTTAATATATAATCAAAAACCCAATCTGCTAGTGATAAAGTAAAATAAGCGTAAGTAATATCATCTAATATAAAGAGTAAGTACTAATGGAATGAATTGTTGAAATTAAAGATTACATTTCGTTAATTCAGGTTGCTTACCGTTGCTGTGTCATCATGTTGTTTACTCTGATGTATATTATAATGTTCTGGTATATGAATGAAGGCGGTAGAAGCTATATTAACATGGCTAACTCGAGGATAATCTTCAACCAAAGTTGCGTTCCACAGACGTGCCTTTACAGTGATTGTGGTAGCTTGTGCTCTAGCCAACCGGTATATTACACATTGAAATTGTATACATTTGGCTGTTTTCTTTTGACAATTCTGAAATAATAAAAATATAAAGCTTGTTTTATTACACCGCTAAGTAAAGAAGAACATTTGCTATAAAAATTATATTTATAATGTCCGCATTTTAAATGCTCAGCTCTAAATTTTCTGATCTGACTTTTGATACGATGAGGTGCTTGTACCCTATCTCTTAATCGAAGAATACCCGAACTGATATTATGATAACTGGTTTATTTTATTCGATAGATGTCACTAATATCGATTCATCCTAATTTTAGAGAACAATATGTACCCTTTGCGGATATTTGTTGATTTAGTTCTAATAATATAATTTGTTGTTTAAATATGAAATTGAAGCTATTTTCAATTTCATATTTAAACAACACATTTTACTAAAGTTCAAAACTAAAACCTATGTTTTAGTTTTGAACTTTAGTAAATGTGTAATAAAAAAGTTGATTAAATATTCTGGTGATGGTTTTTATAATTTTGGAGCTATTTGGACAACTTTCTTTTTGGATTACGGTTTTTACTGGGCGACTTTGATTTGTAGTACAGTTCTCTCACATAGTTATTACCATCTCCAACGTTGATTTACGTAAAAGTAAAGCATCAAGAACAAGGTCTTCCGATCGAAATCAAAGTGTACCTGAGTAACTTACCATATTTACCACATGCTTTCTCTGACCATCTTTATCTGTATAAGCTTCAGCCTTCACAATATCGCTTTCTCTTTTTCGTCTTAACTTATTTTCAACGGTACTAGAATACTCCGAAGTATATTTAGTTTCATTGTACTGCTTTTGTACTGATGTGACACTCAATTTACCAGTTGTTAGGAATGGGTCCATTTCTAAGTTTTCCAACAACGGTTCATGTGTTCCAGGTCTCATAGTTAGGTTAAGTGGATTTATCTCTCGTTCGTTATGAAGCATCGCCGTTACTTTGATCTGTAATATAAATGAAAGTAATAATTATTAACTGACATGCATTTAATATAAGGGAATGGTAAATTATACTGTAAAATTTTAGGAGAAAATATTTCTATGGATGACTGTTTGTTCCTTCTTGACGACCATTTGATTGAAACTTGATATATAATGTAGATTTTTATTACAGCAGTAAGCTGGATGTTTACAGATACAAATTTAAATTTAATAAGCGTCGAACGAATTTAGAAAAACCGTACTTAAAAATAATATTGAATTTACATTGAGCTACGATGACATTACCTAACTTATGCAATGCTTTTCTGTTCAAGAATAAACCAGAATTTTATATTATACCCTAGGGTAGTTTCGTTCGGTTTTGAACATCTAAACGTGGTAGTGAACTGGTCTTCTAACAAAAAGGAATGTTTCAATCTCGTGAGAAACCTTGCGTTTTATTGCATAAAAAAGTATCTCATATTCATCGCCGTTATTAAAAGTATTTATTATACGCCAAATTTAAAGAACATCATTTAATTTTCAAAGCTGTGTAAATTTAAAAAAAAGCAAACTTCAAGTGGAATGTAAATCAGCATCTTTTACTCACCGCTTCTCCATCAACCGTAGGCACATCTTCAGGGTACAATAACCACTTGCCCTGTGAACTGTCTGATGCAACTTGATGAGGCCACAAAATAACAACTTGAACTGATGATACACGCCATGGTCCTTCGTTAAATACCTATGATAAATAGAAAAACATACTATAAGCAACTAAAGATAGCAAGCTTTGGCACATATATTCGTTCATATACATACATTCGCAGTAAAGATGCAAACTTTTGTCAAAATTTCTCAGTTTGACAAAACAAGATTATTGCATCTCTGTAAGTCATGGTAACGTAATGGCTAGCGCACAAGTCCCAAACACAAAGGGCGCGGGTTCGATTCTGGCCGGAAACATGCATCACTTAGGCAGTTTCTTGACCTAATGTGTATATTATTACAATTACCACGTGCTAACAACGGCGAAGGAAAACATCGCGATGTAACCTGCTTATCAAGATAACAGATGAGTCAAACCTGCCAAGCCACCTTGGACAGGCGTGGCGGGTATACTCTCCGTTCCACTATACTGGGAGGCCCAAGCCCAGCAGTGGGACATTTATGGCTGTTATTATTATTACATCTCTATTAAGAGGTCTCGTTCTAGAAAGCGTTTAATGAGAAGTGGGTAAGTAAGAATCGAATATCACAATAGTTTTTGAAGTTAAACTTTTTTATCGCCGTTGGAGAAAACATTACCGTCACATTTTTCGGTTACGCGTCACATTATTTTGCAGGATGGCCGAGTGTAGGATTGTGGTTGATGAACAACTCGTTGCGAGTTGTTGATAGATGGATTGTGAGACGAGCATTGTAATATTTCTTTACTTTATTGTGTTTTAATAATTTTATTTATTTATTAACTTTATTTAACCAATTTCTGTAAAGTTATAGTATAGTAGATCATTTTTGAAAAAATATAATAATATTTTTTTATGCTGATAAATTAATGGTGCTACTTGCTGTAATATATAATATTAACGTCCCAGCTATTAAATGTTTCACCTAATATTTCTGTCCACTTACCCATCGGTTTACTAAAATGCTTATAATTAGCTAGAATAGACGAATTACAAGTTTTTATTTCTGCATTAATTTAAGTGTTAGCTTAAATAAATTTAAGAGTAGGTAAGTAAATTATAATTGCGTACTTATGGCTAATTTTTTTATGGAAGTATTGGTTTGCGTTTGCCCACTGTCTCACCTGATGTTGAGTGATGACGCAGTTAGGATGGAGCACGCATACCTAGAAGATACCTATTCACTCGTAATTATTCGAATACACAATCTTCACACATAACAGTATGTAATTATTAAAGTAATTATTTTAGGAAGTCTGTGAATATGTTAAGTAAAAACTTTAAAATATAAATGAACGTTAATAAAAAGTTGTATAGGTACCAACAATAAATAAGTAAAGTCTAAATTCAATACAAAATAAAGAGGCGTCGATATATCAGTATTCAGTAGTGAATGCTACCTGATATGTGTGCATAATTCTTGTCCCAACGTCATCGAAGTACTTCATAGCTGATTCGCCTTTCACTTCACCACCATAGAACACTTGTTCAGGTCTTGCAGCTCTGAAATCATGATTAAAATATTATGCGATTCTAGATATAGGTAATTTTATAGTTATTGTTTTCTAATCTATCTATTCATAGTGATGATAGTATTTAACCCATTATAAAGTTTCGCATAAAATTTTCAGTTTGTTGTAATTATAAAACTACAAAGTAAGAGTTGCTTTTATAGAATACCGAAGTCATTTTGGTAAAAGCAAAGTTCTTTGCTCATGAATTTATGCTATTTGAATGAAACTCGGGTACCTTACCCTCTGACCATTCACTACTTATAAAGTATCTCTTACCTTTAAAACGTTTCTTTTTACAAAATTTAAACTGAAATCTTTTGAATATAATACTCATGCAATAAGAAAAATCAATTTAATGTACACCTAGCAAAATGCGGTTCTTTAGAATTTGCGATATTTTCTACCTAGTAATAATTAATTAATTACATGGAAGAAGCTTACTAATTATTGATTTTTTATTTGTGCTAGACCAAAAAAATCCAGCGCATTTGAACTAAACAACATTCATTCATATGTTAACATTGATATTAGTTTTTTAATTTTTCGAACAGATGGCGTTAGTAGTAATAATATAGTTGATATAACACATATCTTATTGGTTTTATGTTTTTGACAGATGGCGTTAGGAATACAATAAAATTCTAATTAACAAAAATTGTTATATCCTCTATTTTTCTAGATAACACATCTAGATATGAATTAACATTACTATGTTAAAGCAAAAATCTGAAAGTTGATGTTTCTCAGTTAAGTTTAACACAATAATGCATAGATTGTGGGATAGTAAAGGGCTCGAATCGCCCGTCCTGATCTTAGTGAAAATTAAGGAAACGTTAATATATTGGTTTTATTTTTGACAAAATGCCTTACCCCTTAATTAGCAATTCAGCATTTTTTATAACTAAGGCCTCAACATCCACTGGCTTCTTTCCAGGATATAGCTCTTTCGACGTAGAATTGGCCCAAACAGTAAATATTACAGAGGGTTCATTGTCTTCAAGTGCCCTTGCATCAAATCTCATTGTTATTGGCGGTGTCCCTTCTGGTTGCTTTTTGAAGGGATTTTCTAACAAGCACGACACAATAGTCTTATTAACACTTGTACATATCACGTGCTTGTCCTGAAAAGATTTATAAATCAAAATAATAAATATGTGTTAAAATGTTATCATATATCTTGTTACGATAAAAGTTGATATAATAACGTCCTCTAGTAATGTCTAAATGGTAGATTGTGTCTCATAAATTAGTCATATATATGATACGAAAATAACAACAAGAGTTTAATATATACTTTTACAAAATCAGGTATCCATGCTTTAATGTCATAATATTTTTTTATTTTATTGCAGGAATTCAGCAGACAGGCAGGCGGCCCCCTTGATGGAAAGCGGTTGCCATCGCCTATGGGCATTTGCAACACCAAAGGTGCTACAAGTGCGCTGCTGCTCTGTTAAGGGAGACTGGAACCTGGTCACTAATGCCGGCACACAACTCAAGGTTGTTTTGGCGATATACTCTAGACCAGGGGTGGTAGCCATCCAGTCGGGCAAATGCCCTATCACCTGGCAAAAAAATTAATGCCATAATGTAACTTTTAGGGATAAAACCGCCAATCGCTAAGAGATATATACAATATGCATTTTTTGCAATTGTTTGTTTTGATATAAAGTCTTATCTATCTATCTCACAAAAGTGGCGGGATTCAGTACCTTAGATAAAGAATATAATAAACTCACTTTACTTCTATCCGATTTAACTTGATAGCTTTCACAGGTCAATAAAATCAATGTACAAAATAATCATGAACATACGTTTAAGTTTCAGAGCGAATCCTCACTTCGTTTTTTGAAATTTATCTACAGTTTACATTGTGCGGCATGTAATTATTAGTGAAAATAAATAAATTGTTACTATCATCCAAATATTTCTAGTGACCGTCTCAATAAGGGGTAATTTAATTTATATATTCCAATAAAGTTGTAGAAAGAACAGTTATATGCAGCATCCAAACAGACTTCTTTGGAATCAGAAATAGATATTTTAATCCCTAAGCTACCAAGGCTTTTGACCTTATTCTAAGAAAAGTATTTACTTACGCTTATATTGGCAGCAATATAATGTAAACTGGCGTGATGTAAGACAAACAGTTGGCCTTCATAAGCAGATTCTCCGTAGTTATCCACCGAAATAGATAATTTCACTTCCTCTTCTTGGCCAAGTGTCAATGCATACGACTTCCCGTCTTCCGCTGAAATATTTTAATTATATAGATTACTATAATTAATTTGGAAAAAATATATGGTCAAATTTTTGTTATAACATTTATTGTTAGTATCTATTTAACAAATGAGAGTTAAAAGAGCTCTACGTATTACTTGCTTGGTGTATATTAATTTTATAGAAAGATATGTTATAATGTAAAAAATATGTTTAAATTATTATTAAGAACAGCAAAAAAAAGAAACGTATGTGTTCGACTATTACTTTATCGAATAAATAAAAATAAACCCGCATTGTGCTTTCCACATTTTAAAAACGCTTAAAGAATATAAGATTACAGCTTACATTTAGGTAATTGCAATACAGGATCGACGACTAGATCGCTAACGCAAACAGCGTCGGTACCACAATCGTTCAAGAAATTAGCGCTGAAGCTGGTTGTGGCAGTAGCATTCAGCACTGGATAGTCATCGATTTTTGGCAAATCCCCTGACGTCAGATACCGCGGTTGAATGTGCTCCAGTTTGTAGGTGACTTGAAACTGCAAAAAATGTATTTCAGAATTTCATATTAAACTAACATAGTTCTATTAAAAAGATTCATTTTAATAGTTTCTCCCTAAGGCACACTTAAAGCACATAATATTTAATATTGTAATAATTATTATAAGTAATGGAATTTTATATGTAACGTTAACTGGTAAGTGAGTAATTATACGATTTTATTATTTACGAGTTGTGATCGCAATTTCGGTGTTAAGAATATTTTGTCCACGGATTACAAATATTTAAATGCTCGCAACCCTCCAACATATCATAATGATAAATTAATCACAATTTAGGAAAAATTCATGTTTTACTTGTGTTTTCATTGCAACCATTTTCCTGTTGCGGAATCTATGCGATTCAAATTTCTCGACAGACAGATAAAAATTCATACGGATGATTTTTTTTTTTTTTAATTTGACTTGACTTTATGTTGTTGGTCCGAAGACCTCACAACTGTACCGGGGTTTTTGAGGGGAGCGCCTTCGCCTCGCGAAGGCGCTCGAGCCCGGGGGCAACTTGCTTAAGGGAGCTCCCTAGGGAGTTTTACCTCGGCTGGACTGTTGACACGAGAGGGGGGATGAATCTGATGATGCCCGCCAATGGGCGACACAATGAACTAATTGAGAACGGGCGACGTGTAATATAAAGCCCGAGGGGACGGATCCCGGCGGACCGGAATCGGCAGTTTGCGGCGGCCTACGCTATCTTACTGCCGTTTCGCAACATGTTATGGCTGGGAGAGAAGAAACGGCGAAAGAAACTTCCCAGCAACACACCTAGTCTATCCTGTGGGGGGGGCTATGTCTCCTGGCGTCCCGTGCGAGGACGTGAAGAGATCGTAATTGGCGTTGTCCGAGACGCCACCGTCTGTGTCTGTCTGTCGATGCCTGCCAGCCTGCCGTCCTAACCTTGGGCGGGCTGATCCGGGCCAGCCGTTTTGTATGGTATTTGATGGAGGGAAGCTCCAGATCGCGGTGGAGGTCGACGTTACGCATCTATATGCGCTCCCATCTATAGGGGAGCACCGACGGCTCTGCGCATGAATTTATTCTGCACGATTTGCAGTTTATTTAAAAGGATAGGCTTAGCATCGCCGAATACCACACTCGCATATGTCATGATCGGGCGGATGCATGTTTTATATAGAGTAAGCTTGTGTCTGAGGGACATTTTGCTTCGGTTATCTATCATGGGTGCTAGACGACCCATCACAAATCGCGCTCTATTTCGGACTATAGTGATATGCTCGTTAATCGTTATTATGGAAAATGAGATTGTTTCCGCGGTATATATTAAATTTTAAGACACCGTAGCTGCGGGAAAAGGTTTTATTGGAACTTTATACTATACTTATTTTATTGCAACCTTAATCTCGGAATTAGATAGAAGTTGTATGCGTTGCTCTAAAGATTATCATTTACCTTTATAGGCGTTTGAATATCTCTGGTGTTATTCTTTAAATAAACAATATGCTCCCTGCAATCTTCAACGTCTTTTCCCACCAGAATTGTTTTGTTAATTATATTACTCTTTTCAGAGTCGAAAAACACTCTTGAAAATTTCCTACCACCAGGGAATGTTTCCGCTTCTATTACATAGTTTAACCTGTGGGCGTTTGTTTGTGTGGATTTAACCAAAGATTCAATGATGCAACATGCTTGGAAATGAAAGCAAGTGTAGTTAGCAGTCGGGTCTTTCTCGCAGCCATGTATAGTGGGATCAATATTGATGATTGTATTCGATGGTCGGATTGAAGTTTTTATGTCGATTATCGGTCTCGTTCGTATAAGTGCAACGCTGCTCTGGAATCAAAAAATAGAATGATTTTAAGTATCAAATTGTAACAACGAATAAAACTAGAAGGCGCTATAACACAAAAAGTACTGTTTTGAATACATCATCGTCTTCAAACCTATTGGGACATGATAATCTACTATAGAGATACCTCCTATTACAGTCCATTGCCTACATAAGCAAAAAATGTATATTTGTAATATTGTTTTATAGGAAAAGTACTGCTATAGAGAGACGCTGCACACCTAATGGAAAATTATTATCATAACTTATGTACATTTGCAACACTTTTAACTTGGCTGCTAGCTTCGAATGAATATTAAGTACACCATTTTTAAAGTCCACATACCTTATGGCTATAAAAAAATTTCGGCCACTAAAAACTAAAAACATAATTAATATGTACTTGACTTACATTTTCATATGCGCCAACGAGCAGATCGGGATAGCCATTAGCATCCAGATCAATCCCACCAGAAAGAGAATAGCCAAATGTCCTAAGTAAGCTTGGAAGTGATTCAGCTGTTATAACTTGATCAGGTTTACTATTCAGACCAGTCTCTCTATTACCCATATAAATATATACAGCACCATTTCCCTCATATGGGCTGCCGATTGCTATGTCTTGGCACCCGTCTTTATTTAAGTCTCCAGCATTTGCAATTGCGATTCCAAATTGTGACTCTTGTTTACCCGTTAGTTTCAAGGTGTATTCCTGAGAAAGGTTCTTATCCTTGTTGGTATAAAGATATACAGCACCACCAGCATCACGGGAGAAGTAGAATGGTGCTCCAACTAAAAGGTCAGGTAATCTGAAATATTACAAAAATAATCTATACTTTTTTAATCACCTGTTTAAATCACGTGTTTGGGGTTGTCTGGAAGAGATCGCTTTTAGCGATAAGACGCCTTTGTACATAACTAGATATAATTTAGTCTTAAGTTCATGTTTGTATTGGTGTACAATAAAGATTATCTATCTATCTATCTAAAAAACATAAATCAGTACAATTGAAATTGTTACTATATAAAGACTTAAGTTAAATTATTTAATGTAATATAAGCCCTAGTAATAACTTAAAATTACAAACCTTTCATTTTATTAACTTATTATATTTAACGTCAAGCGAGTTTGTACTTTTTTGTAAAAAAATATACATATTTTTTGTGTTTTATGTTTAGAAATTTAATTATACAATTAAACTATATATACACATTATAATGAAACTATAAAATCTAGTGCCAGATCCTTGACAGTTGGAAACGTACCCAAAAGACTGGCTACATTGCCTCGCTGAATGGCAACGCTAGTGCGTTATCCGTGGTATAAACCAGTCTTTTGGTTACGTGAGATTTTATAAGTAAATTACATTAACTAAATTGGTAAGAAAATTCATTTATGTCAATGGTTATAGGTGATCAGCTTTCAAAAGTTTAGTCAGGCTTGTATCCTAGAACATAGACATGCGCAAACCCTTTTCCATTATCTACTGCTCCATAATAATAATATAACCCAATTTTGTGAGACTCGAATGCGTTAATCATTAAGCTATAACGGCTTTTCTTGCATCAAGTCTATTTCTACTAGTTAATGGTTTGGGTTATTTATGAGAAAATTTTAACGCCTTACCCATCTCCATTCACATCAGCTGTTGCTACTTCATATCCAAAACTTGACCCAAATTGTTCTCCTTTAAGAAGCAACTTGAAATTTAGGATGTTCAAATCAGTTCTTCCCCAATCAGACTTATCTTTTTTACTGAATATCACAACTTGACCGGTTCCGTGTGCTCGAGGTGCTCCAGCAACGTATGAGGCTCTTCCCCCGAAGAAGCTGTCACCAGCTACTGACATTCCTGAGAATTTAAACATAAGAAATTATTACACTTTGAGATGTGCCATCATTTGCAACTCGCTCATGTCGAAAAGTCCCCGGATCTGATTACTCGTAACGTAATTTCATAAACAATAAATTAACTAAATGCCTCCCGCGCACCATAAATATTTCGAGGATGAATTTTTTTTAAAGATGAACGTATTTTAATATCATTGTAAGAAAAATTAGTTCCGCTTTATATGTACTAAAAAAATGGAAACGTTTATATCAAATAAAACCGAATTTTAAAGCCTTTTAAGTATTTAAAATGCGATTTTAATGAACTGTATGCATATATTATGGTATTGATAAAGCTCACCGAGATAGCTATATTTCTCTACAGGACTTGCGCCATCAGTTACTGGTGCCATATAAACCACGTTATCCCGCTCCAACATATCATCTGTTGCATCTTGGGCGAAAATTGTTCCCCTCCATGTATAAGGTCCAGGACTTCCCAGGATCAAAGTATCGTCTTGAAGAAGCCAGCTGCTTGTACCTACTTGACAGAACCCATACTCTTCATGCTCCCTGAAATATATTACAATAATATTAATTACACACGGGAGCAGATTACATTAAACACATATTAAAATGTAATTTAAGTTTATAAAATAAAAACTAAATAAACCTAACTTAAAAATATGTATACAATTGTAAAAAACTAAAATTAGAATAAAACCGTATATTTAAACCCGCCCAACCCCACCAGACCACTGTCGCTGGGATTACACACCAAATATACAAAATAATGCGGTACTGCTGTAAATTACTTCAAGTTACATACTTAGCGTAATTTTCAAACTCCCTTGAAATTTATTTTATAAAAGCGTAATAAAATTTCATTCAAACCTTTCATAACTTTTCGACAAGACACAGAGCATTAAGACTACCATCCAATTGTTGCTTAATTGATTCATGTGTTTTTTACATTATTATCCTTATTATTAACAAATATCGAAACTTATTTGCCTTTTTGCGAACTTTCATTATTTCTTCTTTTTTGATCTTTATTATGCTTTTTACCTCTGAACAATCAGGTATTAGCTAAAACTTAAGTCCGGGTAAATGAATTATAGGAAGGGCAGGTGGGCAGGCACAAGTGATCTCCAATTGTAACAATCCTGGCACATATGTACCTACCTTCCGCAGTATATATTGCATGCAGATGGTTTTAAGTACATTTTCAGGTTTTTATTTAAAACTTGCTTTTTCTACGGCTTTCTTTGCGTTAATGTAAACTTTATAGTCAGAGTGGGGGAACGGCTTCTGAGAACGAACTACACGCCCTTTTTGAAAATTAAATCTATCCCACTAGAACATATACATTTTTCCGGGATAAAAGTAGCTTTTTTACTATTTTATACTATAGCGCACGTGTCCCAGATTCAAAGGGCGCGGGTTCAATCCTGACCGGAACGCATGCACCACTTAGTCAGTTTTCTAATCTAATGTTATTAGATTCCTCCTACTCCCCATCTTAGATTACGCCGATGTCAGCTATCTTGACCTCACCGAAAGCCAACTTAATAAACTTGAGCGACTCCATAACTTTTGTATCCGATTCATATTTGGTTTGCGTAAGTATGATCATATCTCAGAATTTCGTGTTAAACTCAAGTGGCTTCCTGTCCGTCTTCGTCGGAATGCTCATATTCTGTCCCTTCTATATAACATACTATTTAATCCTACAGCGCCTTCTTATCTCAAGGAGCGTTTTAAATATTTACACCTTAGCCATAGTCATCACCTCAGGTCATCGGAAAACATACGTCTAGAAACACCCGTAAATCACTCGCGATTTTACAATAAATCTTTTACAGTTAATGCAGTGAGCCTATGGAATGCGCTACCTTTGAAAATCAGGCATGCTCAGTCTCTTCAGGCGTTCAACGGACTCGTGAAGGAACATTACCTCGGGCTCTAATAGTCTAGTCTATAATAACATCTTCATTCCTCCCCATATTTACTTACATAGCTCTATACATTATTTCTATGTTTATTATTTATTTATGTCTATTAAATTATGTATATTTTGTCTTATTTCATGTTATTTATTACATCTCAAATCTTATATATATTTTTCATTCTATTTTATTGCAAACCACTGTCACAATTTTCTCTAATCCATCCTAAGGTTGTCTGGAAGAAATTGCTTTTAGTGATAAGCCTATTGTTTCTGTATTAAATTCTTAATTGTATCTGATATTATGCAATAAAGTATATTCTATTCTATTCTATTCTTTTATATTTATATGTTATATACATATTATTATATATTGTTAGAATTACCACGTGCTTACAACGGTGAAGTAAACATCGTGATGCAAACTGCACATCGAGATACCGAGAGACCGGTGTGTCAAACCTGCCAAGCCGCCTTGGACAAGCGTGGTGGGTATAGTGTCCGTTTCCCCTCGAACCCAGCAGTGGGAAAGTTTTGGGCTGTTGTTATTATTATATACTATATTATATATGTATAACCGTAGTACATATTCTGGAGTGATTGATCAACAAACATACATCCAAACTCTCGCATTTATAATAGTAGTAAGATACAGGTGTTCTAGTCTTTAAACAATATATAGCAAGTATTTACCGCGCAACTGATCGACCCCGGCAGGGTTCCATGACATCAATAAGTTTGAGATCGTTACTCAACGTGTAACACAGCCCTTGGCCGAATTGGGACTCTCCGGACTTGCGAATATACCTGCAATGTAATTTATGTAGATGACCAATTTCAGTCTATTCACCAACTATGTAATACATAAGTCAATATGTAAGTTTAATAGGCAAGACACCCATATGGGGAAGAGATGGGTTGGAATTCTGACAGAAAACATGAATTTTTTATTACTTTTACAGTTTATTTGACCAATACGATGACATATTATTAGTCATTTAACGTAATATTTATCCACATTTCTTCATGATACGTGCCTCAAATGCAGTGTCAAATTACAACAATATTTTTATTAAAAAGAGTCGGGAATGGCAAGTTGAAATTTAAAAGGTAATTAATATCATCGAATGAGGTATAGTGTACGCCTTCTAAAGTAGGAATACCTTCCATATTATGAGCTATATAAAAATAGAATATTAAAAGTACCTATGTGCACATACAACAGCCTTCATACCAGGACCTTGACTTCGTACTGATACCCCCAGCCACTGCCCTTCCTTAATCTCATCAGGATAGGGGCCGGATAGGTGATCGGAATCCACATCTACATATAAAAAGAAATATTAGCAAATGTTTCATGAGGCCCCAATGTTAATATTGAGCCGCTCCAAGTTACGTCAGATTGCGTGACCCAGCTTTTACTTAAGTGTATTAAGAAAAATCTTTGTAAAAGAGGCTCAATAGTAACGATCGGACCAGTTAGATGTTCCATATTAGATGCATTGAAAATTCATAGCAAATCAAAGCTAATTATATCAAAACTGTAGTCATATTATTCACATCTTACTTCATATGGATTTCGTTGTAAAAACACATATAAATTCGTTAACTAAAAGCTTAAATTAGACACAAATAAATAAAAAACTTAGTTCCTTTTTATTAAAAACCAGGTTATTCAAATCGCAACCCAAACATAATTAAGGTCAAAAAGTGAAATGAACCGGGCAAAGAATATCAGAAGCTTAATAACAAAAATAAACTCAAAATTTAGTATATATAGTAGCTGATTTTTCTTACGGTATAAAACCGGTATAGTATGCTGATGGTAATGTTGATTATGCAAAGCAATGGCTACCAGGCGCATTATATTTATGATGCAAAAATGACACATTTGGCAGCAGAGATATAATCTCTGCAACATTGGCAAAAATCATTCTATTTGCCATATTGCACATATATCGTGCGTTGTTCAATCTAGACAAAATACCATGCATCCCGATAAAAATATTCTTTGTCCTATTGATAATCCTAAGACGGTGAGGTGACGTGTATGCTTAAAGGTGACGATATACTCCTGCAACCTGCAATGAATCCTTTAATGTACGGCTTAAACTTGTGGTCTCAGGTTAATGGACGTTATCGAAGTCTACTTTGTTAATTTTGAGCTGATACTGATAAAATTGATGGCCGATTCGTTAATACACCAGAAAACACCAAATTAAAAAAGAACGTATGTTTTATAATACCTAACTGTTATGCTATGAGTAGATAATGTTAATCGGCCTAGGATTATTTGATATAATATATTAAGTGTTAGACGAGAAAATTAATTTTCAAAACCAGATATACATTGGTTTTGATATATTAGATGTACTAATTGTATTAGATGTGTACTAGATGTATTGTATGTGCAGAAGTATATTATCTATTTTTAAGATAAGAATTTAATTAATAATTAGTTTTGATATAGTAGATACTTATGACCAGTCACCTTTAGTATTTAGTTATGTTTTGTGTTAATTTTAGATTTTTTGTCAACTATTCTAAATTATTCAAATTTATACACAATGTTTTGAAGATGTTTTCTAAGAAGCTTTATTTCACTATTCATAAAATTGCCTTGAATTAATACTTGAATCACATTGCTAGTCAATTATACATTTACAAAAGTGCTCTTAGCTTAAGCGTGTGTGACTTTGTGTTGTTGCAAGCAGTTAGTGCAAATTGTTAAATAATTTGCGATACACTTTATTCTACGATTTTTATAAGTTTATTGTATATTAGTTGAACACAGTTACATAAAATAGATAAAAATGTATCGCAAGGTACTTCGTATAATGATATGATGTTGAACTAAATAAATCAAACAAAGTTAGTGTACATGCTGTGCAATAAATAAATCGTTAATGAACGGTCCAGCTGGAACTTGCGCAGACATAATGGGCTATTAGTAGAATCAAAATTAAAAATAAAAACAGCAATTAGTCGTTATTAGTCGAAGATCATGATTAAGAATATAGGAAGTTGAGACCACAGCTCACTTACTCGTATCTATCTTGCCGTACATCGCTGTTTCGGGCACCACCGACAAAAGACAACAATTTAGTTAACACTTATAATAAATTATACGAATTTTACGTTCCAGCATTTCCTTTTCGTATCTACGCTGACAAAATAACTTTATCTATCTACATGTGATGAGCTAATACTAAACCTAGTCTCTATAATCGTGTGACGTGTTCACTAATGTGTATTCCACATAATGTTTCATGGTTAAAGTGAGTTTGTATCTACTATCTAAGTTCTAATAATTATATCTATACATTTAATTTTAGAATAATAATAGTATAATACATTTTTAATTGAATTATGGAGACAGAGCAAAAGAAGGTAGAAAGGATTTTCTCCTAGTTCAAGAAAATGAATAAAAGGGTTTAGAATATCATTATATTTACTTTTAAACTATTTAAGTAGATGAATAAGTAGGAAATAAGATTGATTTTGTTATTATATGTTATGAACTCACTTCTTTTTCCGTCTGTTATGATCTGTTCGCAATCTTGTACATTTGTATTGAGACCGCATTTCCATAGCGCTCCAGACCTCGTAGTGTTTGGTTGCAAATTCTTCCCTAGAGGCGCACCTACCAGCAACCTGAAAAATAAGGAGAATCAAACTTTAATTTGATGTGAATTGAACAATTGATAATAAGTTACCTATAATTAAGTTTTAGAATGATTCCTCATTCCTTACAGTATTACAGTCCTTGAAAATCAAAACACTGATTACATATTCAATTTTGCTTTTTGCCTACTATATTCTTGCTTTTATCCAAAGCTAGTGCACATGAAACTGCCTTGCCAGCGGTGATAGGACTTGTAGGTAAGTATCTATTTGAATAAGTATATGTCGTTTTTGTATGGAACATTTTCTTACATGACTAATAAAATACATCTTATTCTAACATGACATATTAATCCAGACATGAGCTTGAGATGCTATTTTAATTTTAAATCTGTCATGCTTATTAGGATTATAGAAATCAAATACCTAATACATTTTTATGAAATTTCTTGTTTTCATAGAGGTTCATGGTATCATCATAATCCTGACCTTAAATAAATTACGGTTAGATTTTAGATATCCACTTTGAAGTTCGGGGTGTGATTTTCTAATGTTTTTATGTTATGTTAAAATGTAAAACCCAGTATATGTCTAACAGTTGCATAAAGTACCTACTATATCTGTGAAATCTAAAATATGCAGTAAGGATGATACTCAATCGAAATAAATAGAGCATAATTATATTTATGTGCATTTTATTTTCAATTCAATTCAATTACATAATTACTGAATGTATAACATAATGTACCGTTACACCCGAATAGCTATAATTAAGAGTCCTTGTATTCATGAATTGCCATAAAATGTTAAATAAGTTAACAGGGCGCATCGCTTATACTAGTGATGAGACTTTGACATCCAAATAGATTGAGAAATTACTTAAAGTCTCTAGGACAATAATGTTTTATGATATTAAGTTAATTAGTTACAAGAACAACAAATAGTGACGTATCATATTATTAGTATTATGGATATCATATTTAGTGGTTGAATGCCTTTGAACTAGGAAAGTAAGCAACTTTGCTTGCGTTTAGATTTTTATCCAAATGAACTCTCTCAGCTCCCAAGATAAAAGTATGTTACAGTCATCTCATCGCCATTTAGTATCAAATGTCATAATATCGGTTTATCCAGCTTTGTTGATGAGGTAAAAGTTGAATCAAAAGAATTCTATACTCCTCACCGTTATCAAAAAATATAAATTCATTTTTTTAATAGGTCTGTTTTCAGTGCCTTGAAGAAGAAACAAACAGTCAAATATCACAGTTATTATTAAATATAATGAAATTAGTAGAAGCAAAAGATAAAAAATGTTCCTAGAGTTAAGATTTTATAAAATTATTTGACATTTATTTTGCTTGCAACAATTTTTAATTTATTCGGCCTTATAGTTGAATTAATCGTTGATTTAACAAATCCAAGTTTTTACATGGCGCTTACTTTAGATTTGTCTAGATAATTACTTTCGAACTATGGCATTTCAGAGCAAAAGTTGTATTTGTTTATCGAAAGCATATATTGCAACAAATTTCGTTAGAATCAGTTCTTTTTTAAAAGTTATAAACAAGAAATCAATAAACATAAAATATAAACATCCAACGAAATTACTTTTAAACCTACTTCCGTACTATAAGAATATGGATACCGTAATACTTATCGCATCACTAGTTCATTGAGAATGAGCGCTAACGAGTCGGATGTGATTACGGTACGTTTGTGGCCCTTCATTACGTCATTATTGCCGTAATGATCCCTGGGTGCCTATGCATGACCAACCTACATCAGTATATGATAATAATGAATATAATGATTACCAAAAACAGATACTTATTTTACGATAATCATTATAATAAGCGTGGTGTACTGCTAGCGATGGAACGTACCTACATAATTTAATTACAATTATTTTCGATACTTTTGTTGAAATTTGTATTTAACACGGTATTTCATAGACGTTAATAAGGATTTTTGTTTGTTGTTATTAAAAGTAAAAGGGAATTCATTTGATTGATGTGGTTATTATGCCGGTCCTCATAAATTGACAGGTTAAATAATGGCATAACAATTTTTTTTCGCTTCTTCAACAACCATCAAATTTTACTATAATTTTATGAAAATTCTGAAATTTACAACTTTAGAAGCATACTTAGATTTTTCGAACGTTTAATAGGCTTAAATGAAAAAAAAACCTGGCTTTGATAAATCGTATTTTTTCAAGATCATTAAGTTACCCGTTTGTACATTTTTTTTCACCCCTTAATAATATATAGACATAATTAAACTGCATCTTCATTATTTGGTTAAAATATTTTAATTTCCTTAGGTTAGTATATCCATTTGTTTGTATATGCTTTGTTGTATTATAAAGATGCTGCTTGGGCCGTCTGCCTGTCTGCTGAATTCATGGAATAAAAAAAGAATTATCTATCGATCATCACATTAACGTAGTAATACACATTACAAGTGCTACAAATACACCGGGGCTTTTAAAACCGTATTTACATTTAAACGAGTGAAATAGACGACAGTAAATTAGAGTAATAAAATTGTCTATCGATCTTTCCCTCCGTAGTCATGGCTTAATTAAAACCGGAACATTTGCATCGTAATGTTGGTGGAACACTCATTGTTTTCTCGATAAGGTTAGTTAACATTACAACGGTTCTATGCTCCCTAACGATGTAGTGACTTGCTGATTACTACTATTTTAAAGGAATACTAATCATTCTGTATTGATTCAGTATGATATATTTTACCCATTTCTTTTTTATTTTATTGTTATATATTGAACAACTGCTGACAGATTCATTCTTATTAGGGTACAATGAATAGTCAGCAAGTAATAATTGATTGTCTTATAAATGTAGGTATTATATAATGGTTATGGATATAGCCATTGAAATAAATTATCTGTTTATCATATCTTACTCGAGTCAGTTGTTTAAATGTGTGTTTAACTGTTTGTTACCCTCTCAAAGCCTTCGATGTGAATCAGCTTTAGTGGTTCGGTACTTTTTTTTATGTTTGCTTGTAGGCAAAATGGTAGACGGGTCCACTTGATGGCAAGTGGACCCGTCTACCGGCTACCGTCGCCCGTGGACATCTGCAACGCCAAGGGAGCCGATGCATTGCCTACCTCGTTGAGACTTGAAGAACTTGACTTGAACACTTCTATATAAAATTGTTTTATGTAAAACTAGAATCAATTTTATAATATATTCGGAAGCTATTTATTTTAACAATATTATTTTTTATTTTATTGCTTTAAATTGATTTTTTTTTTGATATCTTAATGTTTTTATAATAGATCTTTCTAATTTATATTGTTTTATACGAATGAACAGAGATGTCTTAGTCAAGTCTATATTTATAGTATCTACTGGTAATATACATTATATATATACCATAGAAAAAAGTATAATAATATGACGTGCCTGAACCGCTTCGTCTAACTATTTTTTTTAAATTAAATGTATAATTTTTTTTGCATATGAGACATAAAGCAAAACAAAAAGGAGAAGACGTCTGGAAAAATAATACAGAAAAAGATAATTTGCAGAGGAGACATAACAAAGTTCACATGAGCAAAGCTGCACAAAATTAATCAATTCTGATCTTGTAGCGTACTAAGTAACAACATAATGTGAAAGTACTTTAATTGTTAGTATTACTTTTCTTCTTCTACGCTATTAGATAATATGGAAAACTTCGTAGTAAAATATAAAAAACAGTGGGTAAATTGTATACATTTTACATATTAATTACTATCTGTAATCCGTTAAATCCGTTAATCTAAATAAAAACTTTGTTCTTGATCTCTGATTCTAGAAGGTATTTGGACATTTTACTCCTACACACCACAAAGGTTAACAAACTACGAATGAAAGCATTATGAAAAAGTACTGAGGTACAATTAAAACACCATTGTCTTAATGTTGCGACATACAGTTTTGTAAACATTCAGTTCGAGGAGACCCGGGAAAGCCGAATAAGAACTGTATAGTAATTTTAAGTAACACAAAGCGTGCTCGAATAGCAAGCAAACTGCACCGCTCGTGGAAAGTGGTTACCGTCGCTTTAGACGTTTGCAATACTGAGGCAAATGCAACGTGTTGTCAGCCTTTAGGATGGAATAAATAGAAGGGATCGTAGGGGGATGCGAAAGAGGTATCATACAAGAGGAATGGCATGGAGGGGTGGAATATGGATTGGAATAGGTGGATGCGATAGGCGGTAGGGGAAGTGGATAGTCGGAACTGTCACTCATCACACGAAACGCGATTAGCTAAGGCCGACCGGTAGACACTGATATTCCATTAGAACGTGGTATCACACCAATCGAGCCGACCCTAGAGCTGTAATCATAATAATATATAATATAATCGGCAGACAATCACACACATTGTATATCCCCAAATTAACGCTTGTGTTATGGTAATATACAACGGACCACTCTGGGGAAATAATGACCCAACATGGCTCTACCACGTCGAAGATTGCGGTAAAATAAGCATTAATCAGCACGTTCCTTGTGGGTAAGATGCGGTTTTATTTTTATAACTGCAAAAGGCAATCGGTCAAACCCTCATGACCAATTTAATGTACAAAGGGCTCATTTATGGCGTGCGGTGTTCTGCGCCCACATACCGGCAATCGATCGTGCCCTCATTGGTGTTAGCAGACGTGTGCGCCTACGCATGCCGTTTGTTAACTTCATACACATCAAACAGCAAAATGATGAAGCGGCTTTGTAAATGTAATGTGATCACAAAATAAACGGTCTCTTTTCATTTAGTGTAACGACTCATCTGTCAAGGTACGATGACGACGCTTCGGCGACTGAATTATCGGTCTTAGTATTTGGTTGGCATGACACATTAAACGCGCCGAATAGTTGGAAGCACGTGGCTTGTAGTTGCACTGTATTATATACCTAACTATTTCTTTAAAGTATTAATTTTATGAGTGTTCTAGATCCGTAGAGGTATCGAAGCATGTACATAAACTGGTTCGACTACGTTCGCCGAACTTTCGATCGCGTAACGCGCCTTGATGTGTTGATTGCTATTCAAAATACATTGAATACGTTCTCACGAAAACAATAGCTAAACGAAAAGTTCGGCATCGATGATGTGTCACAGGTTACCTAAAAACACTATTAACGTATTAAGCCGAATTTTCAGCGCCGTATTTTCGGAAGGTGTGTCGTAAGCACTATAGTGCGTAAACATCATCTATCGTCTGACAAAGACCGCTCCTAGTTCACGTCTCATGTAACTGAGTATCCTTCGGCCGCACCCAAATACGATAAATTCCCGTCAACACAGCACTATCTATCCTTGACATCGTCCGATAGTGACGCCATATTGCACAACCATTTAGATAGCTATTACAATAAAAATGCATTTCGTGGGTGGCCATCAATCTTCTACTTTACAGTCTCATTGCCGCTGAGGAATGTCTATATTAGAAACTGGTAAAGTGCGTGTCCGACCATGCACAGTAAATGGTTCTATGTTAGTGATAATAATACATCATAACATATACATATGTTTGAAAAACTACTTAATGTATATTTTTCAAACCAATTTTAGTTGAAGTATTTACGAGTATAGTCGAAAACTTAATAGGAATGCCTGCTTTTTATCTTCTTCAGAATCAATCTAATCTAATAATTTCTACCCCACAGGGTTCTATGTAATGATTTTTTTTAATTAAATTTTGTCTATAATACATCTACTACCTAGTTATGATAGCAATAAATATTTTAATAGGTAGGATATAAAAGTTATTTGAAATTTATGCTAGATACCTAATAAAACGTATAAATATGCATCTAGTGTCTCGAGAGTATATTTTGTTCCAGCTAAGAATATTAGTCATCAATAGAATGATTAAAATTTACGTTCAATGCACTTAATTGAAATAACGGCCTAAATTAAATCCTTTCAATTGGCAATGTCTTCATAGACGCAGGAGCAATGGTAGTAAACAGTGATCTATTATTAGGAATATTCGATTAAGTCAATTGAAGGGATCAAAGAGCGTCGGGTGGCCACCGCCGAACACATCAAGATGATGCGATATCATTGAATGAAAAATTCCTACACGCACTATACGTGTGTTTACGTCTGTCCGTACGTGATCACACGCGCTTACACAAATGTTTAGGATGTGAATGTATTAACATCGATTCATATATCACTCACTCAGTATAGCTCGTGCCGTCTGGCGTCGCGATATGTAAAGTAACGTCGCAAGAGTTCTTACGTAAACTTTTCGATTTAGTCAGATATTTAAGTGAATTCTGGTAATTGACTCGACTCGTTTTATCACAAGCTAGTGATACCAGTTTCTACTTATATCACAAAAAATATTCTTATATCTGATTGATATTGTTCTTGAATGTTTAGTCATGTCGCCGGCGCCAGGGGTTAAGTAGGCTTAAGAAATCCTGGTTTGCCGTTCTGAAGTATGACGTGTGTGCATGGTCTTATAAAAACATGCCGGAAATCTGACCTCAGCTTTATAAACAACTGTTCCGAATACAACCGGGATTGAACTAAATGATGTTGATATTGAACTTTATATTGGCAGACATTATAGTTGTTCTCCTCCAAAGATCCTTATATCTATATAGTTGTGATTATTCTTATTGCTTACATACCGCAGCAATCTGACTCATAATTACATACATAATATACATTATATACACAATTATTATACTAACTAAAAACTACATTGCTAAAAATTAGTAAGGAATAAGCATTTGACAGCATTTTTATTAAGAACTAGCTTCGTCCGCGTAGTGCGGTTTTTTTACTATCCCACGGGAGCTCTTTAATTTTTCGGGATTAAAAATATATGTTGACCAGGGATATAAGCTATCACCATACAAAATTTTATGTAAATCGGTCCAGTCGTTTCGGAGATTAGCCGATACAAACATATAGACAACCAGAGAAACAAAAAAATGAAAAAATCTGAATTAGTTCATTTGACTTCTTACATCCCCCTGACTTGGTTTTTAGCATTTTTCTTAATTGTACAGAAATTTGACCTCTAAACTTTATTATATGTATAATAAAATTGAAAATCAACCAATTGAAAATCGTAGTTACATTTCATTTGAGATAAAACAATTTCAGTTGAGTGCAGGTTGTAAAATACCGTCGTGGTGACAGAAGTCGTCGTCGGTGGACGGGTCGGCGCGGGCGCACCGTAGGTGGTCCACCGCAAACACTGTCCCCGTCCATTGTCCAGGCTTTACTGTCATAACCGCTAACCATAAATTTGGGTACAACTCTTCAACCATAAAAATCCATAAACAAAACTCTCACATAATTCGGTATACCCAATTGATGTTTTAAGAGGTAAGTAAATGTTTGCTGCAGGAGGTTGCTTATACACAGTAGGTGGTCTAATTAGTTTATCATTGAAATTAATAATATAATAATAATAATTACTACTTATATTACCTTGCCTATTTTTGTAAAATTTTTAAACGAAATAATAAATAAAGTAAAAAAAAAAATCCGCATCTTTAAATATCTTATTCACCGTCTATTTGAATACGATGGTATGACTTACACCATAGACTATGACTTGTAGCAATCTTATACTTGACCTACGAGTATTTATGAGATATAAAATTTAATTATAATATATACAAATAAATTAATTATACTTTTTACTGTTTAAAAGTGACGTTACAAATTCACGATTTTTCTCTCTATTTACGTAATTTTCATGTAACATTTTATTACTTAACTGTCGTTTTTATGTTACGTATTACGGGCATAGAGAGTAGTGAAAAGTATGTGTGCATATTTAGATAATCTCTAAAAATCAAATTGATTGATTGACATAGATACTGATGTACCAAGATATTTTTTTTTATACATTATATAGTTAATGCACCTATAAAAAAATATGCAATCGATAATTGTTAATACTCAGAAATAATCGTCTTTAAAGAACGTCACATCTCTAGACTGACTACATCGATATCAGCTGATACGCATACTGTCCTTTTTGAAATAGGTTATTGTTATCAAGATTAAAATTGTTAGATAGAGACATAACACTTTATTGCTCACCAAAATAAACAAATAAAAATTCAAAATGCATAATTACAATACTTTTTGGCAAAAAAATAGGCGGCCTTATCGCTAAAAGCGATCTCTTCCAGGCAACCTAGCTTAAAATAAATTCTTAGCTAATCTGGCAATGTAGGTGGAGCAGAAAAAAGATAGGACTGCACAATTTAAATATAAATACTAATTTATAAATTTAATACATAGATAGATCCAGACACATTTATAGAATACCAATATAGGTTAGGTAGGTTACGTTATTGTTATCAATCATATCTCAGGAATAGTTTGTTGAATTTTAAACGAATTATTGGGTAGTTTATTTAAATAAATAGTTTCAATAAAAACCAGTTGTACTAAAAGTGCCTTAATAACTTTTGAGGAATCCCTTTCAAAGAACCTGACTTGAATATATTTTTAGACAATAGATGTTATTATGAATAAAAAATACGATAGCACTAAACATTTTTTTATTATGATAGAGCTTTGAATAAAGTGTTTAGAATGTGATATTTATCCAAGTATGTATCTATCTAGTGTTTTGTTATTCATCACATGTTTTGTTATTTAAAATTCAGCAACTATCTTATTTTCCAAAAGAAAAAGTAACTGGTACGTAAACTGAATAATAATTACCAACTTACGAGTAACACAGTAGTCAATTTAGAAAATCAAAATTTAAAACAATTAATACACGACTTCTAATAATATTATATTCGATACTCAGAAGCTGTAAAAAAAGTCGTAGTAGAATATTATTTCTTCCATTAAATTTACAAAAATCACAAAATATTAATAAAACTAACCGCACTAGTTACTGTGTGAGTCATATAAAAATCGTATTGTTTCATATAAAACAAAACTTTCTCATTTACTTGCAGTCAGATTGTGTAAGAGGTCCATATAAAAACACCTTAATGAATGTACGAGATGAAAACAGGATCATTCCCATAATTTCAATGGAAACCAAATAGAAGGTGCCCTCGCAAAATGCGGAACACTTTAATGAAGACAGATTTAATTCGTACTTTTGGAAGTCCAGAAACGTGTGCGGGATTTCTTTGTTGCAACTCGCAACGTGGGTGGTGCAAATTGTATGGAAATAACCGGACATGCACTGGATATTATGTTTGCTGGATAGGATTTATACTTGATAAAAATCCAGAATAATACACAATACTTTGTTGATTTGTTTGTTTCTTTTTTACGGTCCTAAGAATCAATTTTGACTTTCCGAATTTCATTTATACCTATAGATCTAGTTGTCATTAAATTTAGTATATACTTATAATATTATAGTATATACCTATACTATTAATATTTTTTGTATAAATGTATTATGCGGTGTATGTGCAACTGAACGTACTTACATACCTATGCGAAGCAAAGTAACGTGCATACGCACTTCACTCGGCATATGAATGACATGAAACATGTAAACCATGATCTTGGGAAATAGGGGAAATTGGCGCATGTCATGGGACCGTTAATATACAATAAACTACCTAAAAGAATAACGGACTAACCATCCGTCGATTAATTTCTAATACGACTCAGGAAGTGATTAGTGGAGCACACCTTTTGTGATCATGAAGAGTTTATGAACTATGATATTACCTAGTTACGAGACTATTATTATATGATATACTTTGACGTGATGTTATAAATAATAGATTTCTGATTTTTTATTAAAAAGGCATCTGTAACGCTGCAATTAGTATTTTGTTAAACTTTTTACTAAATATTAATTTCATATCCTAAAATGGAGAAATTACGGATTGCCCATGCCCTACAAAATAGTTAGGCCATGAAAAGGGAACTAATAAAGGGAAACATTCGCACTTGTTAAATGTAGTGAAACACACGCAAGTTGGTTGAACACTGATTTATTTCAAAGTACCCACTTATGTACATACATTTTATACTACATCTTTTCCTTTTTACAAAAAATGAGAAAAAAAAAAATACAACACATTACTAATTAAACTAAAACATAAGAAAGATTAACCTAATAAAAAAATAAATAAATTCAAAATATTTTCTAGATCACTATAGTACACATATTTTCTTATTAATATAAATAAACCACAAACCAATAAATATAATTTAATCATCTCTAGATATTTGTCCTAATCTGGCTTTTGACCTTGTTACGGGAATTAATTTCGGGGATGGGGAGGATAAGCAGCTAGACGAGTCCGTAGTGTTATTGGGGCTGTAGTCTTCAGCGATGCTGTGAAACGAAGAGTTTAAATCCTCGACCTCGCCTTCTAACTCGGGCGATGCAGACGGCACGACGCGACTCGCTTGCGGTGACGAGCCCGTTGTATCCAGTGATTTTTTCTACGCCTAGGCACAACTGGAGTTTTCACCTGCTTTTGTGTCTTTTTGTCACCCATAAACTTCTTTTTCTCCGGAGCCCCAGACCCTCGAACTACTAAGTGACTGCGAGTTCGTCGATACCTATTTCCGCTCTCATCTTCTACGATGTACGATCTGGGCTGCGTTGCCCGTGCAACCACTGAAACCGGTTTTCTGGTTCCATTGTTTATCATTGTTGCTTTATCACCTAAGGACAAACGTTTAAGTGGCATTGCCGAACGATCATAGTATTTTTTAATCGTCAACCGGTTGTTTAATAACGCTTGATAATTTTGTTCATTATTTACTTTTTCCCCCAGGAGCTTCGCACTGACCGGTAATTTTGTATTTAAGCGTCTACCCATCAGCATTTGTGCCGGAGAATCTAGGCCGTTGCGTGGTGTAGCCCTAAAATTGAGCAATGATAAGTAAAAGTCTTCTCCCGAGTCCACACACTTTTTCAATAAATTTTTTACCGTCTGAACAGTTCTTTCGCTTTTCCCGTTCGATTGTGGGTAACGTGGAGATGATGTCTCGTGTGTTACTTCCCAGTCACGCATAAACTTTTTGAACTCCTGAGAGCTATAGGCTGGCCCATTGTCCGTCACTAATTCTGCCGGTATTCCATGGCGCGAAAATTGTTCCTTCATAAACTTAATTATGTTGCTTGATGTTACATTTACTACGACTACGACTTCTACATAATTAGAAAAATAGTCCACTAAAACGACGTAATTTTTCTTTTTGTACTCAAAAGTGTCCGACGCTAGTTTATGCCAAGGCAGAGCAGGAACGGTATGTTGCAGTAGCGGCTGACGACGCGCAGAGGGCGCATGCAACGCGCACGCCGTGCAACGACGCACGGTGCGCTCCACATCTTCGCATAGTCCTGGCCAGAACATTACTTCACGCGCTCGCCTTTTACATCGTTCTATGCCTAAATGCCCTTCATGGACACGTGACAACATTTCCGCGCGTAATGCAGATGGAATAAAAACACGATCGCCTTTGAAAATGATTCCCGCTACGTAATGAAGCTGCTCACGATATGGCCAGAATACTTTGATTTTTTCAATCACATCACGCCTATTCCTAGGCCAACCGTTCAATACATAATTTAGCAACCATGTACATTCACTGTCCTTCTTTATTTCATTTTGTATCTTTTCTAATTTTTGAGGACTAAACGGTACGTTTTGTAACATAAAACACGTTTGTGTCTCGACCTCTGCTGAGACGCCGTCCTGCATTAGCTCTTTCAAGGGAGCTCTCGATAGAGTGTCCGCAATATACATGTATTTTCCAGGTGTATAAATGACTTTAAACTCATATCCTTGTACTCTCATCATCATTCTCTGTAAACGAGCTGGAACTGAAACTAGCGGCTTGCTAAAAAGTGCTTCTAAAGGTTTGTGATCTGAGTGAATTGTAACATCAGACCGCCCATAAATGTATTGCCTGAAGCGCTCAACCGCAAACACAATAGCAAGCATTTCTTTTTCTATTTGGGCGTACCTAGTTTGTGCATCCGTGAGTGTGAGTGAGGCAAACTCCACCGGACGACCTGCCTGCAACAACACCGCACCTAACGCCACGCTCGACGCGTCCACTGACAGCACTATGGGCGTACGCTCACAGTACAGCGCCAACACAGGTGCCGTAGCCAGCTTGCCTTTCAGCTTGTCTACCGCATCAGAATGTTGTTGCTCCCATATCCATGCAGATTCCTTCTTTAATAAGGTCCTTAAACTGTTCACACATTCTGAGTAGCCATGTATAAATTTTGCTAGATAGTTCACCATACCTAGAAATCTTTCTAAGGCCTTCCTATCACATGGGTAAGGCATGTCCATTATTGCCTTGACCTTTCTCTCATCTACTCCCATACCGTTAGCATTAAACTTGTGACCCAAGTACGTAATTTCAGGTACACCAAATTGACACTTGTCACGATTGAACTTAATGCCGATCTCCCTAGCACGTTGTAAAAGGCCTTTTAATCGACGGTCATGTTCTTGACTAGTACTTCCCCAAACCATGACGTCATCCGTGAATGATTCGACCCCCTCTAAATCTTCTAAATGCTGTCGTAGTTTCGCGTGAAAGACTTCAGGCGCACAATTAATCCCATAAGGTAAACGTAAAAATTGATACCGACCATACGGTGTACTAAACGTGCAGAGATCAGCACTGGCGTCGTCAATTTCCACCATCCAAAAGCCGCAGCGCGCGTCGAGCACGCTGTAGACGGTCGCCCCGTGCAGGCGCGCAGCCATCTCCGGCACGGTAGGCAGCGAGTAATGCGCGCGTCGCACCGCCCGGTTAAGAGGTCTGGGATCCAAACAAACCCGAATAGTACCATCTTTTTTCGGTATTAAAACTATGGCATTCACCCAGTCAGTTGGGTGTGTGACTTTTCTGACCACACCTAGCCCCTCCATTCTACGCAACTCGTCTAATAACTTGTCCTTAAGTCCCAATGGAATTTTTCGTGCAGGACATATAACCGGCTGTATATTTTTATCCACCACAATACTATATTTGCCCGGTAATTTCCCTAAACCATGAAACAAATCAGAATACTCTTCAATATTTATTGTATTTACATGATTAATTAAACCTAACGTAATGCAACCATTCAAACCGAGCACATTCTGACAATTGAAATCTGCAACAACGAATGAAAGTAAATAAAGATTATTGTTGTAAACAATGGACAGCTTATCGATTCCCAGAATAGGTAGTTGGTTACCTGTAAAGGAATGTACTCGCTTTGTGAAAGGCTTAAGGTTCATAATTGAAAAACCCAAATTTAAATATTCCATTTTAGAAATAACATTTATCATAGACCCTGTATCTATTTTTAGAATAAATTGTTTGTTATTGCATTTAACAATCTCTATCCATTCTTTCAAAAACTTACTTGGTTTATTGGGTTGTTCAATCGTGTTAATATAAAACATTTCGTCATCCTTTTCACTGTCACTATTTACGCTTAAATTTAATACTTTACGTACAATTTTCCGTTGCTCACACACTCGCGAGAAATGACCTTTCTTTTCACACACAAAACACAACGCACTATTCGCGGGGCATCGTACGCCGCCCGAACACCGCCCGCCACACGTAGGACAGGGCGCGCGCGCGGGGGGCTGCGGCCACCAGCTACCAGCGCCGCGAGCGCCGCGCGGCCGGCCCCTGCCGCCGCCGCGTACGCCGTTACGCCGCCGCCGTCCGTCGCTTACGCCTGCGCCGCCATCGTGAACCGCGTTCACCTGCATACCGCCGTCGATACATTTGCCTTCCTCGTTTGAAACTTCTGCCACTTGACAAATTTGCATTGCCTTTTGTAACGTTAAGTCGTCAGTGCGAAGTAAACGATCTCTCACAGTGTTGTTAATAATGCCACACACAATCTTATCTCGTAGCAAACTTTCTTGTAGCTCACCAAATTCACATTGTTGGCTTAATAATCGTAAAGCAGTCAAATATTGATCGATATTTTCCCCTTCTTCTTGGTTACGAGTAAAAAATTTAAACCGCCTGACAGTTATATTGGGTTTCGCACCGAAATGACCGTCAAACTTTTTTAATATGCAATCGATATCATCTTCATTTTCACCCTCTTTAAATGTGAAAGTAGTGTATACTTCGTAACCGGCCGAGCCAATGAGGTTCACCAACAGACTAGCCTGAACTTCCTTAGGCTTTTTGCTCACTCCAGACGCCTTTAAAAATACCTCAAAGAGCTTCCGCCATTTCCTCCACGCTTCTGAGCGCGCAGCCGGGCCGCCCTCGAGACATAATTCCGCTGGAGGACGCGCGTGTTCCATAATTATATGCTAACTTTAATATTTCCAGTCTATTTATACACTTGTACACAATATTTTATAAGGTGCAGTCCGTTTAACCACTTTAAATTATATTTAAAATAGCACCGCTGTCACCATGTAGTGAAACACACGCAAGTTGGTTGAACACTGATTTATTTCAAAGTACCCACTTATGTACATACATTTTATACTACATTAAATTAATATTATTATATTATACTAGGATATGCCCGCAACTTTGTACACGCTTCACTTGAAATTCCCCCTGGATTCCCGGGACATAAATTACCACATCATTTAAAAAGAATGTAAGCTATCGCTTTAGTGAAAACTGTGTCGGAATAAGCTAATTTATATGCATCGGAACAACTACAACCGCTTCCGGGGAAATTACTGGTATAAAAATATCACATAAAAATATACTACATAAAATTTGCTATCGATTAGTGAAAAATCACATTGCGTTTTTTGTACCCTGGCCATTTTAAATGTTTCCTAGAAAATTTTCAGCGTAATTCCCAGAACAAAATGTAGCGCAGTTTTTAAATTTAAAAACTTGCTGTCGATCAGTGAAAACCGCAACGAAATCGAATCGAATCGAATCGAAAACCCAGTAGTTTTTACGTGAATCCCCAACAAACAGACGAACAAACAAAAAATCTAAAAAAAATGCTTCGTGTTCTCCATCGTTTATAATGAAGCCAGTAAAAAAAACAACTAGAATAAGTTGTTTTTTTAATGCTTCAATATGCTGACATGGCATGTTTAGAATTTTAGGATATAGTAGATAAAAAGTATTTCGATTTCATAGAAAGTACCTCTGTCTTTCATATGACATAACAAACCTCCTCGTCTCAGCTAGCAAACCTCTCAATTAAGAACGGTGATAATTACTCCATTTAAGGCGAGTCGTGATCAAAGCATTTCTCTTGTCACCGATGATTTTGTCAAGAAGATAATTCCAAAAAAGAATAACCACTCAACACTGCCACAGAACAATGAAACTTACACATTCAAACATAAAACTTATTATTCGTTAATGCTCTCTAAGATGACACCTTGAGGCATCAAATCCATTATGCATCATCTTCTGTGACAGTTAGAATTTATTGCCGGTGTCTGAATGATGGAGTAGGTGTAGCGACATGAACAGGGATCTATGATGAAACTAGAAAGCATGAAAGTTCTACGCAGATTGCACTATCACGAACGCATTGTTATTTTATTGATGTTATTACTTTGATTGCGTACTTAATAGCCTTGGTATCTTTTAAATTATCGAATTTTCTAGATAACTAGACATTCTAGAGACCCTATAGATTTGTATTTAAAGCGAAGAAATTAATCTATATTATTATATTCTCAGGTTAATGCTATTCTTTCTGTCAAACCGCATTATTTTGACAAAAAAATGTATGTAATGAGCACAATACTAATGTTAATTTTTATTAAAGTTAGACTTCTTTAGGCGCGTTAGGGAAAATGATGAGAGTAAATTTTACGACACGCGCGCACACCGTCACGAAAATACCTACACCATGAAGTTAGCTATAGTCAACCGACATCCTGAAGCTAGCTATAGTCAACAATTTATTTTTTACAAATATTTTAAATGATAAAAACTTTATACTATGTCTTTATTTATAGATTGATGACTCTTTACAGTACGTAGGTATAAGGCCAGATAAACAAAGTCATAAATGGCTAAATGCGTAGCCCCTGTTTTTTTTGTTAAGATAAGTAGAGACGATTTCATAACGATTACGTTTTTCTAAAATAAAAATTGTAAGTCTCCGAATATACTCGTATACAACATTATTAGTAGAGCTTAAAATAAGACTTATCGACCTATAAATTTATCGATTTGTAGGTATCTCGGTTGTCACGGTAACTCACCGTATCGGGTTATCTCAACACTCGTCGTAACATATCTAAGATGTCTGCCCATTTATCCATCTTGTATGTGCGTACAAGAACATACATGCCAGTAACTTTGTGTAATTCAATCGAGTGTCTTCATTGCTTTACCGCTACATTCTTTAACCGCACCATCCCTTTCACCTTAACAGTTTCCTATAACTATGTTAAAACTGTTGTTTTATTGTGTTTAATTAAAGATAAATGACTAAAGAAAATCTTTCATATCTTAAAGCCATTAAATTTTATGCCGTTGGTGGAACTATAACTGTTTTTGTGAGAATGGATGATAGTTGTACAAGTTCGTTATTGTTTTAGCTTACACATTTTTACAAATACGAATAGAATCCCTAAGTTAGTTCTAATCATAATTAGTGACACAAACAATGCTTCGACGACACACATCTAAGAAAATCGTCGCCCGTCTAACACCACGCCCCTAGTTTTGCGGGGATTATCTGCTCTGTGTTCGGCGAACTCCACGTTTTGGGGGACGGCACCAAAGCCAATGAAGATCTCTAGACCTTTGATTAAAATAGGGTTGTTTAGTGAAATGAAACAGTTCTTGTCACCTTCTTAAATACTGAAGCCTCCTAACTTTGTAAGAGAATAGCAAGTTATGTTGTCATTACTCAAACGAGCCAAATATTGTTGTAATTTTATTATGTAAACGGTAATTAAAGTTATGGGTATATTAAAAAAAGTTAATCATATAAAAGAGATTAAGCTAAGTATTTCAGCTTAAAATAATTTTAGAATTTATTGTAATATATATATATATATGTGTGTGTGTCAGAAATGTAATTGTTTCAATCGCAACATACTGCTTGCATGTTTTTGAAGCTGAAGTTTTGTGGGTTAGAAGTGTCATATAGGTATGTTCCTACTTCAGGCAGTCCTTCCCATTTCATAATTAAGTCTTCTTGTTCCATTTTATGTTTTTCAGGAATGATTTAAGATCAAGATTTAATTCATTGTAAAAATGTCATATAAGTACTTCTCAGAATACTCAGCATGATGTAAAACTTAGTTACGTATACATCTGTTTGATTTATATATTGGTACTCACACTTACATATTTATTGAGATGGTAAAATTGTTGTTGATTATAAGATTACCACAAGAATAATTTTTGTAAGGAGTGGTTATTACTTTGGACTGTCTGAGTGATAGTACTATAATATTCAAACATAACGTTTAAATAGATACGTAGTTGTGTATAATTCTATAAAGTTGTGTAAAATTACTATTTTCTATGTTTAGTTTTAAGCTAATTATGTTTGCAATGTATTGTATCCTGTGCTATATATAACACTGTAATATACTTCATTGTCTTGTGGTGGGAGTTGTCACTGCAGCACAGTTTTATACTTTTGCAGTGCAACGTTCTGTTCTGTTATTATGTAAACATGTGTTCTTTCAAATAAATTATTATTATTATTATTATAAATAGGGATAAACAATGACTGTGACTTTACATTGGCACAAAACAGAACACAACTTTTGATCACGCTGCGTGGCTATCCACGCATCTATAACCTGTACTAATCATTTAGAATATTAAATAATAAGTAATACTCGTAGTTACTGGTCGCATTAGTCAGATATGCCCTAGCCCGTGGGTGGGAAACTTGCTTCAGCATAATAAATAAGCCATGTTGCTAATCGAACCGGAATTGCGGACCTATCATAACGCTTCTTATGTAAATGCAAGCCATGCTAAACATCTTTACTGGCTCAGGGCTATTTTGTTTGTAATTTTATTACTGTACTTTGCAAATTATAGCCAGTAAAACCACTGAGTTAATTCCTTGATCTGTAAAAATTTTGGATATTTATCATTAAGAGATATGGGATTTAACTAAAGGCTTTATGCTAAGGTATAATCCGAAAGAAACTGTTGATCATCTCTCCAGATAAGGGGCAGAAGGCTGCGCAAAATTAGCTTTCAATGAAACAGGGTATATTGCGCAGCTCCGGTCATAGTTTGGCGAAAACAATAATAATACTTTGCTGACGTAATCTCAAAAGCTACTACTTGTTAATTGTACTACTATTATTATATATAGTGTATTGTTATCTATATAGACTACTCATACATATTCGCGATTCCCACACTTTTATTTACAAATGTTTGTTACAGCATTATAACTATCATATCGAAAAAACGTAACTTGTATTTTTATCATACAATTTACTTACAAATATATTTTACATTTTAAAATTAATTTTGACCTATTAAACTTTATTAACAACATAATAACTAGAATCACCACGTTTGTGTAATTATTTACGTAATTTCATACAAACCGTTTTAGTTGAAATAGATTTGATTACCTCACTGTTAAGTCCTGAGCAATAGGGGTGTGTACAAAATATTTCCATCTCACAACAATATAAGTGTAATTAAGTTAAATAAAGGTCAGTTTTAAAGCTCACTAAACCTTAAATTCTAGAACGTGTCGTGTTTTAACTTCCAATGACGGTAATAAATTAAATCGGAGTAGATATTTTAAATTCGAGGTCAATTGTACGCGGCATGAATTTTTTAATCTAATTGAACATGAACCTCCGGGCTGTTTGTTTATAGCGTAGCATTAAAACGAATTAATGTACCATTAGTATATGCTGTGGGCGTGGCCCCACTGGTGGTCGCAATGTCCGTTGAGGTTTATTTGGGACACAGGTATATTACAATCGAGAAAATGGGCGAACATTAATATCAGTTATTCTTTTAATTATTTACAACATTACTGTAATAGTAAGAGCTACTACTATACCCAGACCTTAGCTAAATACAAAATTGTAGTGTACTTCAGTAGGAAATTTAATTTTCTCGTTAATTTGTATGTTTATTTCTACCTTCTTCAGGACCTTGGGAATAAACTTATTTTTATGTATGAATGATTGAAATTCTTATTTTGTTTACCAAATTTTTAATTTAGACAATATGTATAAACTGAAATAATATCGAACATGAAAATGATTTAAAAAATAAATTCTTATTAAAATTATACTTTGAATGTTGAATGTTCAGCCAGTGTAGCCATAAAATACTCGGTGTAGTCGAATGTTGATTCAACTAGCTAGCCATTGTAAGAAACCATAGAAGAAAATGTTATATGAAACATAAATGTTACGTGTGAAGGTAAATAACAGTATTTGCTGTTAGTGATGGCATATCCATTCTTTACATTTGAAGATTGCGAAACCACTCAAGCAGTGTTTCGATTAGCACTAATCAACTTTCGTCACTTTACTCGTACTTCACCTAAAGCTGTGTTTTGAATTAACTTGTTCAATGGTTAGGTAACTTAACCAATAAAAATATAAAAATTGTATAAAAAAAAACTTCGTTTAAAAAACCGACTTCAAAAACTAAAAAGTATAAAATAACTTATTTCTAAAGCTATTTTTAATTATATCTTATTTTATCATATATTATCTAAAACATCTTAAAGTCGGTGCTTAGTAATTTTTATGTTTTACTTTGCACCAACTTCAAGAAAGAAATTAGTTATTTCTTACTTTTTAGTGTCTAGCTAGCTACGAAAGGTGCCGCGGGCCTTAAAAAATCTAGGTCCCAAGAAACAGCAACAAAAAAAATTATCGTTAAATCAATATTACTGGGCAAACTATGTTAAATTTATAGGGAACCAAATAGCAACTATTCCGCATCGAACTAAAAAAGAATCACGTAAAGCGGATCATAAATCTCGGAGTAAAAAAAACATACCGACCAAGTTGACAACCTCCTTCTTTTGGAAGTCGGTTAAAAAGTAGGTGACGAGTTCTAATTAAACACTTTACAGAAATTACGGTTATTTTTTTATTTGAGATTCAGGTACAATTTCATCAATTTTAAACTCCTACTTAATAAGCAAATTACCGCTAACACATCCATGTTTTATGCCTAGTTTACAAAGGATAAGACTGGGATTCATTTCAGTTACTCTTATGCTGGGTCTTTATCTGCCTTAGAGCTGACTTTTCAATCGTCAGATAAAAGTTATTCATCGAATATTTTATTATTATTGGCCTTATTGGCCTATTGTCCTTAGGAGCACAATTAGGCATGTGTTGCGGATTATACGTACAAGCTAATTCTAAGTATTTATGTCGACGTTGCCGGGCGGGCACATTTGCATTTGTGAAGTATAAAACGATGGCCTGATCGAGAAAAGGGGTCAGTTGAGCTACAACTACAATCTAGGCGTGACGTGTGTACATTCGGGGATCGAATAGTAACGGACTTTGCGCGTTTTATTGAATTACGACCTTCTGCATTACGTTTGGATTGTTGCGGTCGGTTTTATTTGTACCTGTGTTATACGTGTTTGTATAGTTCTAATAAACTCTATAATAATTCTAACGGCATTTTACTTCAAGTCCCACAAACTCGTAACGATATAATTTTTCTTAAATATTGAAAGTATTCTATCTCTGTAGAAAAAAAGTGGCTTTATACCAATGATAGCAAAGTCATGTGCTTTACCACCGTACATCGCAGGCTGGTGCATAACATGGCCTTGTAGTTGCTGTGATATTTCTTTAAAAAAAATTATGAATGCCCCCTTATCGTAAGACACAATTGTGGATTGTAGCCGATGTGGAAGGTCCGACAGTGGGAGCTGCCCGTCTGGTATGCGTATGCGCCGCCCAATATTTACCCAGAACGGGCATTTCTCACGAGTCAACGCTACGCCGATCAGTAAATGTCAATACACGATGTTTATTGTAGCAATTTCGTATGCGTGCATGATGACGGCCTTAATTTGAATTTAGAGTTTTACACAAAACTTCTAAAACGCCGGCTCATAACTTCATTAAAGTAGCTGCATCAATTTATTTTAGCATAATATGAAGATAATTTAGTAAGTTTATCATTAATTAACCTTAGATATTTTATTTCATTAAATATTCTGTTAATATTGCTTGTTACTGTAATCATTTGTTTTATTTATTTCACAAGTATAATTATGTATTAAGAGAAGTATAAATAATAATCGTACAGTAAAATACCTAACCCTGAAAAGCTCCTCTATCTATCTAGATGACACGACCGGTCTCATTTTTCCTTCAGTTTGATTATTATTTTTTAGATTAAATCAGCCAATAATTGTGAGATACTTATTAAGAGTACTTTTGAATCAAACCAGCCAAATATATTGACTGGAATGACGTATTTTTTTTAAATAATATGGTATCAAAAAGTAATAAAAGAAATGCTTGTTAACTCGTCTTGTCATATAGAGGACGAGCTGTGCCCGCCACGTCGTCGGCGTTGAATTTGTTTTAAAAACCCCCGATTATAAAACATTCTTCAATGGTGCTCCGCTCCTATTGGTCCTAACGTGATTATATATATAGCTTATAGCGTTCCTCGATGAATGGGCTATCTAACACTGATTTTTTTTCAAATTAGACCAGTACTTCTTGAGATTAGCGCGTTCAATCAAAAAAACAAACTCTTCAGCTTTACATTGTTACACGCTGACAAAGTGCACACAAAATGCACACCTGCAGTTTATATATGTATAATTCTAATAGCATTCTAGCATTTTAATTCGAGTTCCGCACTCGTAACAATATATTAGTATAAGATATAAAGCGGAAGAATTTAGAATATTTAAAGGTATGCTGCCTCGAATTGATTTTCTTCTCTAGTATTCTTCTTCTGTCATATTAGAGAGTATAGATAATGTACCCAGAGCGCTTTTTAAAATTGAAATTTCGGAAAATTCTTTTACAAAATTTACCATACCAGGAGTCGAGACTAGGACCTCCATATTCCTCTGAGCTAGGCAGACAAAGGTTTATACCAATAATCCACAAAGGATTTAATATTAGGCTGATGTAATGCCCGAGTATTTAAATACAACATTAGATAAATTAAATTTAATTACAATACGCATAGTTGTATATAAACTTGAGACATAGCAATTTCAATATAATTATGTATACATACTATTAACATGTATCTAACCATTTTCATTAAATACAATCTGACTTTTACTCATTCATGATGCTCTAAAAGCGCCAATGTCTTAACTAACATGTGTCATGAACCTAAAATAACCAGACGGAAGTCACACTTGCACTAAGACAATATAGACTCAGAATACTTAATAGAACCGAATATAGCCAAGGCAGTGACATAAATATTTCCGAGTAACGTCTGCTTAAGATGTAACGACATCTATCGCGTCATAATTAATTATAGAACGGCAAGTGGACCCGGGATTCGGGTCAGAGCAAGCGCCTTGCATATTACACACGCATCCCGGCCACCAAAATAAACCACCGCCTTGCCTTTGCGCATTACATAGATTACACATGTTTATTGTACGTTTCTGATAACTGCACTCTGCTATCTGTACTAGATGAACATAAATATATATGTATGTACTTATAAATTATGCTCACTTCTTCTAATTATTCTAATAGATTTATATTAATTCATCAACAAAAAACATTTGTGTCTGAAATATAAAAATACGTAGACATAATTACAATTATAAAATTTTCTATAATTTCTATTCCACGAGCTTTACCGAGACATAGCCAAACGTCTGGTGGGATGTCTCACGTAACCAAAAGATTGGTTTATACCCCGGGCAACGCATCAGCATTGCCATTCAGTGAGGCAACGTGGCCAGTCTTTTGGGCACGTTTCCGACTGACAGCGGTCTGGAACTAGATTTTATGGTTTAATTTTAGTTTGTATATATAGTTTATTTTTTGTTTAATTTATTTATAATTTAGTTTATTTTTAATTAGGTGTTTGATTTATTATTTCAACGATGTCAATTATAAAAAAATTATCTATAGACTATTTAATTTATAAAGTAATTTTTAAACAAAATAAATGTAAGTTTAAACTTTAACCAAAAATGATTATTGTATGAAAAATGACAAATAAACTAAAATTTCTAATTTACAATAAACATTATTAGTATTATATGGCACTAGGAAGGCATTTATGTAATATTATTATTCTTTAAGCACAAAAATAATCGTCAACTTAATAACATGCTTGTTTAAGGGGGAATATTTTAACATTAAGCTTAAAAGATTTCATTTTATATATATTTAGCTTAAGGTAAGTAGGTAGTAAGTAGATTTCACTTATGGTTGGTTCCTATATCCTACTATTCATTAAAACCATCAGTTGCCTTACCATCGGTTGAATTTTCTTTATTTATGGAAAACCTACAGCTAAATACATTTGATTAGATAACTAAACTTAACAAAAGAACGCCAATGACAGATTTTCACGAATAATCTGTTGGTTAAAAGTAACATGAAGACGTGAAAAAGGCACCGAGATGCTTAGTCAGTGTTGAAAAACTTGAGGTTTAAGCACCGCTTGGCTCTTGAAAGACTGATTCGATGGATGGATCGACAAATGGATCGATGTCATCGTATTTACTTGCATTATTTAAATAATTACTTGAGATTACTTGTATGGAGCTTATGTCACATTTTAACCAGTACGGGAAATGAGCGGTTGGTTCATTCATCAGGAATGGGAGAATAAAGAGTAGCTTCTCGTGTGAAAAAACTTCATTCCTTTATTACTTTTTAAGTAGTCATTTTATAGCATATCATTGCATAAATTAACATTTTAATCATTTTTTTAGGGCAACGATGGATGTTTGTCGTCAATGCGAAACCTTTCATTATACTTGGAATAACATTCACTTGGCTATTATTTTCTATTCGTTATTTATCCACTGGTATACTGTGATGTTTTATATCCGTATAACAATGACAATTGTAGTGATTAAAACTCCTTTCTTACTTTAAACTGTGTTTAATTTCGATAGTTTGCAATATTAATAAGATATTAAGTCAAAGACCCACGCCAATAAAGAAGGAGGCGCAGCTAATTTATTTAAGAAAACATAACATATCGCCAATTGATACATACGTAAGCTAAAGTTAATGGTGCAGACTCTAATAAAAATAGTCGGCCTTGAGATGACATTGTCACAAGCAGGAAGAGTCAATTGAGCGAATGATTCTGCGAGCGTGGTCCCAAATCGCTCAATGAACTAGCCAATCACGTGTGAACTAGGTCATTCAGCTAGTTCAACGACCTAAATTTTAGAAAATTGTCATCTGATAAAAATGTGTTAAGATAAAACATATGGGAATGTGAAAATAAAAGATCTGCTCTTTAATGTGTGCACATCCTTTCTTGAAAAACAGACGGAAGTTGCTTAACTTTTGCTACTCGAATTATACGAATTTCATCAACAATAATTATATGTAAAGTCGGATACAGACTAGGCCAATGAAGGCCAAAAAATGGGATTCGTTGGCCTTTGGTGGCTCTTTGTGGACGTTTCGTCGAATCATGGAATACTTCTTTTTCCAGGGTTGATCAGGGGAATTGTTTGATACCATTTATGATACCGCCACGCGGCGGCTTACTGGCGAAAGCCAAGAAACAATAATTGGCCTTTGTTGTAACGGTACATGTATGTAAACGGCCTAATGTGTATTAGTCACAGAATAACTCGAATTCAAATAACAACGCTGTGAAATATTAAACCTTGTCAATTATTAGAGAATTGAGATATTGCTGAAGAGTTTCCTGCGCCGCTTCTTCTTTTGATACCATAACATACTGTGAAAAAATTAGATTAGGCTCCTATAGAGTAAAGAATAGACTTAAACAAAAATTAAAATACACAAATATTACCTAGCCTACTGGGGGTAGGCGGATAGGCTAGGTAATAACTTTAACATTTCTCGTTGGTACTTGACATCCTTCTTTTGTGTTCAGCCGCTGAAAAGTGACCTAAACGTCGAAATTAAAATTAAATAAAGTTCCACGCTTAAAACCGTTAAAACAATTAAGAAAAAGACTTGTTCCATTTTAATTATGAAATCTTGTTTATGATAATTATATGCAATATAGATGCGGAATGGAGTCGGAATTGCCTAACCACAGAGATGAAAACAGCACTTTACGTCTCTGAGAAATGATTCTCCCTGCTGTCGAAAAATTAGACATTGCGAACCATAGATACCACATTCGACTCATGTCCCAACTTATTTTGCAGCCACCACTAAATCGCGGCATAAAGTTTAGTAAAAAAATATTAACAATTTTATAACATCATTTTATAGTTATAAATTACTTTCTAATTATTATTTAAATTACATAAATTTGAGCTAAATATTTACTGTCATCAGTGACACAAAATTACTTGCTGGTAGAATGCCACAGAAAAAGAAATTTACTTGACGTTTCATACGTGACGTACCTACGTGATTACGTTACATTGGATTTAGATATGGATTTAACTCTGATTTTACTAAAGAATTAGTTTGTTAACTAATCAGTTTTTATTTACTATCCTCATATTACAAATGTAAAGCAGAATGTTAACCTCGGGTGAGATGCCTATTTAGGCACTCTAATTAGTAGCGTCCTCGATACGCTCATGCGCCAAACCATATCGTGCTTGAATAAGTCACTTTCACCTGTCGTTTAACTATCTTTTCTAATTTTACTACCTTTTGAGAATGTGGTATAGTTGAAGGGAAAGTATTAACAAGAAACAACAAAATGTAACACTCGAAAATTCCTAGAAAATCAGTATGATGAGATGAGATGACTTGGTATATTCCGGAAATTATATCAAACCTACATCGGTATTTAATAGCAACATAAATAATGTGAACACGTGCAGATTTCAATTTAGCACGCGTCGAGAGCGTTCATCATCGCCAACATACTCGTATGACATTTCAGCCAATTAAAGGATGTTTTGTACACAGCAAGCACGATAAGTCGATACCGTATATGGACTTTCCATATAGGGGTAAGTTTAAACTGATTGGCCGCCAACGTGACTGAACAATGCAAACTTCTTCTGCCAGCAGGCGGTTGGGAATTAACCCTAAGGCGATTTCTGACTCTAATTGGGACCAAACTTGGATATTAGTAATCTATACTGTCTATCTATGGGTTATTTACTTTCTATTAATTATGCTTTGTTATTGCTAGTTGGTATTTTGAAGTATTATGTGATAAATAATAACAAGCCCACTCTGAGTGTGTATTTCTAAATGTTGGGCATCATTAGGATTTATTTTCAGTCCAAAGTATGGTTTCAAACCAATGACGTGAGTTGAATCCTGACATATCACTAACAATTGGCAAATTATTGGTAAAGTTTTTACTTTACCAGAAAATTTGCCATTGTGAAAAAACAAATATATCGAGATTACTGATGTGTAAAATCCATCAATCCGATTTGAGGCCCTGACCTGGCAGTTGATTATAAGATAGATATGTCCTATATATTAAGATTAAAACATTACAGGCGGACAGTATATCAATCTTAGTTGGGATCAATGTATTTATAAAACGTAGGGTTACTTACGTGTATTATGTATGCCAGAATCATTTAGAAGCTTTAAGACCGTAGTAAGGCTTAGTGCATCATATAGCCTCCTTTAGAAAGTTTATGTATTCGAAGTTATATATATAGCAAACCTATTCGAACTTGTCACCTTTAGGCAAAAATAATACACAAACTAGGTTATGTAAAAATCATTATTTGTATATCGTTGATCTACATAGATGAACAAGGTCTATATCTTTCATTATTCTGTGGTTATTTATTTAGGCGTGTCTATATAAGTATTTTGTAAAATTATACGATACAAAATTACAAGATTTTTGTAAGATTGTATTTTTAGGTTAAATACCGTATTTTTAAGTGGATAAATACCCTATTCATTCAAACAACAAAATCTAAAGAACAGCGGTATATAGGAATGCTGTACCTGTTATAAGTGATTCGATTCATAAAAGTGTCAACTATGGGTCGGTTACAAAATCTCCCGCAAGATTCCTGCGTCACGTCTCCTGTTTACCATAACAATGGCAGGTACAACCTTTTTACTAAACTCTACAAGGTGCCGTCCTCTATAATTTATGAAAATGACCGAGAACAAAAAGCCATGACAAAGGTGTCTACTCGAAATTAAATAGATGGGCCGTGTATCGTGTTCCTCTATTGTTTAGGTACAACGAACGCGGGACATGCACATTTCGTTATACTCATAACACAGCATAATCATTATTAAAAATGCATAATTTTGAATATATAAGAAATCCTTAAAATTTGCAAGTCTTATAATATTAATATCAAATGATATCAATCTAAGGAAAAGTAATTTATTTTGTGTATACAATTGTCATTATATGACAATTTACAGTATCACTGTATTGTGTCACATTTTCACAGGTTATTTCATATAAATATTAACTATAAATAAAAATACGATAAACTGACATGCATATAATTTTTCAATGCTAGAAATAGGTTCAGATGGTTAAAAGTATGTAAAATATAGCATGAATTATGTATATATATTATACGGTGATTTATATCTTCATCATAACAAGTTTTCCATATTGCGTTGCTAAAAACATGTTTTTTGATTAATTATATAATAACTAGCTGTCCCGGCAGACGTTGTCCTGCCTTGAAAAAAAATTAGAACCCGATTGCAGCGCCACCTACCGGGTCCAATTGTGAATCTTAACCATCCTCGAATCCCCTTGAACTCACACAAAAAATTTCATCAAAATCGGTCCAGCCGTCTATGAGGAGTTCAGTGACATACACACGCACAGAAGAAATATATATATAAAGATAATCAAAAAAACGTTTAAGTTTACTGTGTGAAATATAGAATATAGTTAAAATCAAATTGGTAAATTACTAGTAGACTGTATAATACAAATTCATAGAAATAAGATAACTTTAACGACCTCTACGTTGTACGTACATACGTGGATAAAATACCACTTAACCACTTGTGCTTGTGTTTTTGATAAATCAAAAATTAGGAAAGGGCGTATAAGTTCGACACGCATATTGAAAGATGTGTATAAAAATTCAAAAGTGTTTTATTCCTAATAAGTTGCACTGGAGAACACTTTTTGAAATATGTACACATATAAGTTAAAATTTAATTTTACTTCCTAGTCTATGTACACCGCTTCGCAACATGCTATTGCTGTCAAGGAAAAGAAGCGGCAAGAAACTCCCCAGAAACACTTCTAGCTAAAAATCGATTAACTCAAACTTTTTTTTAATAAATCTTGTATAGAAATATGTAACACAACTACTTTTCAAAGAATTAATGAAGTTGTAGTAAACAATGCATATAGTGTCTTTATCTTTCTACCCATTCAGTTGCCTTACTATTGGATAAAAGATAGGAAGATGGAGAGAGACCCAGTATCAGTAGAGGTTACGAACTTCCAGTGCTTTTGTCTTCCGCTATGGCTATGGTACGTTTTGAGCCCTTCTTTAGTCATTGTTCATTTCATTATTTTATAATCGTAAATATCATCCCTTGAGCTGTTGCTGTACATACCATAATCTTTTATAGCATTGACTATTAAAATTTAACGACTTCAAAAATTGTTGCCGGATATCCAAGATTGGTGACTCTACCCTAATTTACTTAAATTTATAGTATCTTAAACCAGATAAAGCCCACCCTACCGAATGGGAAAAGATTTTTTAATGTAGAATAGACAATAAAGCTCATTGCTTATTTTTGTCTTTTCAAAATTTAATATATAATTTACATTTGTCTACCTAATTATATTTAACTAATCTTTGAGTTTTGTGTCAAAATTCAAAAAAGACAATACTATGTTGAACGTAACAAGCAAGAGGATATTTTTTTATATTTTAAATATCTACTTAATATAATTAATGTATATAAACACATAAATAGTGTTTACCAATGTACGCAAAAGGGAATAAAAGTTATAATTAGAAATTACTAATATAAAATCAAGTTATATTCATGGACCTTAGAAAATCCTTGATATTATTTATTGTTTTAATTTTATTACTTGAAACTTTTTTCTGTTTGCGATACATCGCCCCATGTTCAGCAGTGGCCGCGTGCTATGTTAAGTGGCCGGGCTCCTTTGTCACAAGATAACGCTCGAGCTGGTTGCTAATTGGACACGATTTATAGCCGTGCGCGTGCGATCTCAACCAAATCAGAATCTTCTAATCGTACTCGAGATTCTTTAGGAAAATACTATTATAAATATTAGACAGCGGTCATTCGCCCAGATGTTGAGACTAAACATTTAATTATTTAATTTTGCTACATTTAAATAAAAATATTCATTTTAGGTTATTGTGTGATATTTATATATTATATTTGTATATGTATTTAGTTTGCACACCACCGTCATGCTCTTGCAAATCTGCCGTTCATAAAATCCATAGCTCGGGGTTGTCTGGGTAGAGATCGCTCTAAAGCAATAACACCGCAGGAATAATATCCTACTTTTACTGTTTAATGTGACTATTGTAAATTGTTTATTTCATATGTATGTGGTGAACAATAAAGTGTATTCTATTTTATTCTAAGCTCTATCATTTTTCTCTAATGTACCTCAATAGAATTCAAGAATCCTTCAGCAAGATGATCCAGTTGTATTGGGCGGTATTCAATAGGTAAGTTTCGTGAAATTTTCCCGTTGACCATCTTGCAATACTCGAAGACGACACTCTTCGAACATTGTTTTCTACTCCTCGTCTTATATACTGTTAGTGGAACTGATACACAAATTCCTTCAGAACACGGTGCGACCTATATTAATTCTTCTTTTGTATACAATCAAAAATGAGAATTTGTTGACATCATTCCCAAAATTAGCAAGCTGAAATGGTAGTCAGCCTAGTCTATCTAGACTGTGTCGATAGAATAGATCTCTAGAGACAAAACCATGTTCTATGAACGTTGTGCAGGTCATCTTTCGATGGACCGATGACCGATGAAAGCGGAGGATTGGAATATATGGCGCATACTTGGGGCAGTCTAAGTCAGCAGTGGTTTATGATTGGCCTAATGACAACGACTGTAAATAAATTCGAACCCGGTACCAAATATGTGTAACTGAAACAGTTATTGTTATAATGGTACTTTCTACCAAATACTTGAAAAATCAATACAGATCGAATTAGGCCGTTACAACCATTACCACAGTTAAGTACAAAATTTAAACAGATTTTTAAACATATTGATGGCTATATCACCGCATTTGTTTGCGGTTTCGACACGCGCGCCCACATCCGAATTTCAATTCGACGGTATACTATCGAAAAATAGAAAGTCATAAACTATCGAAGGGCCGCTTTCCCAGTTTTATCTGGGTTAGCATAAACAAGTTCGTAGTAGTATATTACATTCGTGTGCTATACCCGGAGGAAAGAAGGGTATGGTCGCATAATACATTCCAATACGAACCCATATTCATCTATAACTTAATTGCTTTAATTCAAAATATTTCTTAATCTCCGAACTTTAAGCAAAGCTCTTGCAGTTACTCGCCTGATCGAATCTGCCTTAAACGTACGTGTTGTGGCTGAGGTACGCTTATATTTTTTACCTTCATTATCTCCGTGATGTAAACGTGGACATTCTGAACCTTGTATCCCGGGAGTCCGCGGGAATATCAAGGTCATCTTATTATAATTATCTAATTAAAATAATGAAGATGAAGAAGTTGTGGTGTATACTATAATAACCTGTATAAAATAAAAAGTTTTTGTTATGAGATCATCAATTAACCGTCAAACAAAAACACAGATAAAATAATTCTAAGAAACCTCTGATCGCGGTGCGACCTATATTCATTATAAGAATGTATTTGATGCATGACGTCACATTGTGTTGCAATACTAGGACTCTAGACAGCTGTGAATTAGCCAAATTTTCGTAAATAATTCATTGGAAAATATAATTTCTATGTCACAAATTTGTTTTCTTCTTCACTTAATCTCTTACAGTTTCCGGAGATATGCAGCCTCGGATTGTTTTTATTTGACGAAATATTTGATTGTACAATCTTTATGTAAGAATAAATTTTAGGCACGGGTTAGTAGGTAGTAGATTTCATAATTGCCAGATTAGTGATATTGTGTTAATTGACATTTTTGGGCTTTAAAGATTTGCAAATTTCTAGATGAATCAAGTGCCAGATAGGTCTGTCAATTTTATAAAAAATAAACTATGTCAAACTTTCAGTTATTCAAACCAATGGTAAATTATATCTAAATACATTATCACGCCTATCTTCCCCATAGAGCAGGCAAAACAATGGATCTTTATTTTCTGTGAAATGTGGTTCTTCCGGTCCTTCCGTTTACTTTCATCAATTTTTCAAAATATTCCTCAAAATATCTGATAGGTGTCCAAATAAAACTTAAACTTTTTCATACGTCATTAAAACATTAAACGTTAACTCGATGATTCACTTTGAAGATTGGTTAAAAATGATTCAGGGTATGACACATGTTTCAGTTTCCAAATAATTCCTTGATTAACGGATGATTGAAAACTATGCTAATAATAAATATTTATTCAGTACTAGTTTCTGCCGCGACTTCGTCTGCGTGGTGCGGTTTTTTAACTATCCCACGGGAATTCTTTAATTTTTCGGGATCAAAAGTATCCTATATGTTGACCAGGGATATAAGCTATCACCATACAAAATTTCATGTAAATCGGTCCAGTCGTTTCGGAGATTAGCCGGTACAAACAGAAAGACAAACAGATAAACAGACAGAGAAACAAAAAATTAGAAAAAAAAATCGAAGTTAGTTCTATTTCACTTCTTACATCCCCCTGACTCGGTTTTTAGCATTTTTTTTTAATTGTACAGATATTTGACCTCTACAAATTTATTATTTGTATAGATTTATGAAACCAAACTGAATTTAAATGAAGTTGCAAGTATATTCAATTATCTTTAATATATAAAACAGGAAACATTTTCGTGATAATTATTATGATATATATTTTTTTTATTTCTTCTCTTGGAATTTTCTGATGGATAGTTAATCCCGCGGAATTTTTCTTGGTTTTACAAGTTTGCAGTTGTATACATATATACATGTGTATAGTTGGGTGCATAAAAATAGGTTATTCCGACACAATTTTCACCAAAGCGGTTGCGGTACTTTATGCCTCGGGAATTCCAAGTCAAGCGTGGAGCAAGTCACAGGCATATCCTAGTTACATATACATTTTACAATACATAATTATCAAAATAAATATAATATTATTGAATCTTGGATTTCTAGTTATTTTGTAGTGGTTTTCAGTAAGATAACTAATAAGTTAATAAATCAAATAAGATAACATTACTATATATAATACTTTTAATGAACTTGTGAAGGAATATGATCTGCCATTATATAGCGCAACTCAGTTTTTTTTCAGCACTGGGAGTTTTTGTTTTGTAAGGTTCTCTTTTTATAATAACGTAAGTGTATTGTATTTTATTCATATCTTTTAAATATAATTTTATATGTAACTAATGTATGTAATAGTATGTATGTTACGTAAGACCAGTGCATGACGTAATCTACTTATATATGTATGTAGACTAGATGTTATAAAAAAAATCTATAATTCAAATACAAATTTCTTGATACTGCCTTGTTATGTATGTGTATGTATGTTATATAATGTATGTATATATTTATTTATTATAAGATACTGAATATATATATACTGCACATATCTGTAAAAACTCATTTTAATACCTGTCGGCATTTGAACTAATTGTAATTCTTTTATGATCATCTTCTTTTGTTTACTTATTTAATGTCATACGTTTCTAGAGAACAGCATATTAATATTTTCTTAAGTTTTCGCGACTTGTATACATAATAAAACTACGTTTTAACGATTTTAAGCGCGGTAATTTATTTGATTTTGGTTTATCTGACGTTTCGGCCGCTTTTCAGTGGGCGTGGTCACGGACGACTGAGATTGTCTAACGTGTATTGTTAAAGTTTTATTTCGCCTACCGCCAACTTGTTCATTTTAATTATTTAGTTTTAATTTTGTTTATGAATATTATTTACTCTATGGGAGCCTAATCTAATTTACCACCGCTTCACAACATGTTGTGGCTTGAAGAGAAGAAGCGGCGCAAGAAGCTTAATAAAACTTTAACAATACACGTTAGACAAATGTCATCTCTGTCGGCATTTTAATTCGAGTCTCACAACTCTTAACAATATAAACAAGAGTTTATTGAGCAGTCATCCATTATTAGTAATAAGAAAGTCGTCAGTTTACGACATTTTGAGGTCACGCATCCCACAGAGCTAGAGTTGTTAGTTAAAAATTAAGTCACTGACTTATGTAGCTAACGCAAAGTCCACAAAGACCGCCAAATTGGCAATTAGAGATATTAAAATGCCATCGCTATTTGTGTAAGGGTTCTGTGGCTTTAACTCAGACACTGTAGTTGGTAGTTAGTTGCAAGTCTCTATTCGAGGACTGAATGCCTCTAATGAACATAGAGCAAGATGCCCCATGATCACAACACTATCTGGCTCTATAGAATATAGGTATTTTGTCTTCTATAGGTCACTGATAGAAGCAGTAAAGAAAATATAATATGTACATGCTATTGACTTTATACGCTCGCTAAAACAAAGCATAACGGAACTAAATTAGGTAACAGCCGCTATTAGTTACTGTTATCTAACTGACGTGAGGTGCCAGTGAGGTTTAGTTAATATATCCTGCAGATAAGTAAAATGGTTGCATAGGTTAAGTGATAAGTTGATAACCTATTAATTAAAAAAAATAATCCAAGTGCGTTTCAGCCCACGCACGTTGAAAGGTCTCGTAGAGGTCAAGAACGTCCAGTGTTATTGTGATTTAGCTCATGAGCCCTAGATAAAATCATTTAGTACAAAATGCTTCATTTCTATTATATTCTATTAAAGCAAGACTTTTTTAACAATAATTGTAAAGATTTTCTTGTTTAATTATATACACTTACTCATTTTACGCTTTTGGAAGCTAATAAGTATATTCTGACCTATTTGACTTAAATAAAAAATTACAAAAAATTGTTGTGAATATTAAACTCTTTCTTACGATAACCAACACACCTACGGTTATTAATTTAAAATAGTCACAAGTAGCTACGTTCTTATGTGTAGCAATCATTATAAGAAACCTTTCAGCCAAATCTCATCGATAGAAAACCAATAGTGTTTGACAAAAATAACCGTGACATACACATACGAAAATAACGTTTGTTATATGTGTTGTATAATGATTCAATTATGGAACCCTAAAAAAGCTTTAGTGATAAGATAAAAGTATGATAGACAAGAGTGAAAGCGATTTTCCAACTTAGATTTGTATGAAACGACTTAATTACATTAACGCCTCTGACAAGTCTCCAGTGAAGTCTATTCGACATTTAAATTTTAAAATGGTTGATGTGTCGTCGCTCAGTAGTGACTATTGAGGTCGAGGATGACCTCCGACCCGCGGCTCGCTTCCATAACATCCCGGAGTCAAACACCGCCAGATTACGATGTACGTGCATCTGCTATACAGATGTTTATCACGAGCCTACTTCTCTTTATGGTCGTGTAATATAGCCGACAGTAAAGTTTAGTTTGACGTCATATAAATAGCTCATTATGACCGCCATTAGTCATATTAATAGTAAACAGGTTATGAGTGAATTAATGTCAGTTCCGTGTTAAAATTTTTACTCCCTCGTTCCGTTCCATTTTCTTCAATGGGATTATGTAAGCAGCAGACACGGATGGTTGAATACATGGTTTCATAGTTTACACTACTAAGGCTGGTGTGCACCGACATTTAATCAACGGTTAAAATAAAATAATCACTGTTTATGCATACATTTTAAGCGATTATTTTATTTTAATTATCGGTTAAATGTCGGTTCACACCAGTCTAAGACTAGCGATGGGCGGGATCGAGATGTTTAAATAATCATTAAAATCACAGTCGAGTCAACAATCAACTTGCCCTGCGACCGAACAATCAAGATTTTTCGATTGTTTTGAGTCCACATATTCGAATGATCGAGTTGGGATGGTCTAGAGGGAGACCAGTCGTATTCGTAAGTTGAGTCGATTTATCGACTACGAGTGGAAATAATCGAGTCATCGATATTTGAATAGTCAAAAAAATTAAATAAAATGTTTCATAATCGCGCATCGCTAAGTCTGCTTTACATGTAATGTCGTTTAAAATATCTTTTTATGTACGCCGCTATTCAATCATGGGCATCTGAGTGTTGAGTATCCTCATTTGACTCACGGTTCAATTAAAAAGAGCCCAACACAACAAATAAAGTTAAGTGCTGAGCGGGTCTCGTTTTTTCAATAATGAATCACGATGTGAGAAAAGAGGCAATTACTCTCATTACTAGCCCACACATGAGTCACGGAGAGGATGCTTGAAGCATATGGAACAAATAGGAAATTCTCCCGTTGCACTCATACGTGTGTCTGGCGTTATTTTTAACCTTTATTTACATGCATTTTCATCTCTACATTCTGCGGACAAAAGTCGAAATAGAATAGGAACCATTTCGAGTATTAACTACGTTCATTCAACTTTCGTATAACTATAACGTATAACGACTTATTCATATTAAGTTAGAGTAAGATGACGACTTCTTTATGGTTCTTAAAGAAGCCCTTAAGCTGATATTAACACGAAATGAATAAGACCGTGATTAAAGTGTGTTTACACCTTTTCTTTCTATAGACTTTCTATCGATGACATTGTTTATTTTTATTTTATTTCGCAGTTAGGAAACAGGCAGACAGCCCATCTAATGGAAAGTGATTACCGTCACCTATAGACATTTTCAATACTAGGACCGAAGTGAACGTGTTGCCAGTCTTTAGGGTGGTAGAGAAGGACAGAATGTAATAGAGAAGATGGGATAGGAGGGATGGGAATGGAATAAAGAGCTCACCTCCATAGTCGATTTGGTAATAAATATATTTTAGTACAAATAAAAGCAAACCGTAGTAGTTTATTAGTTCACGTACTCACATCCCAAAAAGATGGGGTTCCAATCCCGACTAGAAAACATGCGCCATAGACAGTTTTCTGACCTAGTGTAATTAAAATTACCATGTGCTGGCAGTAAAGGAAAACATCATGATTAAAGATGCACATCGTATGCACTGTAGTGTGAAATTGACCAAGTCCCCATGGATAAGCGTGGTGGGCAAACTGTCCATTTTTGCCTTAAAATACGGAAGACTGTCTTAGAATATGACGTTTATAGGCTAAAATTGTTACTGCAAATATAGCAGACTCTGAAGTGCTTATAAAACCGGTCTACATTTTTAAAATTATAATTTTCTATAAATACAATGATTATTTTTTGCATAATAATAATAAAAGTATATAATCGCGAAAAAATATTATGTTAAAATTAATCTGTGATTGCTGTCAGGACGAAATGTGGTATACTGACATGGTGAGGAAGTAATTATAACAACAAATCTTTTTTCGGTGAAAAAGTTTAAAATAGTAAAAGTTTGTTAACAAACTTTTCTTGTGCTTGTTAATTAAAAAAGTCCAAATTGGATTCATTATGGGACAAGCTAACTTTAACTCGTGCTACGAATATGAATAGCTGTGGACGGACGGACAGACTGTTCTAATCACAAAAGTATACAATGCGTTTGTTTATTTCATCTAGAGAACACGGAAACTGTATCTTGATACCAAAGTGGGTGGCCTACAAATTTCATATAAATTTAGCCGGATGTAAGCAAGAAGTCAAAACATTTCACTTGAAGAAACACGTGAAAATTAAGACATCTTGTCAGGGATGTGAGACATAGCTAATTCAGCTATATGGATAACAAGTGGGTGTCGCCAAGTCGCTAAAAAGGCTTAAGAAATGCTGACATGAATAGGTCTGATATCATGAAGGATGATATATACGTACCAAAAGACTACCAAACAGTAAGTGATACCAAAGACCGTGTGAAGGAGAAGTTGGTAAGGTGGATTCCGGGCTATCGAGATTTAAAGTTGAGATGATGATTGCGAAACAGTGAACAATTCTTTTAAATGAAAATAAAAAATGTCCTTAAATACTAATAAGAACTCGCTTTTATTTAATATTAAAAACAGTATTATTCTATCATAAGTGAGTGTGAGTAAAAAGCTGGAAGAAATTTGTAAAACATCATTCTACGACCGAAATAAAATTCAAAAGGATTATGACAATCCTTTTGATACAATTTTAGATAATGAAACTAAGCAAATTGGCTCATTACTCTAAATAACTACCTCTTGACCGCAAAGACAGAAAATTTATAGCTACTATGATTTAATGTTTCTGTTCAAAACGCAGCTTATGTAAGAATTATAAATATAAAACACAATTACGTACATAATTTGAGAAGCAATTCTGAGACTTCAGTCACTAAAGCTTAAGTCATAATTCACACAACATTTATTGTAGTCGTGTAACTCACAATAAATCTTAAATAGAGAGTTAATTTTAAAGGGTCGCCAAAGAAAGGTACAACAGATTTCTTTGCGATCGGTTTAGGTTTTAGTTGCAAGTTAGGTAAGAGGACAAAATTTCTTTAGCGTTTATATGTAATCCTGAAATTAGAGGGATCACCCAAACTAAATCAATTTGGTTGAAAGGCACTGAACTAAAAGGATCTGACGGTGTCCGATGACATTGAATGATTGAAATTTGTATATATATATATGGATGGATCGAGTACATTTAAACATTTTAATATTACGAGCTGTTTATCTTGCAATGAATAAATATTTAAAAGCAAATAATGTATCTGACCCTAAAAAACAATGACAATTAGTAATAGGTTGAAAACGGAAAGCTTTGTGGGTAGAAAACGGAAAAAATAATATATTTATTTTTGTAGGTTTAAAACGGAATAGATTGAAGCGAAAAAAATATTTTTGGGTAATTAAAGTGGAAACACCTATTATTTCGGTTAATTCAGTCAAGTTGAAAATAAGAAATGAACCTTTAATATCGGCTTAATAACATGGCAGAAGAATACTTTTTTCATGGTAATATACATATGATACGTTTCAAAACAGACGTGGGTACGATTCCTATCCGAAAAGCATCCACCACAGGCAATTTCCTTACTTTGTTAAGCCTCATATACACTACGTTTAAAAAAAGACATAATAAAATTTATGAAGTAAAGATATTGCTGGGAAGTTTGTTGCGCCGCTTCTTCTCCTTTAACAGTAACTAAAATTGCTTGAGAAGTGGTGGTAGACTCATAACTTTCAACAAGTAAGTAGGTAAAAATAAATGTAGGTAAATAGCGTATTAATTATTTGAAACGTTATTAAAACTATTTATATCGTGATATTTTAAAAGTTAGATGATAGGATGTTATATTAACGACTCTCCTTTTATGTGTAAAACTTAACGAAATTATTGTAACATGTGTCCGCTCTCCTAGTACCACGTGCTGACGTTGAAGGAAAATAACATTTTATTGTACACCATTACAGAAAATACAGATGAACTTATAGCTTAAAAATATTCTAAATGTGCACAAGGGGCGGTCTTATCGCTAGATCTCTTCCAGACAACCCGTGGCAGGAATAAAAACATATTATATTGGTCAAAGGTGGTATACATAAAAATATGCGATGTATGAAACCCGCTAATCTCCCTTGGGCAAGTGTGGCGGTATATTACTGGTTACTCCGTAAATAATGAAGGGCCGAGCCCAAGAGTGAGGGGGCGTTATGGGCTGTTATTACTTCTTAATATAGTAGGTAAAAAAAACAAAGTGAAAAGTCAAGTTTCGCGTCTGTTCGTCTATATTATATCCGCTAACTCCTAAACCAAGTAATAGATTAAAATTTTTAAATGGTTTTCACTATCAATTAGATTTATATATACATAGCTAATTAATTTTTATGTAAGTTAAATAGGCCTACTTTCTGGGATTGGGAAATGTCTAGTTTATTATACACGTGCGAATACTGTGAATATATAGGCAGGTAAGTACAGTACACACAGCCTCTCCTAAAACGCTTGCACTTGACCGGAAGCTCTTGAACCCTAGTAGCTCGCTCGGTAACCACTTGAGATAGCTATAACACCTTAAATAGATTTAATCTTAGTTGCTTTCAAGTTATTTGATGTTACCACTTGAAAGACTTAACTACCGCATTTGTTTTTAAGAATAAAATACGAAAACTAAGCAGGTTATTTCTGGTGTTTTGTATGTTGCATTTCCAATGCTTTTGTATTAGAAATCTGCGTATACTTTTATATATAGCTTTCTTCTATATAAAAAAATAGATAATGCATAGCTACGGAAAACGTTTTAAGTACTTTAAAAGCGAATATATCGCTATTTATTTTCTTAAATAAAAAAGTCAAATATATAGACAGATATATTTTTTGAAAACTTGTATGAATTAGCCCTACACGCCTACAAGTACATACACGAAAATATGCACATAACTGAGAAATAAATATTTTTCTCAATTATGTGCATGGCGGTCAACCCTAAATTTTATTTCTTTCACTATACCACTGTGACAGTATATGGTAATATAAACTACTATATAGAAGAAGTGTTTTTGAAAAATAATCGCTGTAATATTTATAGATAGAGAGACGTGACGATTTTATACGTATCCCGTTTTCTCAGCCTAAAAAAATGGTAATTTTTATATACTGTTTGTTTGCAAATACACATAATCTTACATGTTATAGAGCTTCAGAACACTATTCAGAACTTTATTTCCAGCAATGTATGCATTACAGTGCAAAGTTCAGTCAAACTCTGAAACACGACTCGTTTCTCAGTAGCGGGCTTGTAAAATAACAAGAAGTCATAAAGAACGAACTGCGACGTTTATGGGTTTGTTCTCACAGCGATCTGGTGTCAGGGTAACCGCTTTCGCAGTGAATATCATACCTTACAACCCATATTTGCAATTGAAGCAATATTTGCTGGATCATTTCATTGTGTATAGACGCATTATAATTTTGTTTTTTTTTATTCGTGTTCATTTTCAAGAGCATGTAGAGCCGTATCTTGGTGCATGAGATTTTTAATAAAATGAAAAAACTAAAATGAACATTAACAATGTCTGGTGTAATTGTCCTGATTGCGTAGTGATGTACCATCGACACACGGACTAAGGAAATATTCAAAATGTAACACAGTGAACACTAACGAGAGACTAAAATTAACGCATGAAACCGTAGAAGCTTTGAAGGTATCGCGTATTCTTCTGATCTCAATGACTTTTTAAATATCTGAGATTCAATTCCTGATCGAGAAGCATGTACTACTTAAGCAACTTGCGAAACTAATGTGTATATTGTTACAATTACCAAGCACGGATGATAATGAAAACATCGTCTTAAAACCATCGCGATGGTCTGCTTTGGACAAGCGTGTGGGTTTACTTCCCGTCCCCTTAAAAATTGCGAGGTTCAACCGAGCTATGGGATGGTTATAGAAAAACTCGTAGGTACTGCAAACAATATTGTTTTATAGCTATTAAAATCTTTGGTGTAACATGCATGTTATGTGGATACAACAAAATCATGCGTTACTAATCATCGTAATATGACATTGTTCACAGCGGGCATCTTATATTGAATATGTATCCCATTACTTTTGTGCGATGCAGCCATATTAGCTGGTTCAACAGAATTACGGCGCCACGATAGGATCAATCTCATCTTTGATATGCACGAGTATCATTGTTATAACATTGTATACGAGTAATATACATTTTGATATGTAAATGACATAAGAAATCATACTTACAAGGCACTAATTTATACAACTCTTGCCATTTTAAATTTCGAATTTGAATAATTATTTGCATATATCTTTGTTTCTTTGTCTTTCATCATAATGTAGGTGATCAATTTATATCAACTCTGTAGACCTCATAGATTTCAAGGATGTGTATAAATTATATACTATCATGTAAACAAACTTATTAAGACTTTCAACGATTGACTGAATTAGGTATTTGTTTAATTAAAAACTTAGTTTTAAACAATAAAAACCAAATTAAGTGAAGAATGTCCTATGATGCTATCTAGTCATGTAGTATTTTAGATCATTTAAAAGTTATGTTTCGCCTGGATGGTTTTTACTTACATGTAGTATAAATATAACTGTAATTTATTTGGATATATTGAAATTTATATATTTTTAATAAAATCTTGTATATAAATAAATATTCATGAAAATACTATACAATTACTTTGGATAACCAAGGCAAGAATACAACATATTTCTTATCTGCAAAAAATCGGAAAGGAGACGAAGTTAATTGTAATTGCATTAAATGCCTTATTATAATAATATTTGATTTTTATAAGCTTTTATAAATATAAGACTTCTTGCAAGACCTACAAACAAAATTCCCTATAAAACTGATTCCAAAGTAGTATTACCTGTTACAAAGTAACCGAGGTGGTCAAGTATCTTGATCCGATGTTCGAGGTGCTTGATGAACGCGTTTCATATTGGGCAAGCAACTGCATCGCCTACGCACATTCCCTAGGCCATGTTTATGCTATGGGAGAGATTTTTACTTACCTTTGACATTGTAAAACCCTACAGGCACATTCGACTTACCTGAGAACAAGAAAATTTTATGTTTTATATTTTAATCATATAGAATTTCACATTAATATTGGTGATATTTACTGTCATAATAATGAATGCCCAGAAATATTGATGCATATATAATATGTGTACAACACGCACAGCCTAATTACTGATTAAAATGATTATAATCTTAATCTAAAGCAAAATATGGTAAATTAATTTTTATTTCATATACGACAACATTTATAGAGATAGTCCTTTATAATATATATTTATCATTACATATAACTTAGAGTTAGTACATATATCCTAATATATACAAATTATACTTAATAACCGCGGCTTGTCTGAATCCTTTGCAGACAACAAATAGATCATTTAACTAAAGATTATAAAATTATAAAGTGAGATCAATGTAGTAGCAACTGTAACTGTAGTCAACTTTGCATAATCAGTAATTTTTGGATGTGGTGTAAAAATTTAAAGAAAATTTAAAACTACCAGTAGCTCCTGTTAATTTGGTAGTGTTAAAATTTCCAACGCTAACTAATGGAATTTCGACGCAAATCGAATCGTTCAATGATGATTGGCAATAAGCATTCTAACAAACAGTTAGTTTAGTACCATCTAATTAATTCCACCTCGCGTAGAAACAACGCGAATGATGCAGTTAAGGGTATGCCTTACATACTACTACACTACACTTAATAATAATTTACATTATCTAAAAAAAATAAAACAAGAGGGTAATATATCTAATATTCTAATCAGTGTCACATAATCAATTCATGTTATATTATACACGATGAGAAATTTTAATTTCACCAGTTAATTATTTCAGATTATATATATAAATATTAGTTCAGAAATTGTGTTATTAAGACCTTATAACCCAACCTCTGAAACAGATGATTCTAGCTGGAATCACTCTTAACAATTCTTTTGAATTATGAATGAGATGGATAATTGATTTCGGAATGCCCTTTAAGGTGACGTTCACCAAAATATGTATTCTGACGTAAAATTTTCCTCTCTTTTCATTACTGAAGTCAACAATGGATGTTTCTATTGAAAAAACAAGTTGACCTTCAAATGAACTTGAAAATATGTATCAAGACAAATCTAAGGTGCACACAAAGTTACCATTTAGCAATTTTTTTTAAGGAATACCCCCTTCCAGAGCCCAGCTCTCCGGCTTCCAATGGAGGGGCGAAAAGTCGGCTATTATACGTCTGGCTGGAGGTCAGCCGACAGCCCGGACATGGGACGTACGAGGATCGGCTAGGGATTTTAGTCTGTATTCTCAACCGCGGCGTAGGGCATCCCAGCGAGGGTGCTAATGCAACCCGATGACGCGAGTCCTATACGTCCTGCCACACACCCCCGGTGGTTTGTCCTCAAACGGATTTCGCCTGGTAAAAAGATTATTGTCTTCTTCTATAAAAATGAATGTTTGTCTGTATGTCTTTTATAGAATCGTAAACTATACATTTGATCATGTGATGATGGTTAGCAAAGTTGTTGTGCATGAGCCAGAGGTTTCTGAGTTGGTTCAAAATTGGATCCGGTAGGTGGCGTTGCTGCCGGCATATCGATTGAAGCTTTTCAGGTCAGGGTGAAGTCTGCCGGGACAGCTAGTAAATTATATTATACAATAAATTATCATCCAGATCTTATATCAAGTGTAGGATCTATTCCTTTGGTTCCATTTTTTTTTATTGATTATGATTTAAAAACAACGACTATATAGAACAGTTACGTGTCTACGTAACAGGCCCTTTCAATTTAATCTAAAGTGTTTTACCGTTTATCATAAGGCCTTTAATTATAGTTGGTTCGTAGCCGACGCCTACGTGTGTTATTTTAGATAGTTTTACAAATATAATTATAGTAATTGAATTAAGCATAATAATAATAGGGTTGTCTTGATTATATCCGGAGATTTGATAGTGTCTAAACACACAAACACCGTAATCGCATAGGTTCCCGATCGTCTATTACAAACTATTTTGGTGCACATCAATCTGATAACGTTCTATTCAGCACCGCTGCTTCGATTTATATCTTAACTCGGTTATTATTTTGTACAAGATTACATTACAGTTAAAATTATTAGATCATTGAATAGTTTAACGATTATAAAAATAAAGTTTTAACTGGCTATTTCTATTGTAACAAACACTTTTTATGCAGACGGGCTAGGGTGTCTGATTATAATGACGAGGGTTCGAATCTCGACAGAGAATAAACTTCAAGTATTAAGTGCAATGTGGCTTTTTGAGTAGTCACAAGGACTTCGTTTGGCGTCCATCATTCTCCGTGACTGAAGATAATTATATATTATATTAAATCATGAGAGCTAAATAAATTAACGCCGGTTAGATTACACATGTCATACGAAGCCATACTGAAAAAAAATGCAAATTATAATGCTTTAATGACTTAAAAGCTGCTGTCTTATAACATTATATACCAAGACAAGTTTGTATGGTCTAGGATTTTGCCTATTTTGCATACACATATTGAAGAACAAAATACTAATACTTGAAAACTTCTTTGGTGTCTATTTTTTTTCCCACTGTCTCCACATGTATATATATTATACTTTTGACAGAGGTTGAAAATTTGGTACATAATTAAATCCAGATTGAAATCTGTGCTCGGCCACTGTACAAAAATATCGGGTTACAGTAGCTTAATACGCAGTTGTCCTTCAAACGCAGCCTCATCCACACATCCGCTGTCGGTATACTTGCTTCTTTTTCAATAAACACCCGTCGCATTATGGAGGCCGTAATAAGGCAAGCGGGATGAAAGACGGTATTTATTAACCACAGTGTACGGTTACGAACACCCAAACGTAGGGGAACAGTTTGTTTGTAATAATGGTAATTTAAATATTTATCCATTAGATTTGATCAAATATCAAATAGTTTGTAAACAGATGAAACAAGCGTGAGAATATCTACTTTGTAATGTAAACAGCTTGAAGGGAAATCGCTTTGAAATGTCAACGTGTTGTATTCACATTTAATGAACACCTTCGAATAACTTTTCACATTTAACGACAGTCAACAAACAATTTCTTATACCTTTTTAGGGCTTGGCAATGTAATAACAAAAACAGAACTATTATAATTAATTTCGGCATGTTCGGCCGTTTCATTATACTAGTGAATCTTTCAAGTGGGTCTTCAGGGTCATATCCTAAACTACGAAATAAAAAAAATACTCAAAGGAGTTGAGGCAGATTTTGACGAGAGCTAAAGTGGTATGATTAGATTTTTGAAAAATCAATTACTGACAATACAGTAGTCAGAATAAAGTCGGCTGATTTTGAAAATAAAATAACATCCTACCTTATTATACCAATGGATAAAGCAGCGTATAACAATAATTTCTGTGAACATATATCGTACTGTATATTGGTCTTTTTACTTCTAAATAATTAATACTATAATGTAATAATACCTATTGATGAAATTAAAAAACAAAGTTGTCTTGGATGAACTACTGTACCTAATAATGCTATGAATTTACAAAAATAAATCAAGGTGTCATAACATTATCATATATAATTTATGTAATTGAAGAGTAAACATATTCAGTGTTCTAAGCGACTTTTTTATATATAATAACAGTTGGAATATTACTATTAAAAATAAGTACTTGGCCCTTAAAATTATGTTCAAACATATACTGGACATAAATAATTTAAACCAAATAAAATCCAAGCCACTTAAATTGTAAAGTAATACTAGACTATATAAGCACATCTCTTCTACTTCCAAAAAATATGAGTTCTTTTTTAAAAAGCACTCTATAACAGATCTTTATTCAATAGATTTTTCCATCCAAATATCATGAATATAAAATACGTTGTGTAGGCGTCGTTTTATAACCGTAGTGAATATTCGCGTACCTATTGCATCTCCATGAGTTTAATCTGCATAATCAATAATCTGTGTTTACCTGAAGAGAGATGGAGAGATGTGACGTCACCTTCTCGAGGACAATAACCTTTCAAGAGCTTGTATAGTTACGATCGGGGAAATTCGCAGTCAAAATAAACAACTGAAGTAAATTCTGTAATGGACTAGTGTAAAGTAAACTCAAATATTTATATGATAAAGTCTGAATTGGATTAAATGAAGTAGTAAAGAATACTGATTCTGTAAGTCAGGGAGTTGAAAGCTAGCCAAGTTTTTTGTTACTACGAATACGTTAGTTTATTATTTTGTTATCCGCAAAATAGTCAGTTTTATTAGCAATCGATTTTCCAATATGTTTTTATTTATAATATAACCCTACGTTTCGCATTCATGAGACTTTTTAGATTGTTTATTGCAAATGGCCACAGTGCATGAAGTATTTATCCTATATCCCCATCTTTGAAATAGTTCATCTTGATTCAGAGCCAGGAGACAGGTCTCTAACAACTATCTATTTAATCCTCGGTTTCAAATGATTTTACTTGTATGTAGGTCTTCTGCCTGTTATACTTCGGAGTGTACATCTTGGTACTACACAAGTTGGCTTCCTCAACTCCATTATACATATGACTAACCTAGCTTTGTGCCATTGTTACATTGTGGAAACTCCAGTGAGCACAAAGGGTTTTGCTTCCAACTTTTTGGTAAGCATCACAGAAGAATTAAATTACTTGTCCAAGTTTTTTTTTCTGGCAAATATAATCTAAGAGTCCTCAAGTCACAGTTGTGCCTCAAAGATTCATTCCTCCATTCGAGGTAACCGTGCTCCTTCCTAGACACGTCATGCCTTATCATCATATGAGACAGCGCTCTAACGGAAACTTGTACATCAATAAAAATGTGATACACATAGTTCACTTCAATGCATATTAATATCTTTATTGCATTAACAATCAATATACTTATATTTTTGTTAATTAAAATTAACAAGAAAGTAATTTTTATAAAATAATCCTTTCTTACAGTGAAACATTGAATTCAATAGATGTATGATTTTTTTTAGAAAGCAAGAAATAACTTTGTTTAAAACCACATTAATAAATTGTATATTTGTTGTACACTGATTATAATATGTTTTAGAATGACATGCTATCCCTTAATGTTTGTTTTTATTTTCATAACAGATATTAGAATGTTTATTTGTTTATGCCTTCAAAGAAACAACCATAAAAAGCAACGTCATAAGCTCGTTATATTTCGCTGAAATGGCCGAGCCCAGTAGAGCTTTATAATTACGTGATATTTTTCATGCTATGAAATAGATTGTTTAGTAATATATGGAATTAACTGTCTAGACAGATTTACGAATACGAAAACGTGATTTATAATACAAACATGAATTACAAAAAAAGATAATCAGTAGATGCAAATGACATGCGTTTTGATGTACCAAAAAGAAATTTCTCGCTTATTATAACACTAAGCAGTCTATAATCAGTCTAATTATTGTAGACTGATTATAAATACTATAGACCTAAGCAGAATATTTCTACGCTGTTGTTATTAGTATTATAAAATGAACAGTTCAAATATACTAAAGAACAGCAAAACTCTGATTTTTAATTATCTGGACTAGAATGACAGCTACGTTCGACTTTTTTTCTTATTCATAAGTGAGTTGTGTGAGTTGAACCAACAACTGTCGTCACTGTAAGATGAACCCTAAAATTTTTCTAGATTAGAACATTAGAATTAGAACAACTCACACAGCGGAGAGTTACCATAAGCTTGCAAGATAAAAAAGGGCGATCGCAGCTGTCATTTTAGCCGCATGTAATTAAAATCAAAGTATAGAAGAAAACTATTATCACGGTTAAGCTCTGAGCTTTATACATCAATATTATTTCATAGTTGTTAATGTAAAGCCCTTTTGACCATATCTATTTGACTAGATCTGATCATTCTTTGTTTGTTTATTGAGGTTTTATAATGTAAACTATATTTTTTAGAGCAATAGAGCATAGTCAGAAATTAAAAATATGCTTTCGATGGTTAAACGATGACTTAAATAAAGAGTTTATTTTATCACAGACACTGAATTTTATACTTTTACCGTCTATATATTTTTTAAGTTTCCGCAACTTAATATACATAATAACACAACATTTTAATATTTTTAAGCGCGGTAATTATTTGATTGTTATTATACCGAGGTTTCCACCACTTTTTCACTTTATGGTTCTTAAAGAAGCGTTCAAACTTACTCTAACTCTCTATAAATAAGACCATTAATGTTTCTATTTGTAATTAATTTTGCATTATATTGCATATTATTTTAAATTAATATTTTAATAAGATTTGCTCACTTAAAAGTAATTTTTTTTAAGACCCATGCTAAGGAAGACCTCTATGTACTATTTAGAGCTTTCAGGGCTATATTCACTTATTTTATCATTGAAATAAAACTGTCAGCCATTTTTAATATATTGTAATTAAAACAATATTTAAATTGTATGAGTTCGTATTATGCTATTATAATCTGATTAAAAGCAACGGTCTTACAAATCGAATACAAAATTCATTACCTATTGTTATTCAAAGATCATAATGATACGTGAGATAAATATCTTAACTCTATTTGCTTCATATGAGTCGTTTAAATTTTATTACATGTTTTTATTTTAACTAGATGACTTACTTCCAAGAAAAACTACAGAAACTGACAACAAGTAAAATCTAGGAAAATATAACATTGAAGGATTAATTAATCGAAAAGAGTTTAAAATATATAAAAAATACCAAGGTTTTTTATCATCCTATCAAATTAATTAACATAATTGATTATTTTTTAAAACAACGCTTTATTATATATATATATATATATATATATATATATTTATATATATATATATATATAACACGATTTTTGGGTTTTCTTAATTTAAGAGATTTTTTTAGAGCTTCATATGTATGTAAAACATTTATGAAATAGTCATATATAGTCCGCCTGTCCGTCTTTATCCATGACACGGTAACGTTAGTTAAAAATTACTTGATCTATGGGGAAAATTAAATAATAAAAAAATCAAATTCTACCCCGGTGCTCTTCCGCACTGATGAAGAATTTTAGTTTAACATTTTAGATGCATAACAAAACAAAAATGTCTACCATCCAGGACAAGCGTCCTAGACACGTACATATTAAAAACAATTAATTATAAAAAAAATAAAGTGTGCTTTTAACCCCTTAATGTTCCTGTACATTAGTTGTGTATTTATTTTAAAAGCTCTCTCACAAGTCATGCGCGTCGGTCATAGCAAACTGCTTTGAATGGATATGTTCTGCGGCTTATTTATTCTACTCGTTTCGCGGATCGCTGCCTTCGGTAATTACTATCCAGCTACACATACATATAATGGACCAGACACTTCCATTCTTCTGTTGACCTGTTGATTTAATGCACCAATAAAGTGTCGATATAATCAATCAACCACGGTTTATTTACATTATTGAACTTTTTGCCCTTGGAAGTATATATTTATAGTTCTCTGCCAACCGGCATTCATAGTGTATAGTAACAAAAATTATACCTAATATTTGACCATAACAATTAAAATGGACATTATAAATAAGGTTATATATAGGCCTTCTTTTGTTGCACTAATTCACAAACCGGAAAAGTGTAACTCTTTTTAAATATCTGGAGTATATTTTAGAAAAAGAGTAAAAATGCGTTTACTGGATATATCTACGCGACTATGCTAAATTACGGATCTATATTTTGTGCAAACTATACCGATTTTCCTGATAATATGTGAACGATCTATTTATTCCAAGATAAGTGGTTTATTCTCCTTTGACCGTGTAAACGTCGAATCCTTGCCACGGCCGTCTTTACCCGGGTTTATAAGGCGTGTGTGACACCCCGGTCCTAGGACAAAGGGGGCGCTAACCAGTCACCATATACCTACATACACATACTATGCATAATCTGCTTGTAAACCAAATAAACCTATCGTTAAAAAGTTTGCTAACTTAAAAACTACAAAATTATGATAAATCATGATGTTTGATAATGTACCTAACCTTATTAATTATTAAACTCAGTTTGAGCTGTCTATGCCAGTAATAAAGTTTATATAATAAGTTGTATAACCTTTATTATGAGCATAGAGGGTTCAGATTGATTTTCACACCTAACAGCCGGGTACCCAACAGTGTAAAGATGGCCCTAATCCTTATATAAAATACTACGAAAGCCATTGAATATTTTAGAATATATTCATCCCCATAATCGATACTAAACTAGTAAACTAGGTAATTGAGTTAAATAAACCAAAATAAAACATTATTGAATATTTTTTGTAATTCGAAACTAATGATAAAATGAATGAAATTTAAGTCCGTTGAGATATGTAATTAAAAAAACTATCTCAAATCAATTTTTTCAACCCAATAATGTTCTAATCGTTTCTCATATTAATTACCCGAATCATTGCCGGTGGGCGTGCGTGAGAATGGATATTTTGACTTTATCACACTTATTTCGAATAATAATATTTAAATATTACACAAAAGAAGCTTAAAAGTTAGTGTAATTAATCAATAATGTATTACTTATTAATTAAAAAACTTTTTTGCATTCAGATACGATGCTATAGCTCAGAAATATCCCTTGCTCTTCCATCATACATGCATAGATATTAGAAAAGATTTACGGGCGATGGCCATCCGAGCAACTTTTAAAAATTAAGATTTATTCATTAAAATTTAATTTAATTCAATATTGAAGTAATTGCTTTTATAAGTAATTACTGTGATAAACTAACTATTTAATGATCGAACATGTGTACATCATTAGGTGGCGCCCCAATACTCTTTACTCTTCTCTGGCGTTTAAATGAAACATTTTTATAAGATCTAGATACCACATTGCAGCATTATTAATGTACCGTTTGTCTAGACTAAAAAAATAGTAATACTAATCAAGTTAATTAAAGTAATAAAAAACGCAATCCTGGTAAGAAGTCTATTTCAAATAAAGCGGTTATTACAGAAACTGTTTTTCAGACCTTTTCTCTAAAATTAAATTAAGGTGGTCCAATAAGAATAAGAAAATTACATTATTTAGCCAAAACACGCTTACCCTCTGTACCGGGTCCCTAGATCGGTGTAGCTTAAGGTATAAAGTGCAGTATCTCGGTTGGGCCCTTAGATGTGAGAACCGAGCCTAAATTAATTACACACCATTGTTACATGAGAGACAATGGTGTATAAAGTGGAATGGTAAAACGTGATAGCAAGTACTAACGCGTTGAACACCTGTGTCTACATTGTTTTGGGATGGCGACGTCCACACGACAGCACTTAAACGCTTAACATGACGCTTTCATATACTTTTTGTTTTTTTTTTATTATTGACGCAACACGGTGTTGTTACTGCATATCTATACATATAATAAAATTGTAGACGTAAATTTCTGTACAATTTAAAAAAATACTAAAAACCGAGTCAGGGGGGTGCAAGAAGTGAAATAGAACTAATTTCATTTTTTTCGAATTTTTTGTTTCTCTGTTTGTCTGTCTGTCTGTCTGTTTGTACCAGCTAATCTCCGAAACGACTGGACCGATTTACATGAAATTTTGTATAGCTTATATCCCTGGTCAACATATAGGATATTTTTGATCCCGAAAAATTAAAGAGTTCCCGTGGGATAGTTAAAAAGCTTTAATTTAATTTAATTACTTAAACAGCTTATAACAGACTAAAAGTAATTTCTCTGCAACGTAACATCATAGACATTTTAACAGGGTGTGGTGTCGGTGAGAAAGTTTTATCTTATATATATTAATATATAAAGCTGATAAGTTTATTTCTTTGTTTGTTTGCTTGACCGCGCTAATCTCAGGAACTACTGGTCTGATTTGATTTTTTTTCTGTATTAGATAGCGTATTTATCCAGGAAGGTTATAGACTATATACCATCACGCTAAGAGCAATAGGAGTGGAGCACCAATGAATGAATGTGTGTTTAAGTGGGTTCCCGGATGGTTTAGATTTGCAATTAGAACCGGTAGGTGGCGCTGAGATCGGGTTCTAGAATCCTTCTAATCACCGGGAGCGATTCGGGTGATTTTGTGTTAATGTGTTTGAGTGCGTTCCCAGATGGCTTAGATTCGCAATTAGAACCGGTAGGTGGCGCTGAGATCGGGTTCTAGAATCTCCTAATCACCTGGACCGATTATGGTGATTTTGTTTTTGTGTCATGAAACAAAGTCTTTTGGGAATTCAGAAAATATTGCGGTACGAAGTTCGCCGGGTCAGCTAGTATTATATAAGTATGTTTTGTATGCCAATCGCGACAAATAACAAAATCTTTTTTAAATATTAATGTTTGAACGCGCGCAAACTAGCAAACTAAATAACATATGTCATTCGTCTTCGTACTTTATAGCCGAGTAATAAATAGTCAGGGTCAAGTTCGTGGCAGTCTACGAACAAGTTTTGTAGATATGACACAAACGTAATATTTTTATCATTTCGGCAGTGTGTTCTCAAACAGAAGGTAAGTAGGTATTATTTGATTACATGATTTAAATTTACAACTGGACCTGAGAGGTGGACCTCTAAGAGAGTATTACGATTATGATATTTTTGTGTCCTACATGGACACAAAAAATATCATAATGGATTCCCTGAACGACTTAGACTCAGGATAGAGTTCGGTAGATGGCACTGCCGTCGGAGTCAAAGATTTTTATTATTATTATATTGGATTTTTTCTATTTTCCGGGCAGGGTAACGTCTGCGAGCCCGCTAGTTTTAAATATAAAATAATAGTAATGTCATAAAAAAGTTTCACTTTGCGTATCTATTAAGTAAGTATTACGTATTTAAAGTGCTTTTGACAGTTATAATTATGACAGCAATTTTTGTAACCCAAAATAAACATTTTCGTTCCCATAAATTGTCACTAAAGTATTTCTTCACATTTCACTGTCTATTGTCAGGCGATGCAATCTCCATTAACACCTACTTTAAATCCCGTGAAAAGTACAAAAATGTTTAGCATCAACCGATTAACAGATTTGTGCAATGTTAGTGCTAAGCACGTTTAGCGGCTATCCCAACACTTATTCTTTCCTTTCTTCGTATATTTGGACAGCTGTTCAATTTTTATACCTATTTATTCAATGAATCAAAGTCACATAGCTGTCACGAAATGCAATTTAACACAACTTGTCATTAGAGCTTACTTACAAATCACTTTCACTATGCATACTAAATAGGAAAGATGTTACAAAAATAAATGTCTTTAACTGCAACACTCAAAGTGAGATAATAGTCTCTTAACTTTAAATGGAGAATAAGATTTTTTGTAGTCTATTGTCAGTCTGTATTTTACGTTAGTTTCAAAGAATAGAACTATATTTTTAAAAACACGAAATTGTGTAATTTACGTGAAGACGGACTTTTCTGTGCAGTATTACTTTCAAAAAACCTGTATTCAAAATGACCAATAATTCAAACTCTTTCATTTATTCAAAATAATTTTTATCCACACAGGAACGGAGAAAGTATACAATTTACTGCTGCCGGGCGGCCTGTCGTAAGAGGCGACAAAACAACCCACAATCAGATAGTAGGGCATTTTCCCGATTGGATAGCTGCCACCCCTGGTCTAAAGTATGTCGCCATAACAAATTGAGTAGTGTTCCGGCATTAGTGACCAGGTTCCAGTCAGTTTGTTGTTGCAAATGTCCATAGGCGATGGTAACTTCTTTCCATCAAGTGGGCCACCTGTATGCTGAACCCTGCAATTAAAAAAATATTGTTTTTAAGCAAAAATTCTGCATGTTTTGTGAGAATCTCGACTATTTATTGAAATGTGACTTATCTAGTTTCTTATTCTTTTCTTCTTCTCCATAGATCTAAGTCTAGACAAAAAAAACTAGAAGTGTGGAATAGTTTATATGAAATGCGAACTGTTCAGCAATTATGAAAAGGTTCATTGTACTTTGCTCGATGATCCGAAACACATGTTCAATGACGTTAATCTGACTGTTATAATATGATATATTTTTATTTTTGATATTCGTGAGATTAACAGTTAAAATATGTATTGTATTATAAAGATTGTTGACCTCAAGGATTTTTTCATCTGTAGGTGAGACATCAGACTGTCTGTTATATATTTCAGCAATAATATTCTAGGATGGTTTTAATAAAAATCGTTAAAGCTTCTATTAAATCAACATACAAATAAAAAGCCAGTAAAATAGTAACGCAAACATTCATTACAATAAATTCTAATATTTTTACGTATAAAACAAAAATTCTAATTTTTAAAATACCAAGATATAAATAATTTAATTATGTTTCAAAGAATAATGATTCTGCATTTTGATTTCTTTTTACTTATATCTACTTATGACGTCACACGCTTGTACAAAATCTATAAGGATGCAAAGTTTTGTAAGATATAAAAAAGTGCCTGAGTTGATTTGACTGTCCGCTTCCCAATACGGCTCTGTAAATATTCGTAAATACATTTCAAGCTTAAATTACTATCCACATTAAATCTACTCAGCGGGGTTTATCAAATTATAAATCGACATAATTCCCTTCAAGTGCTGATGCGTTTAAAATTCCTGAATTTAATGAATTCATTCATAGCCTCGACCTTAAGCTAAAGCTGCTGAATGAGGAATCAACATTTCTTACGAGATGAGAAATCATTTAAAATTGTAATGAGTAACTCACATTTATACCGGTTTGTGGCCACAAAGTATTGAAATGTTTATTTATCACAGGCCTCTTAAGCCGGTGACGGACGTATCCTGCTCATTCATAATGTCAAATAATATAAATATCATTTAGTTAGAAATCATTAGCATTGCGTCCTTAACTGTTTGTACTCTCTAATAAAAAATAAATTGTTGCTATAAAAAACCGCACAGTGATATGTTCCTCAAGCAGTGAGAAAGTTCATTGTTTTGCTACGAAACTTAAAAATAGTCTGTGTATAAAATATTCAATGTATCTTTCTTCATTTCTTCTTTTGTTTCTGAGAGAAACTACATGAGATATCTTATTACAGTTTTACACAACTAATGATTCCTCCCAAGGTATCTGCGCGATAGAACAATTAGTAGCGCGCGATATTGTACACATCGTGTAAGCGGATTAAAGCTAAGAATACAAAGCACTCCGCCGTTTACGCTTACGAATAAAACTCAATATGTTCATATATTTATATGTCGGAAATCGGAATTTTTAGCGCAAACGAAAACTGCCGATCGGAATTATAATTTGAGTGAAACTGTATAAGATTTTCATTGAAAGTGAGTTCCCACAGCATAGTTAAGTTTAACGGCGGCGTACATGGAGTAGGAAATATAATAATATGTATGACCTTCAAAAATAGTATCCAGTAGTACTTAGTTTGATTATATACTTTTCAATTTGAACTATTCACATAAAATAAAAGACTAATCGATCTGTTTTCCCTCAAATATTAAGCAATAGATATAAAAAATAAATTGAAACATATTTTTTTAACAAATTATTAACATAAAATTCCACGTCAAATATTATTACGATAATTATAACACTAACCAAATTATGAGTGGAACGAAAAGATATCAGGGTGTTTGCTCCGAAAGTATAAGGGACATTTATTAAGAAAAAAATATTATCTTATCGCCGAACAATTAATAAACATCAATGAAAAGAAAGAATTCTTTTATTAGGTGCTAAAAATTAAGATGCAGGAAGCTCTAACCGTGTGAGCAAAAAAGTACCCTACGCGACAAATTGTAACAGGAAATAGTTATTTATTCTCGAGGATCGTGGTTCTTGATTATTCAATAATGGCAGGCTATCTCAATTAGTAAAGGAAATTGTACGGTTCAACGTACAACGTTTTGCTGACGCTACTTTTCTGAATATTATGATATTACTATAAATAACGCTTATAAAATATATTGTGATCGAGTTGCGAGTTACTATCAACTGAATTGAACCCAGGGATCAACATCCAAGCTCAACTAGTACGAGAATAAATCCCTGTAAGCAACAAGATGTTTTTTCTTCACCCTATTACAAGAAAGCACCAGCAGTCCACCAATTACTGCCAGCACCCACCACTACAAGCAAGAGCAAGTGTACAAACTGTATAGAAATATTACTACATTATTATTTTGTTACAATAAAAGTTACTAATTCATAATTAAAGATAGTAAAATGGCACTCATGAATTTGTAGGTCTGGTGCTTATTGTTTATAATTTATGCATATCATAAATATGTGCAATGTAGGATAACCAGCCTTAAAGCCGGTCATGTTACATTGATCCAAATCTTGGGTCCGTAAAGTAATATATCAAAAACATTTCCACGCAGACGAGGTTTAAATTTAGAAATGGAAGTCTAATAATACGGTAATGGAAAAGTGAAATACGGCTATATTTAGGGATCTTTAAAAGTTAGACCCGTAACTGAATTATTGAGAGGTAGAAGATTAAGGTGAAACGGGCATGTCAAATGGAAATATGAAAACCCTTTTACAAAAAGAGAAATAAAAAAGCGGGGTAAAATTAGACCAGAAAAGCAATGAATGAGTAGTGTGAACAGTGAAAATGAGGTGTTAGAGATAACCTACTCTTAACATCATAAATCAAAACCACCATTAAACTTTGACTAGTGCTTGGGACTGAATGATCGCGTGCAGGACCGGCCGAGCCTTCCAGGCGCGCCCGCTTGCACCATTCTAAGGATAAATATCGTTACAAGCATTTAAATGGAAAAGGTAGAACATGCGAAATTGCCACCACGATCACGCAATCAGACTACATAGTCCACCAGGGATTTGTCACGTAATCAACATGGCCACAGGAAGGAATTAAAAACTTCATTAGTCAAAGATACATAATTAATATATTATTATTTGCCCTACCTGTGACAATACTATTACCAAATATGATGTAATACTAAGATATGCCCGCGACTGCGTCTATGCTTGAATTGAAATTCCCGCGGAAATCCCTCAATACAAAATACCGCAGCATTTGAAGAAGAATGTAAGCTATTGTTTTAGTGAAAACTGTGTCGGAATAAGCTCACTTTTACGCACTCGAGTTTTCTATCGATCATAAATAACCACATTGAATTTCTATTTTTTTCTGGCCATTTTACATCATTCCCATAAATATTGCAGCGGGATTCCCAGGATATAAAGTAGCGCAGAGTTTAAGTCTAGCTGTCGATCAGAGAAAACCAAATCGAATGTGGCCCAGTTATTTTTACATGAATCCCAAACAAACAGCCAAGAAATCTAAAAAAATTGTATTGTGATCTCCGTCTTTATATATTCTATTTAAGTTGTTTTTTAATAGTTTCAATGTACAGACAAGGCATGTTTCGAATCTTATAATATTATAGATAATGTTTTTATCTCATTTCAATAGATTGATTAAAATTAATTATTCATTCTTGGTTAAAAGTAATTAATATTGTGACTCAAATATACTTTTTTTAAATTAAATAAATGTGTTTTGGAAATAACACCTCAGAGCCAAACATATCTTCAAGTTTCTGAGCTTACTTTACGTATATTAAACCAACATGGAGTATCCGAATTCTAAGCAGAAGTTTAACACAAAACATTCTGATGAAGTTTGCGTCATTTCTTAAGAAATTAATAAAGTGACTCACAATAATTACGTAGTTAATATCATTGTATTTAAATGTTTTCTTATTCATTAAAAGTGCACACATATGAATTATCGAATTTCATTTCATGCTAATTTTGTGAGCATATTAGTCATTCATTCCAAAACATCAAAACGGTGAACTTTGAAATCACTAAAAGTAAATCATCACAAAATCAAAAGATAAGGATCATTCTGTGGCAACAGAATAATTCACATACTTATATATATAACGTTTCTAGACTATTAAGCCACAACCAGGAATAGCTCCGTGACTTTTCGTGGCAAGTAACACAGTTTTCAAGATGATTTCAATGACAAAAATCCTGAACAAACAGAAGAAATTTGTAACGAATTATTTATTCATTGGCGATATTGACAATATAAAATGATTATGAAAAATATAATTTGTATAGTAATTTACACTATTATGAAAATTTGTTATTTTTTTAATTTATTTTTTATTGCTGTAGTTCAGCAGACAGGCAGATGGCCCACTTGTTGGAAAGCGGTTACCGTCGCCTATGGACATTTGCAACACCAAAGGTGCTACAAATGCGCTGCTGCTCTCTTAAGGGAGATTGGAACCTGGTCATTAATGCCGGAACACAACTCAAGGTTGTTATGGCGACATACTTTAGACCAGGGGTGGTAGCCATCCAGCGGGCAAATGCCCTACCACCCGGATGTGGGTTGTTTTGTCGCCTCTTACGACAGGCCGCCCGGCCGCAGGAAATTGTATTCTTTCTCCGTTCCTGCACGGATAAATGATGATATTATAACATTGTCACAAAAACTTGAATGGTAAGTTTTTAGTTAACGTTAGCGACATTAGTACGACTCATAATTACCGAGTGACCTGAATATTATTGTTTAGTTGGAGTTTTATACACGAGGTTAAGTATCACCTTGAACTCATTAAAAATTCTTTAGTTTAATTAAGCAAATTTATTTTTATGCTAATATTTTCTTTGGTCCATCGTCCTGTAGAAATTCCTATATTTTCCGGAATAAAAATATTTTATTCCGGAAAATATAGGCAAAATTAACATATAGTCGTATCTGTCTTATGTGTCTAATGTATTTGTGCAAATTGGTTCTATCCAAAGACATCAAAAGGAAACAAAAAAAATCCCTAGACCCCTAATCTCACTAATAGCATTTGAATAGTATAAGTGTATGGATTCAATTAATTATTTCAAATACTGTGACATGTCAGCTAACAATATGAGTAATAATTATACTTTAAAATGGTAGAGTTATTAAGTTGTAATTGTTTTGGCATTATCCAATAGACTTGTTAATAATGACAAGCCATGCTCCTTATTTGGTGGCTTCATGACTTTATAAAAGTGGTATATCAATTTAAATTCCAAAATAGGTGTGCTTTGTCTGCACCAGTATGGAAGTTAGTTGTCTGAACGTGTAGCAACGAGGTCATGTGCATCGCAATTTAAGATAAAAAATTTAACTTACAAAACATAATAAATAAAATGTCTAATGATGTCTAAAGAGACTCACTGCATTTTATATCCATCATAATTTAAAAATATGTGTTATGGATCGCATAGATCGCCTTCGTCTGGCATCAAACTGAATGGCTATTTCAGATTTATTTCAGTAAGCTGCGCAACTGATTTAGTGTGAAAATCGTCTGTAGTGTACAAGTTTCACATAGACTATACCTGACTAGTGAAATTGTATTGATTTTATATTTTATATTGGAGAGATTTTTAGCGTCGCAATATTCTGGCATCAAACTATCAAAAGGTTTATCATGCCATGTTGATTTATGCTTATAAATATGAAAAAAAAAAAAAAAAAAAAAAAAAAAAAAAAAAAAAAAAAAAAAAAAAAAAAAAAAAAAAAAAAAAAAAAAAAAAAAAAAAAAAAAAAAAAAAAAAAAAAAAAAAAAAAAAAAAAAAAAAAAAAAAAAAATATGATAAAATTAAACAAAACTGAACTTGGATTCTAACTTATTTCGCCCACAAATATGTGTTTACTTATCTTCTATACTATCTGGTTTTGCTTTTAGCACTTTGACTTGTAAAACTGTGACTCATATCAAATTTTCTCTATAACTGTTCAATAGATAAGATTTTATTTTGGTGTATTTGCATTGATTCAACAAGAAGTACTTAAAGACACGATAGTTGCGTATTCTTAATAACAGTAGTTTTAAATTAATTATTGATTTAAGTCTGGTGCGTACCTCTTGTTTAAAGATCAGGCATTAATACAAGTTATATTGTATTAAATTTTTATGTTAGTACTATTCGCCCCTGGAATATTAACTTCATTTTATATCGCAGACATTCCCATCTCATGTCATGAAAAGTATTGATGTTCATTTTCGGTATTAAAACTACATTTAAACAAAATTACTGATAACTATCCAGTAAGTTTTCTGTGAAAGCTTAGCAGACAGACAGATTGTACAAATACTGTCGGATTTTTTAAAGATGAAAAATAATTATTTTATATCTATAACTGGAGAAATGATTGGTCCCCCCACTCAAACTTTCATGCTCTATTTCAACCTGTTGTAGTTTTATTTGTCTATCCTCGTCTATCTATCTGTAAACTACATAATGACAAAATGACCAAAACGACCAAAATGACGAAAGTGACATCACAGAAAAAACAAAACTATCCTACTTTCTGGGATAACCTTTACATAATTCTATCCAAAATCTAGCCCATTATCCGTGATGAAAAGTATCCCATGTCCATCCTAATTATTAAAGTAACATATATACTGAATTTCAGCCAAATCGGTTCAGTAGTTTTTCCGTGAAAGTAACAAACAGGCGGACATACGGAATTACTTTTGCATTTAGAATATTAATAGGGATATAATTCTCTTGTACGTGTGTGACTGAAGTCTCCTAAACGATCAGACCGATTTTGATGAATTTTTTGTGTGTGTTTAAGTGGATTCGACAATGCCTTAGATTCACAATTGGCCCGATAGGTGGCGCTGCAATCGGGTTTTTTTTAAGCAGCACAACGTTTGCCGGGACTCTAGTGATTTTATAAAATATATTAATAATATATTTTAACTGTGTGAAATTTATGAATAATATTTATTAATTTCACAGAGTTAATCAATCTGTTTTGAGTTAACTACTACTAATGAGGGTTCTATACAACTATATTTCTCAAATATAGCATATACTCGTACTTATACATTAACTAACGCTAGAAATTTAAATTTTATTAACCTCTTAATTTTAACTTCTATTTTTGATAATAAAACTACGTTTTAACGGTTTTAAGCGCGGTAATTTAATTGATTTTGGTTTATCCGACGTTTCGGCCGCTTTTCAGTGGCCGTGGTCACGGACAACAAAGATGATATTTGTCCAACTAGTATTGTTAAAGTTACCTACCGCCAACTTGTTCATTTTAATTATTTAGTTTTAATTTTGTTTATGGTTATTATGTACTCTATGGGAGCCTAATCTAATTTACCTCCGCTTCATAACATGTTATGGCTTGAAGAGAAGAAGCGGCCGAAGAAACTCTTCAGCAAACACGCCTAGTTCTAAAATTTTTATATGATATTAAAATGGGTGGAAGGAAAAATAAAAGAAATTATCAATCATTTATTTTTTTATTAAGTAAATAAAAGAAACAATTTAATTAACCTAAACGCAAACTTAACTTAAATACAATTCTATTTTTATCGGTTACCAGTTTTAAAATATAAATTGTTCGGCACCGCGTACTACTGATCTTATTTATTCTAAACCACCCTTATGAGTAGTCACCCAAATCACGACAATGAATTCAAATAGGAAGCACAAGAGACTGGTTCATCCGGTCACGTTTCCTGGGAATATTGGCAATGATTACTGCGAATATCAATGATGAACGGCTAAGGTAAAGAATATTGGCGCCAATGCCTTTAGTCCATGTAAATTGCTGCCCATGTTGCTATTAGAGAAAGTTGTCAGTCTGCGAAAGTAATACAAACCTATGTAAATAGTCTTGCAAAACAATTAACATCAATCTACCTCTGACGTTAGTAATTTGCGAAAACATAACTTCACGTAGATCATAATGGTAGATACTTAGACTTGGAAAGCGTGCTACTTGCGGTTACTAACAATATTTAACTCTAGTAAGATACAATATCTACAGTCAGAATATAATATAATAATAACATGAATTACAATCTTAAACAATAAAGAAATGTTTTATTGCCTGAAGCAGGCAAATAGGCAGACGGCCCACCTGCTGAAAAGTAGTTAGCTGTGAAAGTTTGCAATACCAAGGGTGTTGCCGACCTCGAAGAAATTTTATGACGCCTTGCTTAAACGAAATAAACGTTCTAAATAGCCATAGGGTAGTCGAGCTTAGCTACTCAATATGATATATTAATATTAGTTGCGTTATTTTTACGTTTTTTTTATTTTGCCATCCTCTTTTAGATGATAAGAAAGAGGACTTTCTTTTCTTTTTTTATATTTTTTTTTACCTTACTATCTAGTCCATTTTCCTTATCCTATTTCAAATTATATCTATTACATTTTTGACACTATATTACTACTTTTACATTACTTCTTATTTCTACTACATGTATAGTACATATTTATTTCATGATTATTTATTTATCTTTAATTCTTATTTACGCTCCCGGGTCTAACTATTTTGGCAACAAACGACCTATAGAAAGTAACCCCCATTCAAAGTTGCAAATTTACGTGCTTGTGTCTGTTATGTCCGACTTTTGATTCCTTATTAAAAGATTTCATATTAGGTTACTCATCTGTATCACTATGGTTGATCGAATCATCGTTGCGTTTATATTTCGGACGAAAAATTACCCGATAAGTTGTTACGACCATATTTACAGCTATTTTTATCTGTACATTACTACTTGCTACGACCATTATTACACACCTCACTTGCTTCTTTGACATTCATAGTTCTTGTCATGCACGCTCGTCTGTTCTTAAGGCTCCTGACATCACCTTCTGCTAGTACACGATCAATTTGATCATGGAAGGTGTGTCGTGGCCTTCCCCGACTTCTGCATCCATCCACTTTTGCATTGTATATCTGTTTAGTCATTCTTTCATTATACATTCTTTCCACATGCCCGAACCACCGGAGCATTCCTTTCCTTACCTTCACCCCGACACTCTCTTTCAGACCAACTCTCTTTCTTACTTCGGTATTACGAACGCGGTCCGCGAGCGTCACTCCGCAGATTTTGCGCAGTGCTCGCATCTCGACCGCGTTTACTCTACTTTCGTGCTCTCTATTCCATACCCAACTCTCGCTTCCATTCGTAAGCGTAGGTACCAGCACCGCGTTGTGTATGGCAAGCTGGGCCTTCTGGCTGAGGTTCTTAGCGCCTAGAAGTTTACCTAACGCTCCATTCACACTATTCCCCAAATTCACTCTTCTTTCTATACGGTTACTTCATCCTATAGACATCGAGATACAAATTCACTTGTTGATAAATCATATTATTTGATTTTTTTTTTCTTTACAATTTTTTTTTCATTGTTTGCTATCTTTATATTGTATATTTTGCATTTTGATTCGGCTAAAAGCATATTTATAATTATTTATTATTAATAACTGTGGATACAATATAAAATTATATTTGGTCATTATGATTCTTAATTAGTAGCGGATGTTTCAAAATTTCGAATACCTTTCCACCTTGTTACTATCCCCTACGATCCATGATTCGTGACATAATTTTTTAACGTTACTTCATACCTACAGTCAAATAATATCAACCGATTTACATTACCATGTCCTTCTTATTGTAAATCATTGTATAAATAAAAGTAATAAAATTGCGCCACAGCCCTTATATCCGCTCATAAAGTAATACTTAAAAGGCGATCGCTAAGAGCCGATCATAATAAAAATATGCTTATTATAGGATCGACCGTACCTTCTATACTTGCGTAAGTTGATGTATTAGTAGACTGTCCATAGAACTATCTTTATTGAAAATAAATTCTAAAAGTGTGCTACTTTTTGGTGGTCGATTGCAAAACTTATAATGCTTTTTTACAATATCTATTTGTTTAGTATACGTTTTTCTGTTTGCTTGAATTTGTATGTAATCGACTGGGTATTTCTAATCGGAATAACACTGTTAGACACAGACTTTTTAACTTTTAATGTAAAACACTTTCGATGAAATACCCGTGGTGTTATTACATGTCGCTCTCTCAGCTATCACGGGCAGCATGAAAATTTTAATTAATTAATTACTGTATTGTATGTATAAAATGTAGGTTTATTTCTGTTATTATTCGTAAAATATTGAACAAATCTTTTAATTAGTGCTCCGCTACTTTGGTCAGAGATAAGTTAAAGATTATAGCAAATTTAATTTAATTTATTTGGGAAACAATAATTATAATTCTTACATTATAATTTAATATAAGAACAAGACACTTTAGATAATATAAATTACATACTATTGAATACAATGTAAGAAAACTTAACTTATTTGTATTGTATTCTACCCATAGTCCCTCAAGACTATAAGTAGAATACTGAGCCCAGATCACCGTCTTCTATGGGTAAGGTGCCCAGAAGGCTGGCTACGTTTCCTCGCTGGATCGCCATACTGATCCGTTGGCCGAGGTAGGCACCAGCCCTCTGATCACCTGAAGAGTCGATGAGTCGTTTTGATAAATTTTGGTAGAGGCTCATGGCCTCAGGACCCCACGGTCCAAGCGTCTCGACAGCAAACGGCACAAACATATAACTCTCACTGAGGGTTGCATATTTCCGCCGCTTGAGTGATTCCGCTGTTTCCGCTGCCGAACCGGCCGATCTAGAAGTGTTTGGTAAATGGGATGCAGCCAACGTGTCTACGCAAGTCGCATCCCACACCAAAGGCTTGCCACGCTGCCAGGGAATTAGAGTCATTCCGTCAGGGCGCCTGCCATCATCACGTGTAATACCGTTCGGCTCCAATAGAGCCGGCACGTTAGCGGTGGCAAGCGCCCTCCGTAAGACATCATTCAGGGCGGCGTGGCGTGACCATCTGCCGGCACTGCGGCGGCAAGAAAGACCGTGGTATCCCGGGTCGATTACCTCTATTCCATAGACACATGTGTGTGGTGCACATATGCGAGAACCTAAGCGCAGGTTTATAGCCAAAGAAAAGGATGTATTATCCATTAATGTACCTATGTTTGGGGAGGGGATAGCTTGGAGCCAATAACCAGACTCTTTGCGAGAAACAGCAAGGATGCAGGCACGTCCTGTAGAGTTAGTTGAATTTAGAAGTTCTGTGTTTAATCCTCTACATATAGGTTCATCCCAGCATCGTTGCGAATTCATGATCGTGGGAGTGTCTTCACTAGGGCAGACCATTTTCCAGGCGTTTAGTGCTTCATTTAAAAAGGATGTATTGACATTATCCCAGTGTTGCATAATTTTTTTAAATAATGAGCCAGTGCTGTAGGCAGATGAAAGAAAAGCTGGTAGAGCAACGCTAGAGATTTTGCGGATGCCTAAACCTCCATACCTAATGGGTAGGGAAGCTTGGATCCAGTTGTAGTCTGAGAGTTCTGAATTTAAAATTTTACTAAGCACATCTTTAATGCGATTATCTAGTGGTTTTATAAGGTTAGAAAATTTCCAAAGCGGGGCGCATCGTAAGACATATGTTAATTTTGGTACAAACAGACAATGGCGTATAATATGATATGCAATTTGAGAGTGAATATCGAAAAGTTTAGAGTATGACAGATCAAACGCGGCTGATTGCTCAGACAGATAATTTGGAATGGCCTCATCTAGAATAGGGACTCCAAGCAGGCGAAGAGAATCCTTCTCCAGGACCTTAATACCGGGTGCGACGACATTGAACGACGACACCATTCTTACATATAATATAAAACACATAAATAAATATTAAGATGATATCATCTCAATTTCCACTAAAAAATAACAAACACGAAAAAAATAATCCGAATTTTGTATATTTATAACAGTTTGGTAGTACATTATACATTATATAATGCTGACGACTAACGAGACATCGCCAAATCAGGTTTTATAATAAGATGTGGCTTTGTTTGGCTTAACTGAAATAAAATTGAACTAGTAACCTATAAATTGGTTGTAAACAAGCATACAACGAATCATCGGAATCAGACCAAGTTTCCGCAACCAATAAATCATTACAAAACACACTTAAATCAAAAATAGAAAGAGTATTATATAGTAACCAATAGCGTGTAAATATTTCCGGTGTATAAATTGTTTACAATCATGGATAACAGCAGGCTTGATATATATCTTATTTTATATTTCTTGTCTTATTCAATTATAGTTATTTACCGTTGTGTTAACCTCATAATGTTTCTATAAATTGTATTACTTACTTAAGTTTTTGGGTATCCTGAACTGCTGAGTCAATCAACAGACAACAAAAGGGAGACAATAGCGTGTTAAATAATGAAGAACACGGAATCAAAATTCAAAACTGAGCCGCGTACAATTAGACTGCGCTCACGCCCCAACGCTTGTATTCAAATTTCGAATACGCCGGAACTTTTTGATGAAGTTTTTCATCATATTCTTTTGTTTTTATTAATTTACCGTCCTACAAATAAACCGAATAGAGCCAAACAATAGTATTATTATTATATAACAATACAACTACAATCCCATAGAATTATTGTAATTTGTTTAAATAGGACCTTGAATCAGTCATACAAAGTATCGGACCTTGAATTGTCACGTTTTAGGGCCTTATTAGCAATCCAATTTGAATGTAGTATGTTTGCTATTTATTTTAGATTTCCAGCACCAAAAGATAAAATGAAACTTTGTACTGAGGATTTTATATATCTGTAACTAATGATATCTGTATATCTCTCACAGCAGATTATCCGAGCAATTAATAATCTTTGGAACAAATACATTGAAATATGTGCAAATTATATTGGGCATAAGAAATTTAATTCCCGTCTGTGATGGACATATATTAATAAAAAAGGTATATGTACCACATAATAATTACTCTACACTAATATAACACTTTAATAATCTGTGCGATCTCCTGAAAGAAATATTTTTCTTAGTTCACGCCATGTCCATATAGATGAACAAAATGTAGGTAACGGCTATGAAACTGTGCTCCTTCTCACTCCGGTACATGAAGTATCGAGGGAAGCTCTAGTCATTCATTAAACCATGCATGTCAATTTATGTGAATGACAATGTGGGATGGTTATGCGAGCAGCATGCAATGCGTAAATCAACGATAGCCGGTGATTGTCGGCGGACATCTGTTCAAGTCGACGAGACGTGTGACTAACATTAATAACAGCTGGAAAGTATATCCAGGCTGATTAATGTCGTTTTCGAAATAGTATAATCTGCTTCAAGTTCTTGAATAAAGAAGTTTAAATTGATAAATATTTAACAAAAATCTTAAATTCAGGCCTGTGTATCGCGCATTCTTCCATTTTGCCCTTTACAGGCTGCAAGAAGTTAGGGGCCTTAAGACCTCTTTCCCCGGCTTGTACTCGGTGGGCAAAAACCTGTCGGTGACGAGATTTGGAGTCATTGGAGCCTTTCTGCACAGTTGAGACATCCCTTACGGAGATCTCTCAACGGCTCTCGTTGGCCAGTCTGCAGCTTATGATAGCCATAGCGGGCTTTAATTTAGACCTGTATTCTGTCAAAATTCATCAAGCGGCGCTTGAGACAATAATAAATAGAAAATATTGAATTCATAAATAATTTTTCAATAGGGAGATCTTCTCATTAACAAAAGTTAATTTAGTTCACAGTAATGAAGGCAACCGCAGCTCATTTCAATTACGTAGATTGTAGTTTTGACGCCAGAACAGGCAACAAGCCATTTTTCTGACCTAATTATACAAATATTTTCTCAGTTATTTCATGCTGATGGAAAGAAAAACATAAAGGAATCGCCAATAAAACCGGGAGTAAAACCCTCTAATACACCTTGGATACGTCTGGCGCATATACCCTTCTCTTTCTTAAAAATGGAGAATCCCGAGCCATACATACAGTGGAATTTTTAAAATATATAATTATGTGTACCTAATTAAAAGTTACAAACCATACAGCTATACGGTACAACATAACAAAGAAATCACCAAAACTTTGAATGGTCATCGAATTAAAATCAAACGAAATATACCAGTTTTTCGTGTCAAACAGACATAGATAATAGGCAGGGCTCGCTTTCCATGGCGTATCCAGGTCACAATAACACGAGTCTATCGCTAAGTGAAATTAAACACGGCCCTGGGACGCCGCGCTACGGAAATGCATGCAACTCGATAGGTTGTTAGGGAGAAAACAAACTTGTCAGTGTCACCCATAATTATAACTACACTATAACTAGTATTGCAGCGATACTTAAGCAAAGCTCCGTTTGTGATGTCGTTGTAAATGCATTATGACACTAACTAATACACAGCTAACTTAGTGGTGAGGAGAAAATAGTAGTAATTACTATGTATTAACAGTAATAATAATATAATAATTTTTAACTAAATACTCAATAATAATAAATATATCACTGCTTTTCAAGTTAGGCATTTATTAATTTATCAAGAAGGATTATGATTTTTTAACTTATAAGACAAAGCATTGCTGAACACACTGATGTTTCCGTATGCGGTATATTTTGTTAAAATAACGTAAATAAAAGTAAACAATTATCTTAAAGTTCATCTATCAATCTAAAAGGATATCATCAGTACAGTAAACGGTTTTATCGCTAACTACGATCTCATTAGCCAACTGCTGGATGGACAGTTACCATTAAAAATCTTTGTTTTGTGTATCCGTTCTCTTTTCTTTCTTCTTCCAATTATTTGAGATCGCCAGTATAAAATGTCACACTGTCACACACTTATCACATTTCTTCCTTCGTTGAAAACTCTTTCACAGTACAGGCTATCCGTTTATGGAACTCAATGCCACTGAACATCGGACAAGCTAAGTCAGTATCCTCTTTTAAAATCGTAGTTTTGAATTATTTTTGGTCCTCACAGATGTAATAGTGCTGCTTATTCTGTATGTATTATGATATACACTGTGTTTATATAGTATAAAATAAAGATTTTTATTTACTTATGTCATATATTTTGAATGTTTTATATTATTTATTGTCTACACCGCCACTGTCAGGTTTTATAATTTCCTTAGTTTAAAGAGTTTCTTGGAAGAGATCGCTTTAAGCGATAAAGCCGCCCTTTGTTCAACATTTATTGTATCTAGTTTGTATATAGTTTTAATGTTGAGGAACAATTAAATGTTTTCATTCATTCATGTCTTTTTACTCCTCTATTCTATTATAAGTCTGTCATGTGTCTGTTGGTCTGTATATCCATAACTTTTTGTATATATATTATTAGTTGAGCTAGTTTAGTTCTTATTTCTTTCTAATATAATATGATGCAATAATGTGTTTGTGTAGCAATACTATGATCATACTACTTACTTAATAACTCTGTTAAGGTTGTGTCGACTAGATTGCTCCTGAATGATAAGACCGTCGATTGCTTATTACAAGCTGTAACTTAATTTTTATATTTCTTATAAATTGTTTGGTAAATAAACACATCTATCTATTAGTAATCCGAAACTAAGGCTGGGGTGCACCGACTTATAATATATATAACTTATGGATAAAATAAATTAATCGCTAAAAATGTATGCATAAACAGTGATTAATTTATTTTAACCGCCAGTTAAATTCGGTGCACACCAGCATAAATGTACATGACAATTTCTGATTTTTATGCAAGGTCTACACGACAGGGATAATTTTTGTGAATTTATCTAGGTTTAAGTTTGGCCACTATCTCACCTGATGATGACGCGGTATAGGGTGGAGCATGCATACCTAGAAGATATCTGACACACATACGTCACGAATGTGTATAAACCGTACATACATAGATGTATTTTTTTGTCAGTCCAATGTGTTGAGCAAGTACCTATGTTATCGTAATATGGGACTGCCCTAATAATGAAAGTTTGTTTGTCGTATGAACGAATAGTTCCACGATAGATGAGAGGCTAATTGAGTAGTTCTTCATCAAAGTATAAATGTTTATTGCGGGTATCATTCAAATATAACGGTTAAACTAACATTTAACTTGTAAATGCGTTTTGGGTCGATTTGTCTATTGAATAACTTCAAAGTTAACCTAATTTTAATAATGCATCTATTAGATACGGTATCTTTAAAATATATTTATATATTATAAACGGCATTAGATTTTGGGTAAGTTTCTCACATCTAAGCAAATGTATACTTATTTTTATAAAATACATAGTCTTTTATTATAGGTCAAACACATCCAAATGACAGCCGCAACATGGATAACCCCTGAAGAGTTATTCCCGATTCAATCCAACACGTCACAACACACCAATATATCTTTCCCAATTCAATCCATTTCGATTTTCGTTTCAACCCACGACAATATTTTCATTTTTCATTTCCAAATCAACCTAATCTATTCCTAAATCAACCCATTTTAAAACTAGCATAAAAAATCAGAGATTTTGTGTACGGTCTTACCAAAATTCAATTGAAAAATCTTTACACAGTAATAACATACATATGCGGTACTTTTTATCCCGGAAATCCTGTGTAAATTTTCTTGGGAATAATTTAAAGTTATCGTGTTTAAATAATTTTTAGAATCCAATTCATTGATTAATAGAAAATTTTTGAAATAAAAATGTTATTTTTTTATCCTGGAAATGCCACAGGAATTTTTGCGGGAGCGGTTTGTGTGGTTATTATGCATAAAACTTATCTGATTCGGATCTAATTGATACTAAAATAATTAACTATTTATCTATAATATTTCAAAATTAAATATACACTTTAGGTACGTCTACTTCAGTAAGTATCATTACTTAGGAATGGCAACTAAAGCCGATCATTAAGTCCACGTATTGCAGTCACAAAATAATAGCTATGTGTTAAACTTGAGTAATATGATGTCGTCAACGCAATTTACGTTCTCTTTAAACGTACATGCACGTAAACTATCGAAGTATTGAAAGGGCCAAGAGAAACGTTACGCAGCTTCCGAATATTCTTGCGAAAGTTCTTTACTTTTAGCGGTGACCGGGATAAAATAATATTGTTTACAATCAAAAAACATGAAGACAGCACAGACAGGTTCTGTTACTTTCTACAACCTTTTTACGTGTAATAATAATGGTATTTAATAGCCATCATATGAATATATTACTACATAAGCGTGCCAATAGTGAACCTAAATCTCTCGTTTTTAGGAGAACGAACTAACCGTCTTTAGGCCCTGAAGGAGCCTAAACAGCTAATTTTCACAGATTCGTATTATGGACCTGACAACTATCAAAAATAAAGTGGTTAGATACAGATAAACCGTATGCTATGTATAGACCATTGATGTAGCAATAATTGTTACATCAATGGTATAGACACGTATGAATTTCACTAAGCGATTCTCCAAAGGCGACCACTTTAGGCTCTCTGGTGAAAAGGATAACATAGAAGTATGTTAGTGGGTACTTCGGCGATTAGCCGGTAGCCCATACACTACCTAAAGGCTATGTCTCAACACTGAGGTGAGGAGACGATCGAGCCCATATAATTTGTTAATGTACTGTCGGCGCGTAGTATGTAGATTTAAAAACAAAGACGTAACAAATAAAGATTTTGCAAATAATAAATCAAAAGGCCGCCGGAAAAAGTGGACTTTACAGGATTAAACATCATATCGATTTTCTTGGCGAAACTCGGAGAAAATAAAGATACCGGTCCATGAACCCACTTATATTATTACCAAAATATTATACAGGACACAAGATGAAGTGGAGAATGAAGAACTAAATATAGTACAATAACTCCCGAGAAAGAAGTACCGCTTTTATTTCACGAAGGCAAATCTACTTGAGACTGCCTATCGCTGGTAACATAGTGAGGTAGTCCAGGATTCGCCACGTTTGAGTGGTAATAACAACTACGAAGAAATTCTATAATCACCAGTGTCTGAGGTTACGGTTCTAAATTAAACTTAACGGTTCATATTCCCCGGCCTGAGTACGAATACAAATGACTACAACATCCTGCTTTTAGCAAAAAAATAATAATTTGAAAGTTAACTAAATGTCTACAAAAGCAATTTAACATTCTGTAAATAATTTGGTACAATCGTTAGGGAAATGCCAAAAATATTCAATAATCTTGAAAGCTACTAGGATGAATAACCATCAAGCCTTTTCATCTGGCCAAATCAATATATCAGTCTTATATTAAATCATTTGCTTTATTGGGAATTCGGCACACGTCCCAATAAGTAAAAGCTCGTGGTCTTATAGATATGCAGTGATGCATAAAGTGGGCTAACGCGTGCCGGGAACATTCGGCTCTTCGGCAGAGCCATAACTTGACAGAGGGTGGTCGCGCGTGAATATTACTGGTACATATAGTCGACGGCAAGCAATTGTCGCATCCCTTTTGACCGTGAATAAATAATTTTGAATATATCGTTAAGTATACTTGTTAACGCCCGATTGTTTGGTCATCTGCTAGTTTTAGTTATTGTTCTAAGGATCGATGACCTTACCGATCACATCTTAGATTAATATCTCTATAAATATCGCATAACTTCGCATAATTATATTGTAGCTTTGAACACTTGCCTGCTGCAAACATGTCCGCCATATGACTGCCCAGTTGATTTACTTAATCGAAAGAATGGAGAAAGATGAGATAATTAACAAGAAGACATGCTGCCCATGCTGCATGCATGCCCGAACATTCCACATCGACTGTAGCGTGGACATTGTAACAACTTTTATTTTGTAAGCCCTTTCCTTAGACCGTTTTCAATAAGCTATCTATCCGTCACTTAAGTTACTAAAGATAGACAAATCTATCCTTTTGTCTAGCTTTACAAAAACCTATCCACGGATAGCATTTCCTATCGAAAACAGCTATCTACCGAACGGAGGACGGATACCTTACTAGAGATAGGAACGGTCATACGTGTCACGCTTACTTGCGTTTCAAGTTACTCTCCGATCGACCTTGGCACAGTAATTCTTTGCTTAAGTGATCATATCCGCAGAAGACCAGCACGCTCCCGTCTTATATATCGACATGTAGGTAAAGACTGAATTAAGCCTGAAGAGTGTCACCCGCGGCCGTGCAACCTATGGTCTACAGCGACCAGCAGTTGATATACACCCTCCAACGCCACCTATTGTTTTATATATGGGACTTACTGACTAGACTATTAGATTAAATTCACTTCAACAAACAAAATGTGTGTCGTCTAAGTCACGAGCACATGTAACCGTATATGTACACGTATTGATTTGGCGGACATATCTATACGGTCAGAGAAAGTGATAAACTTATAAGAAGCCCGATGAAAGTTTATAATAAAATATTTATTTATACATACATTGGATGACAGAGTTTTTGAACGTTATATTACCTATTTCTGAGAAGAGACCATCTAATAGTGGAACTGCGAAATCCCATACATTTTTCTAAGAATACACATTTATGATTTAAACTTAACTACATATTTAAATCAGAAAGGTAGCGGTATTTGATATATTTATTATAACCTTTAAGATCATCGTAACTTTGTGGCTAAGCCATTGGTATCACATTCAGATGACGTGCATTCGAATTGTGGTCGGAAAGTATCTACCGCACACCGTCATCATCAGCAGGTGCTGGTTATGAGAGTGCATAATAGATATTAGAAAACCTTCATATCAAGATTATGAACATATCTATTATAAACACCTAATATAATAACATCAATTCATACGCATCCCATTGCTGGGTTCGGGTCTTCATATTTTAGTGGAACAGACAGTAAATTCGCTTCGCTACTCCAAAGCGGATGATTGATGATATTGGTGTAGGTGATGAATACAATGGAAATCTGGATTGCTACCTGCATATTATTATATTATAAATAAAGATAATACGCATATTAAATCAGAAAAACTGCTTTAACTGTGCATATATTCGGGACTGGATCCTAACCCACATTTACAAAAAACTATATGTTTTCTATACTATACCTACTAATGCTTTTGGCCTACAGATTACTAAATTACTATGAACAAAAATTATATCAACTTACATAAGTTACTACCTATTTAAATACAAAATGAATACTGAGCAAAAACTCTAACCATTTTTGGGTTTTGAAGTAGCCTCTTCACGCATAAAAGGCGTATTGTCAAATCAATTACAAGGCACACAATCGAGCAGACGACAATACCCAAGGACGGTTCCATAGAAACACCTTTTATTCACCAAGCCGAGGCATCTTTTGTACGAACCTTGGTTTATCTGTCAATTGGAAATAATATTCATTTCCAAACCAATAGCCAATAATTATTATATAGTGTGATCAGTAATACGATATAATATTAACGCAGTATGCATTGAAAGTTGATAAATGTTTAATTCTGTTATTTTCTTACATTTTAAGTCACAGTTATCGGTTACATAAATAAGTACAGAGATAAGTCTGTCAGCATGTTTACTCAAGCCATTCTTCTTCTTCCTGGTCCGTATAAAGCGAGATAGATGACACTTTGTGGACAGATGCACGATATATAGCTTTCCTCAAAGGTTTAGTAGAGAAAATATCAAATTATAAGATTTACTTATATTATACCAGTGTCAGTTAATGATTTTTAACATAAAAAATCTCAATTTTCGTTTTGATATATCTGTTGTCTGTAGTTATGTTACATCTTCAACTGATTAAAAAAGGCTTTATCTCTTTATGTTTAATTTATTAAATAATACACAGAATCAAGTACCTAACTAAAGTCGAACCCGAGCCAGATCATTCTTCTCTCTTTGATATTTTTTTGTTATTTAAATTATTTTGGACTAAATCAAAAATTTTAAATAACCTTTTAAGAATTTAAATTTTTGGTTAATTTGGTGTATTTTTTTTATTTAAAATAATAAAGCAAACGACAGCAATGTGTAAAGAATAATCTATAGCGTCTCTAGTTACCTAATAAGAAGTATTATTTAATTGTTATCCTTAATAATTTTCCATGTCAGTACATACATTAGACTTAAAATAATATAACACATACCTTCATTCGATAAGTATAGAACTAATACTTATCTAAGGAGCATACAATAGCCAGGAATAGTTAAGGTTGTATTATTGAAAATAAGTATTACATTAAGAAAAATATAAGGGACGTAAATTAAAAAATTCTAGCTTTATTTTACATCTTAATTCAAAAGTGTATTGGGGTTTTTACGCCCATTTCTTTAAACCACTCCATAGACCAGGTGAGACGTAGTGCTTTGCTTACGAATCAGAACAAAGCCGACAGTGTTCTGCAAATCAAACAAAAAGGCACAAAGCTCACACTGTTTAATTTAACATCCGTACCATTACTTGCAGTATAAAATTACATTTAGTAGGCTCAGTGCCGCGTTTAAATATAGCCTGTATAATGAACAGGCGTGATCGAGTAAATAAATAGTAAATGGTGAATAATAATACCTGTCACGTGGGTCGAACATTCAAGGATGAATATTATGAGCCTTATTCACTAGATGCCTTTGAAACTGGACTTACCTAAAACAAAGGAAATATATTGTCAGCAAACTCAAATATTTATTGTACAAAATACTTACGCTAATTGAAGCTTTTGTAACAGAAGCTTTTGTAAGTAAACGTCAGACTTTTGCTATAAATATTGATTAATTTAAGGGTTCCGTAGTAAAAACGATTTTTTATGCATTCAATAGATCTGTGTTTTCTGTTAAAGTTACAAAATTAGAAAAATATGGGAAAAGAAATAATATATTCATAGGTACATAGAATAGGCAATCACCCAGTAAAAATATCATGATATTACATGCTTGCTAAATGCCAAGGTCATTCATGTCTCGCTTTTTGACGTTAATTACATTAAAACATGTGTCTCTCTAGCATTTGAACTATGCGATAAGGTGGAAATCAAAATATTAAAACCTAAAAACACTTACAAAAAGAATTGATTTGTACAAGATATATGGAATAATTATTGAAATATAAAGTATTTTCAGACGAAAATCTTGTAACCAAAAGAATATTAAATTGATAGTTAGAAGTGTAAACCAAAAAGGACGGAGTGTATGAAGATTGACATAAAGATTTGTCGTATGACAGAGGAGATATACCAAAATCACGCAGAATAAAAGAGTATGAAAGGAAAAGACATATTGTATCGATACAAAAATGTGAAAGATAACAGAATTTCTTTTTGATATATGGATTACGTTTCAAAAAGAAAGAACGATAGACTTTCGTCAGTCATACTGTACACTTCACTAAACATATTTGAACACGTACTTGACCGGTCCTCTGTTACTATTATTTACTTTACTCCCCATTTGAGATTGGAAGTAATTAAAACGGAATCGTTCGTGAGCCGTCAGAGCTGGACATCAATTTATATTTACAAGCTATGACCACCCCGATAAGTCATTGTATTGCACTCCATGCCAGTCACTCGAGCGGACGTGACTAGGGGAATTCAATCTAGAGATATATTGTCCATTTTGATGACTCTTTGTTTACCGCTTTCCGTTATTTTGTGAAAATAACTTTCAAAGGAAATTATGGCCACATTTTCGTATATTGGACAAAGAATTTTAATTTCCAAACTGTTAATTATTATATCAGCACATAAGTCGTAGATCGGCGGCAAACACAGTCGTGTCCGATTCCAATGCCATGGAATCGAATTCTTGCCGAAGCACAGTTTTTCTTGTATACTATACATATTGCTACACTCATCTAGTAATAATTGGCAGATGTTGACGTGAAGTAAAATGTGGTGATGAAAGCTGTTCTCCTGTTGAAATGGAAAGGCCTGAGACTAGCAATAAGGCGTTTATGGACTGCTATTAATTAAGGATTTCCACGTGGGTTGCCCGTATTGTATATCAGAAATTTCGAAGAACTAAAGCCGCGTGGAAAATCTTAGTAAACATACAAACAAAAATCTTAATAAATATTAATGAGAATTAAATACCAGTTTCCTAATTTAAAGTAAATGTAGAAGCTGATACATTAGATAGCTCTTCGGCCTAAGTATAGAGACCGTAATAAATCGCGTTATCTAAACGAAACTCATAAAGAGCTACCACTTCCATAGCTTGGGATAGCTTTATTAAAAGGCTTTTAGAGTAATTAAAGATGTTCAACCGTGTATACCTGTTGAGATTATTCGATCGCGATGTAAACCAGAAATAGTTTAGCTCACGGCCGGGGTCGTAGTAAATTTGACTGTCGTTTACATGCCCATGAGGGGAACAATGGAATGGTGTTAAACACGCAGCGAAGGGATCAGAAATAACGTGAACAGACAACCGGAAAAAATAAAACAACACCTTCTTTGTATCGGCCTTTAGTTATTTACCTAGAACGGATTAAGTATTCCATGAAGAAGATTTATTTTTACCTACGAGGTTATCTGATTTAACGATACCAAGCTCTGTCTTATTTTAATACGTCCGTGATGAAGGGGTTATTGTTGATTAGTTCTAAATTTACTCCACGTTATACTAAAGCTTTATACCTTCATACCAGAAAAACTCTATAACTGTGCTTTCTAATATGACGTAGGTACTTGCGAATATGACACTATAAGTAAATTCTGAGGCAAAGTTTGCATAAAAGAGCATGCGCTAAAATATTTTAATATCAAGATATCATATTAAGTATTAGTTGTTTTAAAGCCATGGCAGTGTAATGGCTAGCGCACGCGTCCCAATCTCAAAGGGCGTGGGTTCGAATCCTAGCTGGGATGCATGCACTTCTTAGGCAATTTTTCGACCTAATGGTCATATTGTTTTATTACTTGTCGTACGTATTATTATACGGAGGAAAACATCGTGATGAAACTTGCATATCGAGATTACTAATGTGATAAACCTACCAAGCGGCCTTAGACAGTGGGAGACCCGAGCCCAGCAATGGGACGTTTATGGGGTGTTATTACATAACCATATTTTTATTTAACTTGTTAGAATTATAAAGCCAGACTCGTGCGTAGTTAAGCTCTACATAACCTAAGCGATTGTAAATTTTTATCACATGGTAACAAGTATTATATACTATTTGATTTGATTATTAACTAACATAACTACACATTACAAGAGAAACCTTACAGAATTAAAGTAATAAGCATTTATTTTTATTATAGGATACAGTATACGCACAGTCCATATGAACTTTAAACGTATTAAGTGCTATTCACATAAATATATCTTTCATTTACAACTTGCGATATTATAAAAGAAGATATAAACTTTCCTAATACATTGGAACTCTTATATTTAGGAGGACCAATCGCCAATTAGCATTAGCTCTATTCGCCTCCTAATTTTTAACTTTCCAATTAATATACTGAGATAAATTGTGAATCATACACCAATAGAACATATAAATATGAAAGTTACTGTTTGGATGTTTGTCGGTTTCTTTTCAACGGCGATGGCAATGAAATAACGAAATAATATAATAGTTCCAATGTATTAGGAAAGTTTATATCTTCTTTTGTAATATCGCAGGTCGTAAATGAAAGATATATTTATGTGAATAGTACTTAATACGTTTAAAGTTCATATGGACTGTGCGTATACTGTATCCTATAATAAAAATAACTTAGCAACGAGAAAACAGAAAAAAATGTAGCGATAGGTACATTTACAGACAATTAAGACCAATAAACAAAAAGTTAATGAAACTTTATCTTGTCACAATGGATATTTTTGGACCGCTTCAATTAATTTCGTGGATAAATTGAGTCAAAATGGATACTAAAAGCAAGTCAATTAACTTTTATATTTAACATGCCGCCTCCGCACCAGTTTCAATTACGTACTGCACGGGTATGTAGCTTTTAAAAGGGTTTGTTTAAAGCCTTCGTGGATATAATTGCACACTTATTTCTTCCACTAGAGCTTTTATGTAATGTTTAGTGGACAGAGAAATCACCAACATTCATTTTATTGCCAATAACTTGAGATTACCGTTATGTTTCATTTAGCTACATCGGTTGGATATAAGGTATACATTGCACATACGGGTTTTATTTATATTTTACATACCTATATCGTTTGTAAGGAGCTAGTCATACGAAATACATAAATGTTAACCTTGATTATATATTATTTTTTATAACAATCATGATTGTCAAGTAGATGCTAGAGGTGATTGATATTATAAAAAGAGTCCATATTTTATAGATTAACAGTATTAGTCATTTGAGTAAGAGTAAGTTTGTAGGCTTCTTAGACCTTAATTCTACCTATTTTGTCAGTGCAGGAACGAAAAAAAACATAAAAAACCTGACCAATAGTGCCGGATCACAACTTAAGGCTGTTTTGACGGCATACAATAGACGAGGAGTGGTAGCTATTCAGATGGCCAAATACCCTACGTGCTGCGTGAGTTCAGCAGACAGGGAGACAGACCACCTGATGGAAAGCGGTAACCATCGCCTATGGACATTATTAACAACAAAGGTGCTACCAATGTTCTGTCACTCTCTAAAGAGAGACCGGAACCTGGACACTAGTGCCGGAACACAACTCAAGGCTGTCATGTCGGCATACTCTGGACCAGGGGTAGCCATCTAAACGGGCAAATACCCCACCACCTGGCTATATGTTGTTTTTTTCGCCTCTTACGACAGGCCGCCGGGCCGGAGGATATTGTCTTCTTTCTCCGTTCCTGCACAGATATATCTCTTCGAAACAATCCATTATTTATTTTGAGGAAGCGACCAGAAATTATTTTGTATTGAAAAGTCAGTTAAGTAAGTACCTTAATTAAACATTCATGATAAACGATGAAACAGAAGGCCATTAACTCCCATTTTCGTAAGAATTGATTGACATATCGAATTCCAGTATCAACATGGTTACTCGTTTCCTTTCAATCGAAAGTTACTTCCAAACAAAGATATTAATTACATGAAACGAAATTTTTAACATCACCTTGACAGCAATTTTAACGGCACTTGGTTTATACGTATCGTACCTGAAATATATAAATTGATGTCGAAATATTTTTGATCGCCTTATACAGCACATCATTATGATACACAAGAAAGTTTCATCAATCAATTTTTCTCCAGCTTTAGAATCATCTTTTGCTTCTAAGATTTAGTAGCCCGTTCCTTTATCTCAGTAACTGCATAGAAAAGTTACTATAGGTTAAAATTTGACATACGCTATATACAAGTAATTTGAAAATTCAACCGATTGTAAGTCAATTAATAGTATAATATAGGAACTAGCCATTTGTAGTTAGAGCACGCGTCTAAAACTCAAAGGGCGCGGGTTCGATTGGTGGCCGAAAAATATGCGCCAGATGGAGAGGTCAGAGAAGACCTAATATAACTTTTATTGAAATGAAATGTAATTTATTTACATAATGAGTACAGGGAACATAAAATAATTAAACAATACGATGACAATTCTGTAAGACGGTCCAAAGTTAGCTCTGGTGCTCGCAATAGGTCCCAACAGAGCCTGTTTGGAGGGCCTCAGTGGAGTTTGCTTCGGTTTTGAAACTCTTTTTCTTATTCTATTATTACCACATGCTATGCTAAAGGAAAACATCGTAATGAAATATGTACATCACTATAAAATATGTGACATACCCACCAACCCGCTTCCTACTGTTCTGTTACCTATAAATGCGAGAACTGAGCCCAGTAGTGGAACATTTATGAGCTGTCATTATGATATACATTTTAATCAATAAGCAAAAATGCAATCGTATCGAAGTCCCCATAAGCATGTTAATTACACGCATCGTCGTGCAGAACAGAAGGACATACAGGTGTTATAAAAGGACTGGTTTTACGAGTACTGTGCTTTTTGAAAAAAAATACTAACAGAGAAATTATCATACCATTTGGTAGAACAGGCCATCTTGTCTATAGTTGCGTATTGCACTGCACCTACAGAAGTCGTAGTAGCTTAATGAGTATCGATCTCAAGATACGTAAGTTTGAATTCATCGCGGGAAGCATACACCATTTAGGCTAGTGTGCACCGACATTTAACCAGTGGGTAAAATACAATAATCACCGATTAGACATATATTTTTAGCGATTATTTTATGTTAACCATTGGTTAAATGTCGGTGCACACCAGCCTTAGACAATTAACTCATGCTAACGGTGAAAAACATCACACAACACTAAAAATCTCCTAAACCATACTAGAAAGTGGCACTGATAATGCTTCTCTCAATTTTTATTATTCAAAGCTTATATTGGGCCAAACCAATAAATAAATAAAAAATCTTATCCAGGTTCAATTTTTTGCTTGGTTGATTTATGCCTTGACAGTTGTTTCAATATAGTACTATGGAACTTTAGAAAGGTTTCCATAACGTAAATTGACTTAAAAATATGATCTTCAATATTCATAAAGCACCAATTCAAACAGATATCTACACTGAATATATTATTATGGACATTGTCAATGTATTATTTATGCTACAAGAAAAGCAGAACGGCAAGAGAGCAAACTGGTCAAGTCGTCACCCACGCGAATTCCGCGCAGGGCAAACGTCAGACCGCCGTCCAGCCGCGATGCAACCGAGAAAAGTTACATCTGCCCTTAATTCCTGCTATATCTGGGATAATGTTAGTGACTATGACCTAATGAGTCTTGTTTATTGCGTTAAAATGACACCGTTAATGGTTAGCTACATTGGTATTACAGGTACAAACATTATTTGTCAATGTTTAATGTCAAAAACAATTAATATCAAAAACGCTTCACAACTAACGCATTAAGCCCATTGCTACATCTGTGTGAAACGGACACTAACACTAACATTATCGGCGAATAATTGTTTTAGGGCAGATAAATACGTAAATCGTACGTAGAAATGTATGTACGTGCATAACTTGAGAACGACTTTACCGATTTCAAGGTCATTTTTGTGTGTCCTTGAGTGGGATCATTCCCGAGTGATTTAGATTCACAATTGGAAGCGGTAGGTTACCCCGGAATCGGTTTCTAGGATCCTCTTAATTTACTGGACCGAATTTGATGGTTTTTTTGCGTGACTATTGCCCGCATGGTTTAAATTCACAATTAAAACTGGTGGCGCTGGAATCGGGTCCTAGATTTTTTATATTTTCAGGCCAAGACAACGTCTGCTGGGACCACTACAATATTATATATAAGCCAAAAAGGATTTTCGTTTTTAAACATTAGGGGCTTAATAGGCCTCGTATCATCAGAATTATAATTTTAGTACAGAGACTGAGACACCCCATAGCGCAGGAATCGGATGTACAGTGGCGCTGTGAACGTGTTAAAATACATAAAATTCCTTCATATATTTTTTTCTTTTTTTATTGCTGGAGTTCAGCAGACAGTCGGCCCACTCAATGCAAAGCGGTTAACATCGCCTAAGGACATTTGCAACACCAAAGGTGCTACAAATGCGCTGCTGCTCTCTTGAGGGAGACTGAAACCTGGTCACTGATGCCGGAACACAACTCAAAGTTGTTATCGCGACATACTTTAGACCAGGACTGGTAGCCATCCAGTCGGGCAAATGCCCTACCACCTGGCTGTGGGTTGTTTTGCAGCCTCTTACGGCAGGCCGCCCAGCCGCAGGAAATAGTATTCTTTGTCCGTTCCTGCACACATAAAGGGTTTGTTTACTTGGTAAATTAAAAATAGAACTGTATGTTCCTAAATGTACTATATTTAATGTAAGCGAATAATATTCTGCGGAAGAGCATGTCGTGAGGTCGGTATTCAAATGAAGTTTGCTCCAACTGGACATGCAACTTAATTGAAATGTATTATGTAAATAATATGTTATGCACATAAATAAAACGGTTTGTTGAGTTCACGTTAATGTAATAGGTCAATGTACTCAAACTTCATTCGATTCAGCCAAAAATATTGCGATGAATATCTCAGTTAATAAAGTAGGGCAAAAGATAATGCTCTAATATTTCAAACTCCTGTCGATTAGGAAATTTAATAAATGTTTAAATATGTTTCGATACCGCAATTCAATTTCAATCTTCTTTACCAAGCTTTTTGAGTATTCATACAAATTACTTTATTAAACCTAGTATTTGTTCAAAACACATTTAAAGAAGACTACGATATATATAATAATAATGAAGTAAGAATGCTGGGGGTATGTTGTGCCACCTCCTTTAACAGTAGTTCAGATTGCTTTGGAAGCGCAATGGAATGGAATGCGTGTATAACACTCATGACTGTAATAAGTAATTTGTAACATTACTTTTTTTGGTTTTACTCGAAATTATAATTTTTACTAACACACTAACAATGAAATAAACACCACTTTGGGGATAAACCGTTAATTTGGATCACAAAAGTACGAAAGTCTCTGAGTCCGTGTATTTGTCTCAAGGCAGATATCCAACTTTTAGAAATAAAAGTATCTCCTATATTGAAAGTACACTTATAATACATCGTGAACTTTGAATCCTTACACTGTGGAAACTAGATTTACTAAAGTCTTCAAAAGGACATGCTATATCTTATACTATATATAAAGCTGAAGAGTTTGTTCGATTGATTTATTGAACGCGCTAATCTCAGGACTGGTCTTATTTAAAAAATCTTTTAGTTTAGACAGCCCATTTATTGAGGAAGGCTATAAGGCTATAAGCACGCTAAGACAATAAGAGCGAAGCACGAATGAAGAATGTTTTAAAATCGGGGAGTTTTGAAAACAAAACCCACGCGGACGATGTCGCGGGCACAGCTAATTTGATATAAATTCGTTCCTTCTCAACGTTGTGAAGAAAAAACAAAATATTCTTTATTAGAAACTTAACTTTATACGTAAGTATTAATTTTATGTTTTTATTATTAGAATGTTTTCCTGATTAATCAATAAGTCCTTAGCCACATATCCAATCTTCAGGTTATCTTTCAAAAAATCCACCCGTCTCATTTTCATTTTAATATTACTCTTACATCCTTAACTTCCAGTTTAACGTTCTTTTTACCTTTTACCAATGATTTTCATATCTCCTCGTTACATGCCCAAATCGCATCGTCATCTTCTATTAAATGTACTCTTGTGTCACTGTAGTAATTTTCTGGTAACAGCATCCATCTCAACGTTTTCATATCAGCGCAGTAACAATACTTTAATTTTGCACTTTTAATTTAATTTGGGGGGTATTGTGTCATATTATGTCAACATTATTTTGACATAATATGACATAATACCCCCCATTTGTATTTTCTAACAAAATACGAACTTATGCGACGATCTGAAGATCTTTAATAGGCTAAGTTTGATGACACTTATCCACGTCAAGTTTGTATTGAAATATTAAGGAAAATCTATAATTAAAGTCCTTACAAATAATTTGTTCAAATAACAATTTTCTAACAATTCCAAACATTTCATGCGGATTCCGCAAATGATTCAATGTACTTTAATAAATTATTTACAATTTCGTAGTTGTTGTTGTGATCTCATCTTTGGTTCCAGATGGCGGATAATCATGTTTCCAAGAATAACTCTGTTAATGGATCACAACATGGAAAACATAATTACTATACATTAGTCACTCATAAGTAATAATTTAATAAATAAGTGAATCATGTTTAACTTTTCAAAAGCAGATTATAGGTAAAACTACGTGAGGTCTATACCCAATTTAAGAACTATGCACCTACCTACCTCGGAATACTAAGAATCATCCAGCAGAATAACTGAAAAAATCTTAAAGCTTACATGTATAGATGATGTCAGAGATTATTCTTCTTCCACTTAATGAATGTATAGTAAATACCACTAAAACTTTCAATCAATGTTAATTAATTAAAATGAGGTCGTATATAAAAAAAACATTAGTTTTACTTATATTCTTTTGTCTTGTCATGTCTATTTTGTAATTGTGTAGTATTAAGTTTTTTAAATATTTTTATATCGTTGGGCTCTTTTAAATCTCAAAAAAGACCACTGCCGTTCCTCAATATTCTACAATTTCAAATATTGTTCAGACCAGATCAGTTAAAATTAAGTTTCAATAGAGTCAAAACTAAACTAATAATTTTTCAATAATTGTATACATATAAATAATCGAGTGAGCAGTCAAATCAGAGACAATTAAATACTTTTTATAATTTACAACAATCGCAGCCTTTTTACAGACTTTATACGAGCGTGCAAACTTATATCGTCACAAGTTTTTAGTACATGTAAACGGAGACAAATACTACAATCATTATTGTCTATCGTGATATTCTAACAGTAAGCTGGTAAGATCTTATTCTAGCGCCTGATCTTTTATATGGAAATAATTTTAGAAAGAATTTATGGTATAATAATGAATCGTATATGAGTGACGAAGCGCGAACATTAATTTGGCTGATAATTCTGTGGCATCGGTCTGGCTTTTACCTGGACATATTTTAAAAAGCCCTAAAGGTAAAGTTAATTGTTAAAGATAATAGCGAGAGAGAGAGAGAGAGATAACACTTTATTGCACACGAAAATATACAATTACAAAAACAGCCCATATTTACAATATTTTGAATATAGTACAAAGCAGTTATGAATATTATTTTATATTTCTCTTCTGTTCCCTTAAGCGTTTAATTAAATCCGGTCTCATAAAATGACATCATACACGCATCATTGTGAATAACGAGGCGCCCTTATGCATAGTAATCTCTTAGCCGTAAACCGTAACCTTGAATCATCGGCAATTGTAATATATTTTTACCGCTATAATAAAGAGTACACACTTTTCCAGAAAAAAATCTATACTTTTCACGCACGACCACTTTACATAATTATTTTTTCTAATAAGGATTTATTCCCACGTATGTCCGATAGTGTTCCACGTAACAGACGCGATAAAATAGGCTTTGCACGCATCCGTGCAAAACAGCTCTATTGCAGAAAAGCATAGTATGCATGGCACCAAAAATATACAATAAGATTCCAGAAAATATAAAATCGTTAAATACAAATTCTTTCAAATTTTATCTAAAAAAGTTGCTTGTTAATAAATGTTATTACACTATAAATGAATACATAAATGATAAAATGTAATACAACCTTACAATGATAATCATATTTAATTACCAATTACAAAATTATTTATATTGACTGTTATAATTATCTGACTATGGGACTATGGACGCTATTTATTTAATTTTAATTTTGACGTAATTATGATATTATTATAAATAATGTAAATTGTAGGTGCTAAATCTGCACGCCAATTTGGCAAAAACATGTGTAGCTAAATATAACTATTGTAACACCTTTTGAACATGTTTTTTGCAAGAAATTAATAAGAATTTAACAAAATTCAATTTCAGTTAGGTTTGCAACTTAAAAAAAACATTTCTTAAGAATGAAAATTATGTTACCTTCCTACCTAATTTTCAATGGTTACAATCGCTCAGATATTAAAATCAAATATTTAAATCCATATTGTAAATAATTATTATATTATTACACAGATATAGAACTAATTTATGTGTTAACTCAAAATTTAATTGAGAAGTATCATTTCTGCAATTATTAAACATATAGAACTTAAATATAGGTATTAAATTACGTTTAAAAATAAGTATTATTTGAGACGAGTTATCATCTCAAGTAAGTAACGTATGAACATTTTTTTGGAACAAGGGACTTAAATTTACTAATATAATTTTGTTTACAACAATATAATTTCTGTGCTCATGTATCAGCACTCTTAGATGCCAATCTAGACCTAACCATTCACAATTTATATTATGTTAATAAATTATTAATTGTTATCTGTTATCTTGTACAAACAAATAAATAATAAAACTTTAACATCGCGAAGACAAAAAATAATAGACGTAGAAGTTAATTCTAATAACATGTGACCAATTATAATGTACGGCCTCGATAAAGTTGTAGGAAAAACGAAGTGCCATTAGAAACACAGTTACGTCAAACACATAACATCGAACAAAAATGGTAAAAAGTCGAGAACTCGTCCGCTGTATATAGAGTAACGGGACAACTTGAAACCGGGACGAAACGCAGTCAATGGACGTGAAAAACTTTACTTCGCATTTAATTGGCGACATTGCTTCTATTAGTGATAACATGTTCATATCAATCATTTTATTTACTGTGAGAGATTAATGGTACAAATGTAGATATTGGTATTTCTTTTACTTTTCAGAATTGCATAGTCATTTTTGCAAATACTATCTGTTATGGTCTATACAATTCTTTCGCCAAATGACGTAGAGTGAATAGTGACCATATCTACTGAATCCTTTATTTTACACCAACTGATATGCAGTTTCCAATTTTTAAGAGAAGAAATTATTATTATCATCAAAATGGTGTGCAAAATGTATAAACATTGAAATTGATACAAATACAAACATTATTACAAAAAAAACATGTTTGTGTGAATGAAATAAACACGACTTTGAGATAAACCGTTAAAATTGGATCACAAAGTATCAAAAGTTTCTGAGACCGTTTATTTTTTATTTTAAAATCTAGACGTAAATAGTACTGTATATTTCTCGAAATGTCCATGCATAAATTACCTTATTACCTATGCACATTTTTTTATTGTTTCTTTGTTTAATTCCCTTTTTTTCTACCGTTATATGTGAATGCTTTTATTAATAGCTTCTTTTAATTTAGCTTCTTTCTAGTTATTATTGATGATAGCTGTTAGCCCCCAAATATTTTTTTTTAATGGCATGAGAATTAATTACCAAACTATTTTTTTATTTATCACTTAAACAGCATAGTTATTCAGTAAATAACTTGACGGCCTATATATCATCAATCTCAAGCTTTATATTTGATAACCACGATTAACTCGTCGTTTTACTAAGTTAAATAATAAAAGTACATTCTCTTAATTCTTTCGTTAAGATTATCTTATAAATCCCATGACTTCAATTTGCAACAAGAACCGTAAGTTTCAATAACTGTTTTTAAACGACCAAGTTGCGACTACATCTGTTAACTACTACGATTACTTAACAGGAACCACAATTTCAATCAACTGGTTTTTCATATTGACAATCAAGCATTCTTAACCTCAATCACGACTACTACACAGCGGTACTTATATCCACTAATTAAGAAGCGAAGAAACACACCGCACTCAGGAATCTTAAACACCGTTCAAATTAACTTACTTTACATAAAATCTGTTAATTAAAATTGAAAACTACTGCACTTTTTGTCTTTAATTAACAAACACTTATTATCACGCCTCTTTCCCATAGAGGTAGGCACAGACGATGGTTTTCCACTTGATTTTGCGTTCATGCACAATGTGATGTATGAAGACATCCATGAATCTCTTCATACTTACACGTTATCTATAGATGTATTTTAACAGATTTTAAAGATATAACAACATCAAGAATTCATCACGAAGCCTGGCCATTGTGAATATTATTGTGTGAAATCCGTCAATTTGCTTTGGTTTTACGATTTTATGGGACTATGAAAGTCTTACTTACTCGTGTGCTTCATAGCATCATGGGAGTAATTAAAGTTATACATAATTAACGTAATCAAATAAAATTATTTTCAGTCACGTGAAATTTAAAAAGCTTAATTGGAAGCAAAGTAAATTCATTATCCAACATTAATTACAGGTCGTTTGTGTTGAACGTAAACGAAGTGGAAGCAGGTTGTAGCTGCCATGGATAAATTAACCAGTTTCGCTGCTGGTCAATGTTTACTGCGTTTATGGGTATTTTGCAGATGGACAGCACAAGGAGCCTATGCTGACGTTTGTTTGTGTTGCAATTACATACGTTTAACCACTCTACGCAAAGATTTGTTACAGTAAGGTCTATATTGGTGAACAATAAGAAGATTAGACACAAAACTTCAACAGTGACCTTTTCCTTTGCATTTTAGGTTTCCATAGCTATGTTAGTAAACACGGGACCTTAATGAAATCGGCAAGTCTGTTTAGGTGTTCGTGTTTGTTCTTATGTGTAATATAATTTTTTTTAACTAATTCTATACGAATGAAAATTGGTGGCCTAATATAACTTAAGTCCTGAAAATTGTGCCAAAAGTTTTGAATTGTGAAGATTCCGAATAAATATATAAAGGTTAAAAAAACACTTTTTGTACAAAGTAATCTTGTGATATCTTACTACTTATTCACATGTCTTACCCATTGTAGTAATTTGACAGTACTTGCATGGAGTTATTCTCAAATGTTAACGGGTAGCATGGAAGAAGTATTATTTTTATGAGTTTAGGTTAGGGTTTTTATAGGGTAGGTTTTTTTATAAGGTAAGGTAAGGTCATAAGTAATTTTTGAGATATAAGAGTATATACTTTCGATTAAACGCTTTGTGGTTTGGTATCCAAATGACGAAACTAACGGACGATTGTAAATTCTACGAAACTTTCTAGTTCCTGGATAACCTCACATTAAGTCGGCGTCTGTGTAGGACTTCGTTACTACATTTATTTGCCATTATTTTTTTCGTCAAGTTGTGACATATATAAATGTAATATGTAACAATTTTTAACAAAAAATATTTTTCTAAGAAATGTAGTTACAAGGTTCTGCAGTAATGCCGACAACTTGCCCAATGTCCATAGTAAAGCTTTATTACTCTTATAAATTATTCAAATATAGTGACAAAGTGCACGACAATGTTGATCAGAAACTTCAATCAATATAATTATCAAAGAAAAAGTATTCAGAAACGTTTCTGTTTGAACAGTCTTAAATTAACTTGAGATAGGCCAAAGCAATAAACCTACAAACGACAAAGTACATTCACCCATATCTCTAGAGTAACGTAACTTTGTAGTAATCAACCGAGAACGATAAAATAAAAATAGAAATGACCCTGAACTTTTATATGTGACAAGTATTTTATTTTAATAGAACTAAAATTGAAATTAATTATATTAAAGGGTGACAATCTATATCTCTATAATATTATAAAATTCTAAACATGCCATGTCTATTGTCTATTGAAGCTATTTAAAAAAAATAGAATAGACTGTATAAACGATGAAGAACACGATGCAATTTTTTTTAGATTTCGTGTATGTTTGCCAGATTGCCTGTATGACGGTTTGTCTGTTTGTTCCGGGGTCATGTTAGAACTATCGATTTTAATGCGGTTTTCGGTGATCGACAGCAAATTCTTTAACACAAAATCAGCGGTAGTTTTTATTCTGGAAATCCCGCGGAAATAGTTTAAAATGACCGTATTTAAAAAAATCGAATTCATATGTGATTTTGCCACTGACCGGCAAATTTTATGTAATAAAATGTGTGATATGTTTTAACCCAGGAACCCCGCGGGAATTTTCCCGGAAGCAGTTTGTAGTTGTTAAGGTGCATACAAATTGGCTTATTCCAACACAGTTTTCATTAAAACGATAACTGCGGTACTTTTGAATTTCAAGTTATTTTCCGGTATTTATTTTATTAATGTTCCCTTAAAAAGCGTTAATTTACCATTCGTTTTCTAAACCGTCTTATGTAGTATTTTGCTACCTCTTTACCCGCGTACTCACCTGCACGCCGTGACTGTAACCATTGCAGTTACTGTAACCAATGATCATAGCGTGTACTACTTAACTCGCGAGTTGGATACGAGCAACAGGCGGTGTGCTCGCAACGGGTATGTGTGGAATTATATGTCCTACTAATATTAGTTTTCAGGTATTTTGTATAAATAAATCTGGCAATAATGATTACTAGGCACTACTGCCACAGTGATTGATGGCATCACGCCTTGATAAATCTTAAGAAATTCTTCAGTCTAATCTTGGAAATATTTTATCGTAGTGAAAAGAGAGTAAGACTCGTAATCCGAATCAGTGTAATATTATATCAGATAAGCATAACGCTATCTCACTACAATATTTGAGTTACGTGTTTGTTTGTCCGCAGGGTGACGCCAGACGTTATCCGAAATGTTGATACAGGAAATGGGGGATCAATTTATTTGTGCATCTGTTATAATACTTTTTAATAATTTCCGAATAATAATATTCTTCGTAATTAAATAAATATATATTTCTTCATAAATAAACAAAAACCAAATTCCTGCTATGTACCTTGATCTCTAGTATCTGAAGTAAATCAAAGATGGTTTTTAAAAAATATTACATTCAAGAATGTCAACTTTATTTATTAATACTACGGGACATTTTGGTGGATCAGGAGATACAAGTTTTACTCATTGAGGAAAAATTACGACGGATCAATTAAGATTGTATTTGCGACAAACAACTGGACAAAAAATGTTAAACTACAAGATGGATGGGTACAAATGTAAAGGTAGATCAAAAAAAGATGGATTGATTGTGTGAAGGAGGATATGATGATTTGTGGTGTGACAGAAGATGTATGTAAGAATAGAGGTGTGTCGTTATGCCGACCCCAATTAATTGGGTTAAGGTGAAAGAAAAAGAAAATAAGAAAGATTTGGGACAAAATGATGTTGTTTATCTAAAATCGATTCTGGAACTAGAGAAAACCAGAAACTGCAAACATCCTGAGTACAGCACTACCTCTAAGAATGGTGCAGATTTCAAAGTACTGAAATTTGGAATGGCCCATTAATAAAAGTCAGATATTACAAGAAGTAAAACTATTCAAGATAACTTTCAGTCCTCAATATCGCCATGGTTTCGCGTCGACTAATCAATTCTCGCAAATCTGATGGTAAGTAGCAAAATTTGTACCGCTATATATTATTCCTTCATACACATCTTGGAGTCACACAATAACACTGCGTCACTTTAAAATAATTGTTCAAAGCTTTTGATCAGTAATATTATGCTCATATAAAGATAAAATCAATTGAAAGAAATTTATCAGACCTTCGTATGGAATTTTCAATAGATGTGATTCCTCAGTAAATTTCTAAATGTACCATACACGTAAAGAATCAATTTAACATGTCACAATATTCAGGCCTATGCTTATTTCATAATTATTTTATAAGCAATTTAATCTTCGCACATTAACCTTCATTCCAAATCTTCCATAAAACCGTTTATAAACCGTTTATTGCGCGTTATATCCATCATTGCATCACCATCGCATTGCTATGTTAGATGTAGCACAATTAAATAAAAATAAGACAATAAAACGTAATTAGGAAATAATATATATAGCACGGCACTAAAATATTATTCCGTTGAAATACTCTCGCTTGTGGCTTTCCTGATATTTTTTGTTACAGAAGCGGTTACTGGAGTGACAGAGATGAAATTGAGATACATAATACCAAATCCAAAATGAGACCGAGTAATAGTAACTTGCTGACATGCTCAGGCCTACCAACTATACCAAACCGGCGTTCTTTCGCATCGCCGTAATGTCAGGATCTGGGTAACCGAAGATACTTCTGATGACTCTGACGGCGTTGGCTCATTGAACCTCTTTTCTTATAAAGATGTGCTGTGCCCTCTCCACGTACTTCACTAGAGGCATGTGTAGGAACACATTGAAGCGCCATCTCAGGGTCCTTTATGAGGGCGGTGAGATCTGAGAGAAAAGTAGTTTACCGATTTCAAAAGATTTCATAGATATATATCAAGCGGTTTATAGAAGCAACGGACAGTGATTAATTGACTTACACTTATTTTTATTTGTCGCAGCAACTTTACTTTTAATCTTGGTGAACAATAAAGTGTTTCTCATTCATTCATTCAGTTTCTTAAAAATCATTCAGGATTTTTAAATGTCACAACAATTTAGAAAATTAAATATTATTCGAATTTCAACCGTGAAAGTTTCATGAAGTAATCTTCATAAGTCTAGCGCCGATAACGGTACAATTACTGCTCCAAGGAGGTAATGTTTCCAGCCTTCTGAACATGCTAGCGACTAAACTTATTCTCAGTAGTTTCATTTATAATCTTACTAAAGATTTCCCCGCGGCCGGGCCGCGGGTCCCTACTAAATGCCTCTAGTTTAAAGAGCAAGCATTACATATGTGCAAAATTTCAGCAAACACGATCCAGTACTCCAGTAATTTTTTCATGAATGCTTAATACAAAGACAGACCAAATTACTATCGATTTTTTTACAGATGATTTGTTATACCTATAAACTGAGAAATGATTGGTCTCCCATACAAACTGTCATCCCCTATTTCAACCCGTTCTAGTATAGATAAATGTAGCAACCTGTGTGTCAAGCCTCGTCTATTATATGTTAGTACAAAAGTGGCAAAAATTACGAAAATAACTACAAAGATTAAAATAACATAAATACAATTAGGTACTAAAATGACTAAAATGGCTAAAATGACTTAAATGATTAAAATGACTGACGAAGATCACTAAAATGACTGAAATGACTGAAAATGATTTTATGGACAACTTAGCCGTGGACATTCTGTGAACAACAAGTATTTATCTTATTTTCGTCTATATTTTGCCACAATTTATGTTCGTGTTATTAAATTTCGTTTTGATCTTATACTGAAGGGGCATTTCAAAGCAAACTCCCTCATATCCTAGAAAAAATATTAGTTTTGGTATACGATGTCCATAAACGTTTTAAAAGCCCTTGTTACGGGTAATTGGAAGTGCACTTCATCTGTCTATCGGCTAACCTTTCGAGAGCCGGTTAACGTCCCAGCCCCCTATTAAGCCGGATTGACCTTTCCAATGTATCGGGCAGCGTGATTGTTTGGCTATGACTATGTTGGGATTTGGTAGGTCACCGAAACAAATAACAATATGTTTTGTGTGTAAGTATAACATTAAACACAAGTTTTTCATTGGAAGTCCAATTATGATACTTTATAATCAGTTTAGTTAAAAATAAACAATATCTGTATATGACTAATTGTTTTTTAACGAAGAATTGTAACCGCTTAGTAAAATGTACCTTTCGATCTGTTTCAAATACTCTCCCTAGTTTAGTATCAGTACAGATTTCACCCGGTGACTATATTTTACTTAAGAGTTATTTTAAAATTTGAATATTCATACTCGACACTGTCTAGATACAAAAATTGTGCAAAGTAATATTTAAAAAAGAAAATGAAAAATAAAAAAAGAGTTTTAAAAATAGTTACAGAAGAAAATTCGTGCCTTCATTGACTTTCCACGAGAATTCCCTTATATGTTTCAGGAGTTGTGTAATCTATCTAGCTTTTGATAGATAGTCTAAAAAGCGAGCAAATTTTGTTACATGACGGCACGCTTCTCGCCTACTTTTTCTAATTAATAATTCATACCATATTTCATAATAAACAGTACAATATCAAGGTTATGGAGAATGAACGTACAAACACCTATATAAGGTCACATTCATTACTTTACATTACAATGGATGAATAAATATAAAATAGGATCTTACTACTTGCTTGTTTTATTATGATCCAAACATATTAACTATATTTTTGCAAGTTCTTTTCATTATTTATGTTAACTTCTGAGTATCTGTAGCAATAACTACCAGATGTACCTGTTAAACCAGTTTAACCACATGCCGTTTGGAGCAATTACGTTATAATATATTCTGTAAAAGCCCCAACTTTTTTGCGGTCAATAACTCTCATAAGGATCGATTTGGATATCCCTTAATGATTTCCACTTGGACTTAGTTTTAAAACTTAGTTGTACATTATAAATACAAATACCGATATAAAGATTAAATTACAAACAAAATTATTTATTTACATTTTAAATAGAGTCAAGTCGAATGAATTGTATATAGATATGAAGACTACGGATATGAAACAGGACTATACTAGAATAGAAAGGTTTCGAAGGTAGAGAAACGAATTATAACGACTTACAGAACGGTACGGTCTTTAATGATTCAGAAAAATAGATTATTAATAATAATTTATTACAATGAGGTACTGACCATTATGATGCAGCAGGTAGATATAGAAATGCTAGTTTACTCAGTATTTGAAAGCTATTTCATTTATTTATAAAAGTGCAGAAAATGTGATTTCATTCCCTCACTATAATCACCATATCAAGTACGAGTATACATCGACTTAAATACAGTTTATAAAATAATTATTTATTACTATAAATTTGTTGTATTAACAAAGAAAGTCATTCTGGATATTCCACTTGTACTTCCAACACACAGAATCTTTAGCTCTAATAAGAACACGTACTCATAATCAGTAACAACAATAATCCTATTGAGAACCCTAACATAACGAATGTTAGACCTGCACACAGGGTTGACAACTACTAAACATTCCTAAGGATTTAATTTTTGTGGTTCGGTAGCCAAATAGCAAAATTGAACCCTAATACTTTCATCACATCCACCTATATTATATTTGCTTATGTATGAATTTTAGAGCATTTTTGTAATACTTATCTATATACGAATAACTTTTTAAAGAAACATATTAAAATATAATTCATATAACGATAAGCAATAGTGTTGTGAAATCTGAAAATAAGATAGGAATGGCCGCATATTATATGCAAGTTAGTAATGAAATACATTAAACATGCAAACAAGCACGTTAATTTTATTCATGTACATCAGAATAAAAAACATTGACTTAAATACGACGAACTACATAAATAGGAACAAAAAATATATTGTAAATTAACAATAAATATTACAAATAAAACAAACTAATACATAATACAACATAACTTACGCCAGGTCCTGCGGGTAACGAAAACAGATGCCATAAGCTTATAAACAAACTTATTTACAAATAAGACATATATAAAAGGGATTGTACGTCGATTTTTTGGTCGAGGTTGGCAAGTTATCTTTATCGAAATTTAATGAAAAATCGCGTCATAGCGTTGATTTTTAGTGCCAACCCCTATACACTTATTTGACCCAATAACTCATATTTTTATATGATACATCTAATGAATATAAAAATGAATAATTTTTCTCGTTATTAAATTCGGCCTGTTCATTGATTGATCTGATTTAATTGATTTTTTATTTATATACTTTGAATCTGTTGACATTTAAGTAGCAACCCTGCATTCGACTGAACTCATGAGAGCCAACATACCCGAGGGCGAGTATTTACCATAACAAGGGACCAACACAAAGGGCAGGCCATTGGTAGGAAGAGCGCGCCTAACTAGGTGTAAAACGAGCTCAGGCTGGTTAAGGCCTTTTGTATTAAGTGGACTGGATCTTATGAGATTGTGTAGGAAAGTCACTTTAAATTTTATTGTCACTTGTACAACGTTCAGAATGTACGCTAATGAACTTGACTAACTGCGTACATGAACGGTGTCAGATAACATTATGTGGGTATTTCAAAATGTTTAGCATATTTACCATAAAATGGAATTATAATATCGACCTTTTTTTAAGGACACATATAATTTGAACTCGGTAAAAGATATTAACTTAGTTACTACACTAAAGGTCACCTCGATGAGATATCTTAAAGAATAAACTTTGTTAATATTAAACTTTGTTTATAAGTATTTAATAAACCTGTAGTAAAACACAACTGCAACGTACTTCCATAGACGCAACAAAAAGTCTAAAAAGTATTAATGTTACATGTCTTCCAGACATCATTCAAGTAAGTTTTTATTATTATAAAAGGTAAAAGAGGAATCGCTTTTGGTAGTTGAAGCTTCAGTAACACTACACGGAAGATGTAATTCGCTTTTTAATATTGACGTAATAATAAAATAAAAAGGTTTTATTCGTTTAATTTCTACCTGGAGTGTATTTATCGGTCGGCAAAACATTTTATAAATCACTCACTAAGAGGTACTTACTGCCAATCAGAAAATATATGTAGAAAATTGTAACAATTTTTTTTTACATTCCCCATGAAAGAGTTGGCCTTATTTAAATATTCTAAATTACGTTGTCTTTAATTACATCGTAAAAACCTTAACGAGTAATGCACAAAGAAACCCGAAGTATCGGCGTTAGCGAAAGTGGTCAGAAACGGACTGGTCCGATACCATATTAGGCAAAGTTGCGCAGACATCCAATTAGAAGGAATGCGCGTCCCTTCTGATCACAACTCCTACACAGGGAGTTACAGTTTATATCCCAACCCATTATTTTATTGAAGAGCTCTCGACGATAAACAAAACTCATTAATTGCACACAATTTAAATTATTTATTAATATCAACCCCATCAGTTTTAATTAAAATTCAAATCTCAGATTTGAATATATTTCCAAATGTATCCAGAATCAAAATTAAAGGGACTGAACCAAAAATTATCACAAAACAGTTATCTGCATCACACGCCAAAAAAAACTTAGGAGATTTAACTTCAGAATCAGGTTTCCGATCCGCCTGTATTTTGAGTTCTCCTTAAAAGGACGGCTGTCGACAATGGCATGGGAACTTAGCTCATTTGAAGAGAAAATGTCATGTCTCGTCGGACTCACGTCGCTAAATCGCTTTTTAAATGTAACTTCGCTGGCGAGATGTCACAGACAAATATGAAAAACGCAGATGATCTTTCATTATCGCCGACACGTTATACGCTGAGGTGTTGGGCACGTTTTTGCATCTTTAATTTAATTAGTGGAATCGTTGTGTGAAAATTTTCAAATTAAACTCCAAGTGATTACGCGGCTTTCTATGTTTATAGCCAGTATTATCCAAATCAGATATCCAAGCCTTATCTTTACGACTAAGGTTTAAACTATTGCGAGTGTTGCACGATTTGATCTTTTCCAGTGTAAAGAAATTAGTTAAAACATATTTAAATCACTAATCAATTTCTTGTTTTAACAATTACTAGACATAGTATTTTTTTTTATCAATATTGTTATCGAATTTCACCTTGAAACTTAGACAAGGGTAAACCTGCCAGCCGCAACGTTACCGACGGTGATATTTACAAATTCAGATTAATTATTATCGCTTAATATCGAAAAATGATAACAAGCTAAATTAATATGATAGCCACACCTAACCCTTCTGCTACTTCTCTCTATTACTTTCGATAAGAGAAATTCTATTTTTTATAATACCTATTTCAAGTCATGAATTTGATTCGGTTAGAAATCTTCCCACCAAAAGAAACCAATGTCACAATATTTCGTAACTAAGTATAACACTAGAAAAATAACATAAAATTCTCCGAATAATATAACGCTCTTTATTAATAAGATATTATTCGATATATTATAATCAATATATTTTGTAAAAGAATTAAATGTTGTAAATATATACTAACGATAAAGTTAAGATAATGTCAGATGGTAACTATAAAAAGCAATTTCATTTATTTTTTGTTGTTGCTTGCGTGCTCTGGTCGTTCACAAAAAAGTTCGACGCGGGAGTTGGTAGAAGCAAACCGCGCTGACCTTGCACGCGCTAACGAAGGCTGCACTCCGTACAAGGCTGGCTACAACAAAAAGAAAGAGATCCGGCCGCGTAAAGACCTGCCACAAAAAATAAAGTAATAAAAGACGCGGCCTATGTAGAAACGCGAGAACGACCGACGGGCGCTCGAAATTTTTGAAGTTCACGTCTTAAGGATTCGCTTCGGTTGCATCGATGCATATATTTATATTTTCTTTGAAAGCAGTTTCTTAAAATAGTATTCCATTACTTGTTATATTCTATGTTGACGAAGCTTTCTCTCTTCCGATAAATATTTATCATATTGATGATAAGAATTCATTGGAATTCTTAGCTAAGTTTGATACTTTTATTCGGGGAATATAATTTTATTACAAAACAAGTGTATGATAGCAGTGTTAATAGTAGAGTTGATGCCGTCGTACACAGCATGAACAAATAAAAAAAAGTAAAAGCGCTAAAGAAAGATCAGGTAAAAAGCACCTCAAATAAACTTTTTTTTATTATAGTAAGTTTTCGCGACTTGTACACATAATAAAACTACGTTTTAACGGTTTTAAACCCGGTAATTTATTTTTATTTTGATTTATCCGACGTTTCGGCTGCTTTACAGTGGCCGAAACGTCATCTTTTTTTTATTGCTGGAGTACAGCAGACAGGCAGAAGGCGCAAATGTGATGAACGTTTGTAACACTAAAGGCGCTACCAATGTGCTACTGGACTCATAGACGGGACAGGGCCTGGTCACTAATGCCGGAACACAAATCAAGATTGTTATAACGTCTTGCTCTAGAACAGGGGTGATAGCCATCCAGACGGGCAAATGCCCTACCACATGGCTCTGGGTTGTTTTTTCGCCTCTTACGGGAGGCCGACTGGCCGCAGGAATTTGTATTCATTCTCCGTACATGTATGAAGAGATTAATTAAAGTAGATGAAGTGATGTTGTTTTTCAGGATCGCTGCAAATGGAGATCAATCTTCTCTGCCTACCCCCTTGAGAAATAAACGCGATAATACCTACATATATGTGTATGTATATTTTCACGGTTTAATACTAATGCACTTGACAGTAATAAAATTCGCACAACAGTCCACTTCGAAGTTAATTTTAATTATTATTTTTCTTCTGGAATGTAGTCTTAGAATACAATACAAATAACCGTCCAACAAATATCTAATTAATTACTAATAAATTGAAGGATTGAAGGCTGTCAATCAAATCGACATCTCTCCGTATTTAATTCCCATATTAATATTAAAATCTACATAATATTGAAATATTACTTCAGATTTTATACCATTTTCATCTACAATAAAACCTACAATATTCGGATTAATCGACACATACGTAAATATAGAAAAAAGGCAAATCATATTATACACACAATGCCAACTGTCAAACTAAAAAGTGAAAAATCAATAAAATGCTTAGATATATTCCAGAATAACAAGTAAGGAGAGAAACAGAGCAAAATAAGCAGCCGAACTTGCACACGCCCACCACCTGCTGCGGCCACCTCGCCCTGCTCCACGCCGAGGACGTTGTACACCGATGAAGAAATCGTCACACATGCGACCACGCGAACATCGAGCATCAACGAGGATTGAACATTTCGGTGTCTTTTCTGTGTTTTGGTGGTGGTAATTACATGTATATTGGTTCTACATGAGTGAAATTTGATAGGAACGTTATGGACAAACCTGTTATGGAAAAAACACCGGCAGGACAATGTCTGCCGGGACCGCAAGTTCACTATAAATTAAAGCAAGATTCTTGAAAAATGGATACAAGATATGCTTAAACTAACGCAAACGCCCGGCAGCATACCATTTAATTCAAAATAATAAAACTGTGGTCCACTCAATTGAAAAAGAAATCGAACTGTGTGTGGCTCTACATTAGTATAATTATGTTTATATATTTTTATTAGTTTTATTTATTATTCGAATAAGATTTTTTTATTGTTTTTAGAAGTACCTAAGTTTATATATATTTGTATTTAAGTTTTAAAGCTTAATGCAAAAGTCACAGACTGATCCATCATTCGAGAACTTAATTCAATGTCATGAATGCACCCAGGTACGCTACTTTAAAGGTCAAAGAGGCTTGAGAGTTCATATTGGCAAAGCACATAAAAACCGAAATGAAGTTTCAACCTCTTTGCTAAACCCTCCATCAATTCCGGATCCATTATCCCATAATTCGACACAAATTCCTTTTTGGCAAAAAATTTCAAAATTTAAACAGTTGGCACCAGTAGTAAAAAGAATTCCCCGAGGGGCTAGAATTAGTGTTTGCCAAATTTTTTCACAGAAAATAAGAAAAGTTATAAACGAAAATTCCTTACGTACCTGGGAGCATTTATTGCTGCTCCCTTATCATATCCTTAATATTAGCAAAAACGAGCATGGCAATGTTACATCCAAAATTAAAAACAATTGCAAACATATTGAAAATATTGAAGATAAATTTGACTTTAGTGAAACCAAAACATACAAACATCCGGATAAACGTTTAGGCCATATGATTGAAAAAAAGCTTTCAGATGGGGATATCAAGGGAGCAGCAAGAATTCTTTTCTCGAATGATGATATAGCACCTTATGATGAGACAACTCTGCATGCTTTAGAAGACAAACATCCACCTTCCGGAAGCACACGGCTGCAAGTTATGCCTGAGGACTCCAATGCGAGTAATTTAGAGGTAACCCCAGAGAACATTCTTAATGCCGTTATGTCCTTCAGAAGTGGCTCGGCCGGTGGGTTGGATGGCCTCACTCCACAACATCTTAAAGATTTGTTGAATGGGGGCACCGGCAATGCCGGTGAGCTGCTGCTCAAGGATGTAACGGACTTGATTAATCTAATGCTCTCTGGTTGTGTTAATAAAGACATCCTCCCAATAATATACGGTGCCAACTTATGTGCTCTAAAGAAAAAAGATGGCGGCATTCGACCTATTGCAGTTGGCACCACGTACCGACGCCTCGCAGCCAAATTATGCTGTCGAGCTATAAGAAACCGTTGCTCCAGCTATTTTGCGCCGATTCAATTAGGTTTTGGCATCAAAGGTGGCTGCGAGGCAGCGGTACATTCACTGAGATCATTTGCCACCACCGATTTCTGTGAGGCTATCCTGAAGGTGGATGTCAAAAACGCATTCAATTCGGTTGATAGGTGTGCCCTGCTGTCTGAGGTTAGAAAACATTTTCCCAAAATCTATAAGTATGTTCATCAGTGTTACAACGAAAACTCCTATCTGGTATACCAAAATAACCTAATACATTCGGCAACGGGATGTCAGCAGGGCGACCCTCTCGGGCCAGCCATTTTTTCACTTGCCATCCACCCCATCATTAAACAACTAAATTCTAAATTCAATGTGTGGTATCTCGACGATGGGACCTTAGGAGGTGATATAGATACAATGAAAAAGGATCTAAATTTTTTAATACAAGAGTTTGGAAAAATTGGTTTATCTTTAAATTTTTCTAAATGCGAACTTTTCCCTGCTTGCCCGACGAAGAACAACGTCAACACTATTTCCGCCTTTACAGATTTGGCCCCCAATTTAAAAATTGTAAATAAAAGTAATTTTAACCTCCTTGGGTCTCCCATCTTCGATGAGTCTTTCCCATCTTTCGTAGAAGACAAAATTGACACTTTTCAATCAAAATTATTAAATTTAAAACAATTAAACACACATAGTGCCTATTTTATTATTAGACACTGTGTTTTCACTCCCAACTTTACATATGTATTGCGCTGTTCCCCCTTTTGGAAACATTCCGGTATTTTAAAAAATTTAGACAATATTATTCGGCAAACATTAACTTCTATCCTAAATATTTCTTTAGATGACCGATCGTGGACCCAGGCTTCCTTACCGATACGGCTAGGTGGCTTGGGGATACGCAAAATTTCTGACGTAGCACTACCTGCCTTTCTGTCCTCAGTCTATAGTACCGCGGACCTCATCGGTAATATAATAAATCCATCACTCAGTGATTTTGAGGTCCCATATTTGACTGAGGCCAGAAATGCCTGGTCTTTGGCTTGCCCGAACGAAAATTTTCCTTTAGATCCAAAGATGCAGAGGCTGTGGGATGGGCCGCTCAGCAAGTCGGTGTATGACAATCTCATGTCATCTTGCACCGGCGAAACTGACCGTGCTCGCCTCCTAGCTGTTTCAAAATGGGAGTCTGGTCTGTGGCTTCAGTGTCTGCCCTCGGCGAATCTAGGTACACTCCTGGATGATACTACATTCAGGATTGCTGCCTGTATTCGCCTGGGGGCAGACATCGTGGTCCCACATCGTTGTCGGTGTGGAGATAAAGTTGATAGACTGGGTCACCATGGCTTATCTTGTTTGAGGAGTGCTGGTAGAACTTCACGACATGCGGCTATCAACGACATCATCCGCCGGTCTCTTGTCACCGTTGGGGTTCCAGCTGTTCTTGAACCGAACGGACTGTGCCGCGACGATGGCAAGCGACCGGATGGAATGTCGTTGATACCTTGGAAGATGGGACGCCCCTTAGTATGGGACGCAACGTGTGTCGATACGTTGGCGGCTTCCCATCTTCCAAATACAGCCGTCACTGCCGGGGGCGCTGCCGCACTTCAAGAGACCCTGAAACGCCGCAAATATGCATCCATCGGTGACGGATACATATTTGTAGCTTTCGGGGTTGAGACTTTGGGGCCATGGGGACGAGAGGCTTATCAACTTTATCGAGACCTTTCAAGACGATTGAAAGAAGTCTCGCGTGACCAAAGGGCTGGCCTTTATTTAGGGCAACGAATAAGCGTTGCCATACAGCGAGGGAATGCGGCCAGCGTTTTGGGAACGCTCCCCACCGACAGCGATTTGGACTACATCTTTTACTTGTAAATATGTTTATAGTAGTATTTAATATTTAATTAACACCTATACTTATATTTCACAATAGTCAATTAATTACTTAAATTAATCAATAACTTGATTATATATGGGTAATTTGTTCGCTGGAATAATAGATTGTCACAAATTTACGAGCTTTTCACGACGGCTATCTATTGGAATAGGGGCAGATGTGATGCGAATTGGGTTACGTTGATAACATATCGGTTGTGGGAGGAATCAAATAAATGCTCGATACGATTTTATAACACATAATATATATAGCTATAATAATATAACTTTTCATTACGTCTTTGAAAATAGACGATGCCACAACACAGTAACATAGTAGTACGGCCTCTGTGGCTGAGTGGACACTGCCTTTGCAGGCCAGGCTCATTAGAACGCAGAAGCCCCTGGTTCGATTCCTGGCACGGTAAATTTATTATTGTCTGGGTGTCTGGAATCGACGCCAAAGTGGTCCGTTTTATATTATCCATAACACAAGCGTAACTTATTTATCATGGGGTTATATAATGTGTTGTGGTCCTTGAACGAGAGATATTGTGATTTTCAGTTTGAGATAAAAAATAAAAATCACTTTCAAAATTCTATTTAAAAAAAATTGGTTTTACCCTAATGAGACTGCAACATAATGTGTGTTTGTCATCTGATTTATTTATTATTATTTTATAGACATATGTAACTATTTTGAAAGTATTCCAATATATGGCTCCTCCACACTTTGCCTATATGTTGCCTTTTTAACACCATTTGGAACTAAGATTTACTTCTAAAGACATTCATGTCTTTATAAAACTTAATACCAAAATCTATTAGTTACACAGGCTTTATATTTTATACTACTTTAATAGTTCAACCTTAATCATGTGTTTTGTTCCTTTCTTTCAACTTCTTTAAAAAGTAACAGATATTATAGAATACAATACAACTGTACTTTTTAAAACAACATAAATTTAAATAAATATTCGGGTTTATACTCGTAATATATTTAAATATATTCTTTTACGCATAACGATAGGTAAGTTTTAGTTTGATAAAAAAAAAATGATAAGGAAAAATCTTTGTTTTCCTTGACAATGAATTAATTATTCATTCAAGTAGCATTATTAATAATAATCATACATTGATTCGCGAATTCAATAGCCGGTCGCACGATTGACTCGCCTTCTGCATTTCAATTGCTCTCAATCACTGCTCGCTGGCTTTTGAGCACCGCCTTATACTTTGTGGTAACAATAATAAACGTTTTGCTAAGCAACAATGTGCTATCGATGAATATAACTTATGTTATTATGAATCATGACTCATGTTTACGCGTGGTACGAGATGGTTCATCGGTTTCGAAATATGCTGAATCCATCGTTCATAGATGTATGTGCCAGTTACTATTTAAAGTACACAAATTGTAGGTGTTAATAAGAATATTTAAATTACTGGTACATACCGACAAAGCAAACGCACACGTGCCTGTCGTAAAGCGCAGTTTATTACCTCCCCGCATTTATGAATTCTTTTGTTTACTTTGTGTTTAGAATTTGTAATTAAGAAAACCATTATATTGTGAATTGTACTTATTTTATGGCCGTCGTTAGTGTCGAACTAATCCTTATTGTTATTGTATTGCGTCGAAGCTTGCCAGGTATGGATCGGTGCATTGTAAAGCAATGGCCCAAGGCGTGGAAGGGCAGTCAAGCGAGGATTACGATTCGAATAAGACGTGCATTCGATTAGCGATATAGTGACGGACTATGCGCGTGTTATTGAATAGTGCAGTTTATACTAGTAGTGTCTAGTAATATTTGTACCTGTTTTATACGTGTTTGTACAGTTCTAATAAACTCTATAGTAATTCCAACGCAATTTAATTCGAATCCTGTGTAGCTCGTAACATTAAATTAGGATAACAAAGTAAGGCGCTAACCGAACTTAATGAGCAGTCCAGTTTACTAGTAGAAAATATCTACTATGCAATTTTCTACAGCTAAATAATAACTGCTACAAAATTAGTCGAAATTAAGAAAGGCGGAGTAAAGCATTATCTCCCAGGTGGGCCGTTATTTTTCTACTGCTAAACTTGCAAACAAGCAGACGGCCCATTAAAGGAAAAGTGGCTACCCTCACTTATCGACGTTTGCAAAGTTTGCAATCTTTAGCATGAGATAGAAATCTGAGTTAGGGGGATGGTATAGAAGTGAGAGGATAGCGATAGGGATCAGATGGGATAGAGGAGATATGACAGGGAAATCATCAACCAGTGTGCTGTAGTCCAGAAAAAAAATGTGTGCGTGTACTAGGGTACACACGTAAGAAGTGAAATTTCATTCACGAAATTACTTCATTTTACCTTATAATTACTCTTCGTTCGAATCGACCATGGTAGAGGTAAGAAAAAGATTTTGTGTAACGGAAAAAATGTGACGCGTAACCGAATGTGACGGTAATTTTTTTTCCAACGCCGATAAAGAAGTTACACTTCAATACATTACTGCCAAAGTATATTTTACACGATCAAAAAACAGTCACAAACATAATATTACCGTGGAAGAAAAAAAGATATTTTATAAACTATTTTGTAACGAACTATATACATTTTTATAAAGTCTCACTATAAGAGAAATTCATGCAAACGTATAATGGAGTTCATTTAACCGCCACGCTTCTCTGAAAATGTCAAAAGTGGATTCAACCATAATTGTCATTATAGGGTTAATTAAGCCAAAATTGCAGCTTTTAATGAACGCCTTAAAAGGCCAAAATTACGAAATTTACGAAAATGACTGTTTTTGTTGTTTATGTTGCTCATACACCTTTCGCATTAGTAATGATGGAGGACATGTATACTGTTATTAAGACATTGCTTATTAAATAAAAAATATTATAGCAATTCTAAATCAAAACGTTTGCTTAAGATTTAGAATTGATATAGTTCATACAGACCAACGATTAACTAATTTAAATGCTCTAAAATATACTTCAAAAATCTAACAAGTTAAAAGTTTTGATAGGAACTAATTTTTAAAATAATTACCAATTCCATTAGTTATTTAGTTTAGTGCTGTATACTAACTTTACCATTACTAGTAGTTGACTGTTCAAATAATTGTTAAGAATTTTATAAAAGATCATTAACTGTGAGCAGCATATCCAGAATGCAGGCTACATTGGTATATTTCTTCGTTATGCGAAGTAATATGTACCAGAGCTATAGACAGATAATTCTCAAGCGTGAATAACACAACTATAAACTAAATACAAATAAATATTTTAAAAAGGCAAACACACACATTGGAAATATATTCCCAATATTACCCAGTAACGCTTGTGTGTTGTACAATGAACAGTTCTGACACCCAGACCAGACTAATAACAGAAAGGAAAGATCGTTTACGAAATTAAATTTGCTAGTCTGGGTCGGATAACCCAGGACCTCTGCATTTTACTAAACTAGACGGGCCAATGGTGTAAGTTAAACCCTTATTACACTATACTAATTTAAATTTAAAATCTGTATATATAGTGGATGTGACCAAACCACATATTCAGACTCAGGGTCCCTAAGTCAGTATAGTGTAAAATCCGCATTAGCACTCAGAGGCAGTAAAATAGGCTGGCTATATTGAGTTACCGGCCGTGTTTAATACACCTTTACTGCGGCGCTTGTGTTGAAGACTGGTTGAGTAGTGGTCGGACGAGCGTCGTGCGCCTACGCAGGCAGGAGCAGTGGGCGGACATAAGGTTGGGCCGCGATGCACTCACTTGATCTTGAAGCATGGATAATGCTTGCTGTTTCAACTACAATCTGGTACATAATTATTAGACATTTATGGCAAAGAAGTTCTAAGTTCGAACGTTTTCGAAGTAAAAAGTGCAGTTTATTACCTTTTCGGCATTTGGACTTCTTTTGTTTTCTTTGTATTTAAAATTTGCAATTAGACAATAGTCTATTGTTATTGTTTTCGACTTTGTTGGCCGTTCGCAGGAATAATTAAACAGGTGTACAGATTACGTTTTTTCGGAAACCTCAGTCAGCGCTATCCTTTGTTGTATTATACAGTTTAGTATAAAACGATGCCCGAATGGGGGCTGAAGCAGTCAAGCGAGGATTACGATACAAGTAAGACGTACATTCGATGAGCGATATTGTGACGGACTTTGCGCATGTTATTGAATCGTGCAATTTGTAGTAGTCGTGTCTAGTCATATTTGTACCTATGTTATACGTGTTTGTACAGTTCTAATAAATTCTATAGTAGTTCCAACGGCATTTTAATTCGAGTCCTGTAGCTCGTAACAATATTATAAAATTCTTCCATGGTCAGCAAAAAGTTGGTAACACCGTGTTGCGGATATCTATAGGCGATAATACCTTCCATCGTATAGTCTGACAGCCTATTTGATATTCGCCACATAATTATATATCAGTTTCTAATAGGCACTCCATAATCTTGCACCTCTCGAGTTTGCGAAAATCAGGACCAAATTCTTGCTTCTCACACTTTTCTGGAGTTCTCTCAAGATTTGCGAAAATGTTAAGTGTCTGTAAATCGACAAGGCATACGTTGATAACACGCGTTGCCTCGTACGCGACTCCTGCAGCGAGTATAAGCGTACGTTCTCCTTGATAAACGAACAGCTTCTTGGTCAATAGCAATGCGAATGCCAGAATGCTATTCGTTGTATAATTATAAATCTGATCTATTGAAACCGATAAGTCCAAATGAATTTCAATCCAATAATTATCGACAAAAGCTTTCTGGCATTTCTGTGATAGAAACCAAATGATAAATGGTTATGTATTGGATAATTTATGTTATTTTTAGTCTTTGTTTTATATTTAATAATAAACAAAATATTATTTTACTAAAATCGATTCGAGATATGGGAAAACCAAGAATGCTTTTTATTCATTACAAGAAATGTAATGACTATTTTTTTTACTGTTATTAACTTGTTATTGCGGTATACCTACACTGTTTATCAATAACAAGTGTTAGAATAAATCCAGCGTTTCATACGAATATAATAAATTCCAAAACCAATAACTCTTTACTTCAACTAACTGGTTACATATTTTAGCTTAGACAGCTCCAGTTCGCCCGAACTATTTATTACGCGAGTTTTATAAATAACAGCGATAAATAAACGAGTTATCTCCTTTTAGGTGCCGAGTTTGTGCCTTAATTGGAGCAGTTTCACATGTCACAGGAGAGTTACTGAAACTATTACGAGCACGTCAGTGTGTTATTACTTTGACGACACTTCATATGATAAATACAATTAAATCAATAAGTAACAATTTGATGTTTGAGTTTTAAGTACCAATAGTTGGTATGGTATATATGTAGTAATATATAATATGGTTAACCTATCGGCGACATACATACATTTATATATACGGACGGACATCGCAGTACTGCTATAAAAGTTCAATTCCATTCTATAAAGTTTTATAATTATTTTTTTACGGTTTTTGGAGAGAAGCTCTCTGAAATGAACAATTCAAGACAGTCCTAATTTGACACATCATAAAATAAAGATAATATGAACTCTACGATTGTTTTTGAAAATCGCATCATCGAAATAAATAAAAATAATGAATGACTTTATACCGTGACGCAAAAGCCACAGACTTAAATCTTTGAGCTGAAGTTTTGGTAAACACAAACAAACCACAAGTAAAATTATGACGGCAAATGGACTTACAATTGTTATTCATTGAATTTGTTCCCTCATTCGAGGTAGTCAAAGGAATTCACTTCAGTAAATTGTTTATGTGCGCGTCCCGCTGAGCACTACGTGTGAACATTTTAATTGGAGTGAATCGCTTACGAGGGGACAACCCTATTTCACCAGAAATAGCATTAAACAAGGACACATTATTTAAAGCTATTCTAAAGCAAGAAAATTTAAGCGCAATATATTTCGTGGTAGCGTAATGGCTAGCGCACGTGTTTCGAACTTAAAGGGCAGGAGTTTGAATCCAGGTCGGAACGCATGCAACGCTTGGGTAGTTTTCAAACTTAATATTCATATTATTTCAATTACCACGTGCTAACAACGGTGAAGGAAAACCGTCGTGATGAAACCTACACATCGAGACAACCGATGTGTCAAATCGCCTTGGACAAGCGTGGCGGGTATATTGTCCGTTCCTCTATAGTGGGAGGTAGGCCCAAACCCAGCAGTGGGATGTTTATGGGCTGTTATTATTATTTATATTTCATAAGAATTTTACAACAGTCAAAACAAATTTAACGTTCTGTTGCGTAAGAGTCAAAATACTTTAAGATATCTTAAACAGCAACGCACACAACACTGTCGTCATCGAATTATCCATAATACTCGTACACATAGATTAAAACGCATCAAAATTAGAATGTTTGTCTGTATATCAAACCAAATACCAAGTAAGAGAAAACTGCTATATGTATGCGACTATAAATGACTATTTTCAGATTTTTATGTACAGATTTGTCTGAAATTTTAAATAAATAATGGATATCTTAAATTTGAATTTATGTTGCATTTTTATATTTTGCACTGTGCAGAAAATAATTGAATGTTAGTTTGAAGACGATATTCATTCAATTTTATTGATCACCGTTGTCCGTTTAGTTCAGTGCTTTTACGAAATTGCTTCAATTGCATTGATCACTCTAACATCAGTATAAGTCCAGCGAGAACGAAGTGGCACAGTGACACTAATAACTGTGTGGGCTTTGAAAATAAAAATAATGTCAAAAATACACACAGCTATATTTATAAACTAGTATTACACGAAATTTTTATTACGCTTAGATGCGTTGCCTACGTGTTTACAATATTTTTCTACCAAACAAACTTCTTTGTAGACGATAAAAGACTGTTTTCATACCCATAAAAAATCACGTATTATATCCAACTCTGTGAAAAAATGTCTTTATTTGTAGATAAACTAAGTTCTTATAACACCCACATCACACAGTACTTACGATACACGTGTGAAGCCTCTCTCTATATGCTTACAAATAGAATTGACGCCTATTAAAGTTCAGTGAAAAGAAACGATATTTCATGTATTATGAAATAAAAATTTCAACGTATTGACGTTTAAATTACACCCATGTTTACTTATTTTGCTTTGGAATTTATCTTTACTGAATTAGGTATAAATATTTAAAAGTGAATAAAAGTCTAGTTTTGGATTCGTATTTTGGTTAGATTCAAAAGTCAAGAATTTAAAAAAAATAGTATTTCTTATTAATAATATTGTCTAATGCATTAGAACTATTTTTAAATTTGACTGTAACATTTATTTAAACCTAGGTGACATATGAATAACGATTTTTCATTAATATAAAAAAATAATTTTATTAAATTTAATTTATATTTAATATTTAAATTGTACAGTCCTATCTTTTCTGCTCCACCGACACCGCCAGATTAGTTAAGAATTTCTTTTAAGCTAGGTTGCCTGGAAGAGATCGCTTTTAGCGATAAGGCCACCTGTTGTTTTGCCAAAAAGTATTGTAATTATGCATTTTGTTTTTGTGTTTGTTTTTTTGGTGAGCATAAAAATGTTATCTATCTATCTATAATTGGGTAAAATGACATTAATAAATTACGACTTACGGGAAGTATAAAAATCTAAGCTCCAAATTGTTCTAATTTAGGCTCCATTCGCAAAGAGAATGACCGAGGAACGTAACTTGTACTAAAAATATTCAAGGACTGATATCAGGGGGCGAATTATACACAAAGCACATTTTTAGGAAGTTGCCTCCATACACTCTGATTTAAAAAATTTCAGTAAACTTGTACATCCCGATGTTATTCATTCATTCTATTTGCGTAAAATATCGTTGTCAGAAAACAGGAATAGAAACGTTGAAATTAATTAATAACAGTTGCGTTTCAAAGGTACTACGGCTTCTAAAAAATGTTAGTTGTATTATATTTCAGACAGTAGATTATTAAAATAAAGTAAATATACATATAGTAGCATGTAAACGTAACATGCTCGTAAACAATAGATGATCGTAAATAATTTATAGCCGAAATTTTGACTTGGCCAAGATAAATGATGGAAATAATCTGCCTATGGTATGTGCAATAAAATTTTGCTCGCTTTTAAAGCAAATTGAACCTTATGATACAATAAGTTAAAGGATTCGGGTCGGAGATAGATATTTGGCGAAACCAAGGAGGAGGGGCATTGATATATATGTATGTGCGGATATAAGTAGGGCTATCAATATTTCAAGTATGACACAATATATTGAATTATAATTAAAATATATCAATAAAGAATTAATATTATTATTATATTTATTTTCAATATAATTTTCGTAATTCTTGATTTTGATTTTTTTTTCTAAAAAGTTAACTCTGAATTAACTGAATTTCAAAATTGTATAGTTGAATTTGGGCGTATATTTGATTTCAAAATTTTATCAGGTAGAATCGATGTTGAGTATCTTATAGGAATGACAGTGTGTCCTTTCGAACATACAATACAGGCAGTTTATAATGTTGCCTGGCCATTATATAATAGTATTGTTGTCATAATCATTACATTTTTCTGTTATTTATTACAAAAGCCGTACACAAAAATGCTTTTTCTTATTTATTTATTTTAACCTTTTGTTTGAATAGATTAATTTTACTTTTTGTCATCATCTGCTCATCTGGTAGAATATTGTACAACTTTGGTACCATACAAAAGACACTGTTATTTAAATAAGCTCTATTGGGGCAACATTTTATACTTAAAGGGTGGGTGTACAAGTTAAGATTTCTTTAACAAGTTGTACTATTTAAAATATTTAAAAGCAAAAGCTATCAAAGAGTCCCAATTTAATAACTTTCAATTTGCCTTAATCATTTATTTATTTTAGTTATAATATCTTTATTAGATGAATTCCCCCAGAAAATTATTCCATATCAAAGAGTGATACGACATTACCATGATATGTAGTAACAAGGGTAGACTTTTTTGTTACTTTGGGAAGCATATAAAGTGCATACGAGTATTTTTTTATGTTCGACCTTAAAGATTCAATGTGTAATAGCCAGACCAAGGCCAAGAAATGTTATAGTTTCCATTTCTTTAAGTACACAGTATACAAGGGTTGAAAATGATAAAAACCATAGAGCAATATATATGTACTTTGGAAACTTTTGGATACACTTTTTAAGGGTATGTAATAAAACTGAAGGAAACATTTAAAATAAGTAATGTAAGTTTTAATGTAATACTTATCAGAGAATGCTTGTCAACCCTAGTTAAAAATACTGGGAGTGGGTCGAGGATATGTCCCACCACCCACTGGGAGACGTTGGAATCATTCCAGCTGACTTTTATAACTGAAGCTATAGTAGTTTTGTACGGAGAAACTGGGTTGTCTTTAGATCCCTTTAGTACAACTGTGACTCATCCGTTACATTCTCGAAATATTGGCATAGTCTGATCTAAGTCAACTATTTTAGAAATCCATCGCGCTATATAACGATTAGAACAACTAATTATCATAAAATATTACTGTAATATTTACAAAAATGCTGTTTTCTGTCTTATTTATGGGCATAGGTCGTGCGGGAAATGCGAATAATTAAATACAATATACTCAAATTAATGAGTTATTTTCTAGACGTTGCTTATATCACATGCCTTTAAAAGCGTATAATATACAAATGTTAAAAATATATAGTCGTTAATAATTCAAATCAGAGAAATATAGTATCTACTTTTATTTAAAAACTCTATTAAAATGTTTTCATTTTTATAGTTCATTCTAAACGAAAACCAAAAAAAAACTCTAATTTATAACATTCTTTGTATCTTCAGCATCTGTTAGAAATGGACATAAATTACTAACGCAGTTGACAAAAATAAGCATTCTTTAAAAAATGAGCATTCTGAAATGCTTCCAAGGGAATCTTCACTTTCACATTCATCTTTCACGTGCTACTACGTTAACGAAATTTGTAAAGAACATTTAACATTTAAGGTCTCCTTTTAAGCATCAAAATTCAATCAATATTTTAAAATTCATGCCGCTCATGTAGATTATAATATCTAGGTTCTACACTTAGAAAATGATAATAATTTATTAAATATAAACGTATAATAACACTCATATTCGCGTATTATTATAATTTATTTAAATATTAGTAAATTAAAAAATAGGAGATTAAAATTAAATTAGTTTCAATATCACTAAAAAAGTGGTTATAGTAAAAATTTATTCAAATAATGAATGATACTACAAATATTTCAATTTTTGTATTTACAATTACTGTTGAGAATTTAGTCACTTTTTTATAAGATGCGATATAGTGTGCAATTTGCTTATTCATCTAAATTAGCGAGTGAGTGTTTCACCATCGTTGTCCAGCATATTATTTCAAAATTCTATCTAAATTCACACAGTCCCTAACAGTGAGAATATAAAAACATATACAACTCCGTTTCCCTTTTACAGACTAATTTTGATATTAAAGTTTTAATTAGCATTACCACAAACTTTAATCAGTTTTTAATTGAATCGTTCATAAAATCTCTTTTAGTGCAGCCGTAAGTCATATATTACTTAAAACATCTTGAAATATCTGACAAAGTCGATGGTATTGTCTTATTGTCTTGTCCGTATAGTCCTCAGGTAGAGCATCATTTCGATGCTTTTGAATGTTTTGGTTGAGTGGGAATTGGACAGGTAGAGAATTAAATTTATAAATACTACCATCCACATACATTTTTCATTCAATATTTTATATATGAATATTTATTTTGTGAATATAAGTTATGTTTCATTACGCTTAATATAACAAATATTGCTCAAATAACAAGATATAATACCTATAACTTATATTACTTATTTCTCCCTTAATTGCTTACATGGTTTTACATAATAAGGTTGTAGGGCTTTAGATATTTAAAATTTTACGTTAAGTTAATTATAATTCATAGAACATTTAACTTAACATCGTGTAAGTAACGCGACACCTACTTAACACGTATGAATGTATAGATATATGGCAGCTATAGCGAATTACAATGACTTCATAAATTCTTGATAAGCACTTCTGATAATTTTGATATCACATACGAGTACAATATTTCTAATATTACATTCAAAGAATCGAAGATTAACAATTCTATAAAGCGTGTGTGACGGCGACCTTCACATATTACATCATTTTGTCTCATTACTTGAGATTAGTTTCATTAGTATTAAACAACTTACCAACTAGTCTTACTGTCGTCCTCGGAAACGGTCAAATGTTCCGCAACAGAAAATCCGAAATACGACCCGGATTCGCCGAACTTTATCACTGGAATCCTAGGTTCTAAGTTGAAACTATTGGCAATATACAAAATGCACATAAATATAACACAGGCGCACCTAACTTTCGCAGCCATTGTGTACACAGTTCGTATTATTTTTTAGAATAACAAAAATTATAGCACCAATTCACTGTCTTCCAGTTATTAATTGGCACATCGTGATTTTCGTATAAATAGTTCCTGTCGTAGGTAGCGACGGGACCCCCAGCGCGGAAGCCGTTCGCCGGCTGAGTATTCTCGCTAAACTTTTATCGTACGTATCTCGTCTGTACGTACGTCGTGCCTTGTTTACCACGCAAGCAACTAGAGAACGCTCATGCTCGTCTTTGGGGCGACTGAACTCATAAACTTTATACAACAGTGTGTAAACAACACCATCTATGTTGAAATAAATAGTTCCTAGTACTCCAACCTACCAAATTCATTTTTATGTAAAGAATGTGTCGCCATCTACCTCTACCTATAGATCTTTGAAACTAATTTCTCCACGCTGAAATGTATTGGTTATTAGACTACGTAATAGATGTCGCTAGAAGCTGCGCAGAAAGCCTTAATAAATGAAGACTCGCCTATACTTCGAATATGTATTCCTTTGAACATATTATTTTTTCGAGATAAAATGTACCCTGTATTTATATTTGTAAATGAACTGTATAGATACAAAACTTTGCGATTTTCTCGTGTAATCTGGTAGGTATTCGTATTCCATAAAAAAATACATACATTAGGTTTTGGTACGTGAAAAGAGAGATTTTGTATATGCTAATATTCAATTCAATATACTTATATAGTGCTTTAATTAAAATATGTATGTGATTATTTATGCAATAAGTATTATTCTGTTCTAGATATGTTGGTGGGTGAATTTAAATAATAATAATATTTTACTCCAAACACTATATAAATCTGGGTGAACTATCTATTCAACATTTTAAAGAAAAATGTTGTCTATATATTATGATTCTATTATAGAATCGACAGTTTCGAACGTACTAGCTATTTGTACCTATTTTTAATTTCTCATATTCTGAAAGGACGTTTTCAGTTGCCTGATTACAGGGATTAAAACAGTACTATTTGTCCTTGGGAAACGATTTTCCCTGCTGTCAAAAAATTTAAAAAACTATACATAACACATGCGACTCATTTCCCAGCATTTTTTTACAGTCACTGTTAAATCGTGGCATAAATTGTTATAAAAAATATCACCAATTTTGTAACATCATTTAATACCTATAAAAGTTCCACAAAAATGTTTATTTCATTAACAATCATCAGTGATAAAAATACTGGCTGGTACAAGAAAAGAAATTTACTTGAATTCACTTTCCATCAGATTAGATATGGATTTAACACTTGAATTCATTAGAAAAGTATTTTTTGTTTTACTAATAAGTTTTATTTACTTTCCTCATATTTGAAATAAAAAGCAGTGTTCACTGCGGTTAAAAGGCCTATTTAGGCACTCAAACTATTAGCGCCCTCGTTAAGTTCGTGTGCAAAATTATCCTATGCCTAAATAGGTCACTTATACCACTCGTGTAATTGACTAGTGTTATTTACCAGTGTCGCTTACGCTGGTACGGCCACGTTTTTTTTTTTTTTTTTTTTTTTTTTTTTTAATTGTAGGAGATCAGCAGACAGGCAGACGGCCCACTTGATGAACAGCGGTTACCATCGCCTATGGACATTTGCAACACCAAAGGTGCTACGAATGCGCTGCTGCTCTCTTTAGGGAGCCTGGAACCTGGTCACTAATGCCGGAATACAACACAAGGTTGTTATGGCGACATACTCTAGACCAGGGGTGGTAGCCATCCAGTCGGGCAAATGCCCTACCACCTGACAAACCTGACCTTTTACGGAGACCGGCTAATTATATGGGGAACAAATGTCTAGCCATGCATGTTCCACCAGGTTTTGGTCGAAGGGGAGGCCCAAGAAATGTTGGCTTGACGTCGTGAAGAATGACATGCGTACTAATGTTCTCAAAACGGGGATGGTGAAGATCGCGCAAAGTGGAGTAGAAAAAGTAGGAAACCGGACCCTGGGCGTCGGAGTGAACGCTCCGAACGCAACCGAGATTTAACGCTGGGATGATGATGATTTACCATGTGACAATTTAAATTCTTCAAATTCAACCAAAGAAATTATATTGAACAGCTTTTGAGAATTAAAAGGTATTCCATTCCATTCGAATTATATAGTAATTCGCTTATATTTTGCATTGGGTTCTGATATTTCATAAAAATAACAACAATAATGGATTACAAAAGTATTTAATAAACAAAATGTTTTAGAAATAAAAGGAGAACTAAGTCAAATAAGGTGAAAAAAGAGATTTATTATTAAAGTACATTAAATTGTGAATAACAGTATTCCAAATAAATCTAGTCTTTTACTGCTCTCTCCGATTTGAACACACGTTATCCACAGTTAAAGTTAAACAATATTTCTGATTAGGAAAAGTAGCACTTTCGGAAATAAACTAAAAATACTGATTTAATTCTTCCTTACAAGACTGAAAATTAAAATTAAAAATAACAAAATTAAAAGTTAGGATAGGAAACTTTAATAATACAGATCTATATATTTTCATCAAAATAGCTGCATTTGTATATTATATAACAACTATAATACCGATTGCCTGCTTGTAGTTCTATACAAAGAACTCGGATGTTAAAAGTAAGCACCGAAAATGCAGCATGAACAAGAATACAACCGAATTGTCGACATCATCGATCATTTATTATTTGACTGTACGTCGGTTGCAATCTCGTAACCAATCGATTGGTATTTCACGAAACCTCTGTCACGCCAAGTGGGTTTTGTGGTATAACAATACTTATTTGTATGACGACTGTCGCGACAAGTATTGTCACACCATTCAGATCCCTTGTTACATTTAGGGTAGGGGATGGAAAGTGAGCTCGGTCTGTGAGTGGGCGAAGAGAAGATTCAGCTGAGAGTCTAAGCCCACGTTGGTGATCTTCACAAGTTTGGCGCATGACTGACCCGGCTCTTTGCGCATATGGGCCACTCCAGATACTTTCATGAGGTGTACTTCGGAATCTACAGAACCACCTCCAGTTGTAGCCAACTTAACGTGACAAGTAACATCAACATGGATATATTTCTCTACAGCTTTTCCGCGCGTTCCCGGCACGTCAATGTATTCGGTCTTTTCTTCAACTTGGGGCAAATCTGCTCTAAAAACACTCGCTTCACCCAACAGACCCTGTAAATAAAACAAACACTCTTTAACATAAACAGATCTACATTCCAAATTAACTGCCAAGGTGAGTCAATTCTCTCCTGTTACTTGGCGTTGTGCCAACAAACAATGCACGTTGCTTTTTGCCAAACTAAGAAAATGTAGACTTAATTTTTTTTTAAATAAAATATAACAAACAAATAAAAATGAATAATGACAAAATGAAAACTTGCGATTTGTCTGCTCTTTTTATTGGCACATAGCCAGAAGACGTCACATTGGAGCGCCAACGATAATCGACATCTATTTAAGAACTTACGCCGTTTCCCGTAATTGTAAATTTCATTCCTGGGTGAATAGCGCGAGGTTCCATGCCAATGCCCTCCGGGTGGGAATCTGACCAGAAATAGTTCTCTGGAGCATTAAGACAATCGGGTTTGAAAGTTATTCTTTTTCCGTAGCCCATCCCGATCGACTGCAAGAGCAAACTGCGACCTTCAAATAGATGGCGCCTGCTGCCTGCAGGACGCACTCGGTAATGGAAACCAGGGACAATTCGAGGATCCACATATGTCCCTAAAACAAAATAAAAAAACTTAATTAGATAGAGCTCTTCAAAAGTTAAATATCTTTCTTTTCAAATTCTATATTTTTATACATACCAATTACAGGTAATTCATATTTCTCGAGGCCAACAATGCAGTATTGGCATGGAATGTCTGCAATATCACCACCATTAACAGTAATTCTTCTCGAAGAAGATTCAATGCCGGGCTTAAGTTCATAACCCTTCTTCAATTGTTTTATACCAATGGCTACGTTCACAACTCTCAATACTTTTGCATTGCCTCTACCCTTCTTTAGAAGAGCAGTTCCAGTAACCGGCATCAATTTCGTAGCACCATCATTTTCATACCACTCAACTTTGCAAAGAGTGTTAATCTTTATTTTCTTCTCAATCGATCCATCTTCATATATTTTTTGATCAAGCTCTATTTGATTTTTCTGTAATAGAAGAATAATAAAGTTCTTATTGTTCGATTTATTTAATAGAAATATTTTTAATAACTGTAGTATGTAATTCGGAAAATCATAAACTTATTAATGAAAATATTACCTGCTGCTGCATGACTTCCAAAATGCCTTGAGGTTCATGGTTAGCATCATAAATAGTAAATTTGTCGCCAATAGATACAGCTTCTATTTCAAACACAAATCCTTCAGGTCTTGAGTCGGTCCAAAAGTAATTTGTATTATCATTAAGTGTGGACCCAAACGGTTCAAACGTAAGACGACGAGCAAAACCACGCCCGATTGATTGCAGAGTCAGGGCCTTGCCTCCAAATAAGTATCTTGGTTTCACAGAAAGAGGCGGTGCATCCAAGGCCTGAAATATTCAGTTATAACTTATAAACCATTCTATATAAATCTAAAATAGACAATTTGTTTGAGAGAGATAGGAAATTCATATTAGATTGTTTAATTTTTATGCTTTGATTTATGTGAGGTAATTATTATATTTTTACATTTCACGAATTATAGTTTCGCATATGACCAGTCATTTAAAACAGTAAAGTTTCAATGTCATTGATTTTGATCCCAGATCATGTGTTAATCCAAATGAGATAAGTATGTTAATAGGAAAAAATAATCACAAGAATTACAATGGTTAAAACCTTTTTTGCAAGGGAAGATAAATTTAAATGATAACGTGGCATATTGCCTTTATGAATGATACTTAAGGTTTACCTATTATGGACATAACATGCTGCCAGCCTGTATGTCACTTTCGACCTGTCGGGTTTCTCCGAAGTTTCTTGAAGTTTGTTTTGTGAACGCCGCGCTTGGCGGGGGTCTGAAAAACTGGACGATCGATCCACATACCATCGCCTACAACGGCAAGTGCAAGCAACCAGTGGCGAAAGATATTCGCAAATCAACAGTGTTGATCGTTGATGATATTTTCATTCTGGAAATGTCAGCAACGGACACCGCTACTCACTGAACTATCGGTAATCTAATCTGACCAATTACCCTGGACTGCTGAACCGTCTACTAAGTTGCCAATTTCTCGAATTTAAATTCTATTGTCTTCATCGGTATAATCTTAAGACATAATAACATAGGATTTTCAATAAATCTTTGATTTGTAAAGTTGCCATTACAATTATTAGTTTTAGTACGTTTTTTTTAACAGTTTAAAATAAATGAATATTAATCACATCTAATGAGATAAATGAAGAAAAACGAAATATCTTTATAAACTATTATTATATTCAATTGAAAATATAGTTCATATTAAACTAATCATTACAATTGATTTTTGACAACCTTACATATTGTTTTGCGAAAATACTTGAAAACAAAGGTATCGATGATAATTTTCCATCGATTGTAGTTATGATAAATTGTACTTTGCGAAGATTCTTTAATTAGAACAATATAAGATATGCAAGAAATTAATTAAAGTAAATTCAATTATCACTTATTAGAATTTTCACAAAGTCCATAGACACTTTTGTAAGATGTTGATTAACTCACCAATCCTTTGGTTCTGAAAAATATAAATCTTACAAAAATGTTCAGCTTTTAACCACAACCGATTATACATTTTTATCAATCTTTGTTATCTTAGTTTAAATTGTAAGACATAGTTTCAAGTTATTATTATTTGTAACTAACTGATCAATTGTGAAAACTACTGAAGGATCGCTCGCGTGTCTAAGATTGAAAGCAAAGTATTCAAATTCAATTTGAATTTAGCAAACTAAGTGAAGTAGCCGTTCCTTTCACAGTCCAGTCAATTCAAATTTTGCCCAAAAATTATATGGATCTTCGCGGTTTTCCCAATGATTCCGATGACTACAAAGCTCCACATTGATGGTAAAAAGCGGTTCCATGTTTTTACGTTTTCGATAATTCGATGGTGAAGCAACATTCACGATTACGATATGGAGAATGGTCCAAATTTCCATTACATGATTAAAGTTACTTCTTTATTGATGGAAATGTGGATGATTGCATTTACTAGAAAACTTGAGTATTGCAATCAGCAACACTTCTTGTTCCAAGACTAGACGATTCCCCATAATGTTTGCGATATGAAACGATCATTTAGTAAGAATGATAATTGTAAAGTGAATTTCTCGCCTCACCTGCATCGGTCTAACTTTATATCTGAAGCCGGTTCTGACTCGAGGGTCGATGTACACTCCGATGACCGGCATTTGATGGGGTGCCGGTTGCGGCACGCGGTACACAGCAGGTACATCTCCCAAAGTGCTAGCATCTAATATAACTTCCTTGTCATGCGGACTTTCAATCCAGTAATTCTTGGACGGAACATCACTTTGCTCCTAAAAAATTAATTCACAATGTACCACTGTCTTTATTCTCCTATAACTAAATTAGAATTAAGTACACACAGAAATTTCATCTATAAATGCAAATAAATTATCGCAGTCACTTTCAGTGCAAACAGCTTTTGTGGTGAACATTTTGAATTAGAAGAGTACAATGATCAATGAACTAGACAATACTAAAAGTAATAAAGGTAAATAATGAAATAAGTTGGCAGCGTTATAGTCTTCCATGTGATGTTGTTGAAACTATTGCCAAAATTTTTATGTCGTAATATATAATAATACACAGTAAATAAAATACAATGTTTTGAATCATACATTATAACAGTCAAATCATTTCCTTTTTGAGCATTTTAGTATTCAATAAAGCATACTTCTGCACTCTAGAAGTTAAAAGAAAATTTATAATTTTTATATAGTTGCACAAATTTATTTTATTTTATTATTTACTAGCGATCCCGGCAGACGTTGTCCTGCTCTGAAAAAATAAAAATCTAGGACCCGATCCCAGCGCTACCTACCGGTTCCAACGGGATAAAAATCCTATTTCCGTCTCCTGGTTCTAAGCTACCTCCCCACCAATTTTCAGCCAAATTTGTACAGCCGTTCTTGAGTTATAAATAGTGTAACTAAGACTACTTCCTTCCTTCCTATTATTTATATCTAGGAAATGTAACACTGCATAACATACTGCATACATTAGCAACCTAATTACAGGTTTTCTGCATACGAAAAAACTTATCCACAATTCAAGAATAATTAACATGAATGATTAAATTCATAGTTAAAAATTGGACACATTCGTCACTAAAACTTAAACTAAATTAAGAAATTACTTACATAAATATATCATAAAAATAATTGCTATCGAGGCTCATACATATTGACAACAAAAATCTGTTTAAATCATATACTATTTCATTTCTAAATGTGCTTGTTAGACATCATTGAAGTCAGTTACGCTTATTACGGAATTTTTCACAAGTAAAATAACAAGCAGCAATATCAATCAGAACAAATTGAAGATTTTATTGCGCATACCATGAAGGAGCAAAGTCCGCCCGGGAGATTGATTGCACGATATTTTTAGGTCACGTTTCGTCAATCTATTTTGGTTGTTTCGAATAATCTCCGTAATTTTTAGTCTGCCTCGCCTACACGTATTTTAAAACATATATTTAATCTTATTTCAAATGCGAGCATTTTAGATCTTTGTTAATGTAAAGTTAAAGTTGAATATAGAATTAGATAAACTAAGTTACCCTTACTTGTAACTATCGCATGACTCGAAGACATTCTAACATGATCTGATAATTAAACTTCGACTCATAAAATGTGTGTTGTTCTTGGATATGAGACCAACACAGGTATTCAATAATAATGTCGATGGGCAAACCAGATGATACTACACACATATTTATTACTGACCAGTGAGATCTTATTCGATCTATCTGATCTATCCATAAAAAATATCTCTTTTAATTAAATGTTTAATCAGGATATATTATAACTTTAAGAAATAATTTCGAGATACAGAGTAAGTTCTAGTTGTTATGCAAGTATGAATTATCTGCCAGGTAGCGTTATGTTACATTTAACTGTTTCTTCATTGAAGTTCTAACTCAAGTCTGAATAGTGTTCCAGAATTCAGATCTTAAAGATTCACCAAGAATATAGAGGTGATTGGTACAATGCCATATTACAAATTGAAGACTTAATTACAGATGTGCACATGTATTGTATCGAACGCATCCACTAGATATTATAATGATCAAATCTGAACTGTTATTACATTACACGTGATTCTTTCGGTGAATGACCATCCTAATGGAATCGTTGCGAAATAAGATTACAACCTAACAGGCAAACTAATCAAACATCTGAAGCCTTATAACACGGTGTTGTTGACCAGAACGTTGTTAAATGAAATACTACCGAAACGTGACTATATTTCAAACGAAAATTCTCAGTGCTGGTCACTTATCTGTACATTTCCATTCTCAGTATGAATTTCACAAACTAATTTATCTTTTATCATTTGTAGTAGCCTACTGTTTGTTTGCTGTCTAGACGCAGGGGGTCACGGTGATGACGTGTATCGCGCTGATAATACAATAAGCATGAGTGTGGAGGGTGTGACTTGTACTCAATATAATTAGTAAATATCGCAGGAGGTATTCCATTACAAGGCTGACGAAATCACAAACAATGCGATAAAGTTTTATAAATACAATTTCTTTCAACAACCGTATGAGAATCAAATAACAAACTTTTGTAAAACAAATTGCAAAAACATTAAAGATTTCCACATTTCTTCTACTTCAACGTAACGTGATGTAAAGTAGAACATTTCACGTGGCTTTATTCTTTTCTAAATTTGAATTCGTATCATATAAAAACTATACAATTCTGTGAAATAAAAGTATTTTATTTTTATCCTTGACATTCAAAGTATTATTCATTACTTTTTAAGACAGTAAATAAGAAACATACAATAAGTCAACGAAATTCACTATTAATATACTCTCTCTCTTAGCGATGGATTTGCCTTGCAAATGTTGGTCAATTTTAGCATCAATTGAAGGTAATAATGAAATACTTACAGTAATTTCCAACTCAGGAAAAGCGTCCTCTCCGTCACTTTCATAATCACTAGGAATTGCAATAAATGACTTAGGCGTCCTCTCCGTTTCCTGAACAAGATTACAAATCATTACTCAACATTTGTGTCATCATAATTTTGCAAGATAAAACCTGATAATAAGGCGTAAATCCTCTGCGAAGAAAATACAAAGAAGCATTGATAAGGAATTGAGGTCAGATTTATTAAATGTAACTGGTCCGTGACAGGCTGGCCTGTTTGATGCCATATTATTGAAGCATGCTGGATGATCGTGATTTTCTATTTTAAAACCCAAGGTTACCTCTTAACTAGCACTTAGTTATTTGTAAACATATCAATGAACATGACATTTGAACGATACTGTCTTAAAGCTACAATTATGATAACATTTTGTCTAAATGTGGCAAAATTTGATATTAACTGTAAGAAATCTCGTAGAAACGACCTTGTTGCTGCATTTCAAAGAGTCAATCGCTGTTTAAATAAAACTCAAGGCAAACACTGAATGAAGGCCATTTTTTACTCGAATCCATCTAACTGTACTATACCTATTAATATTCCACATCTAAAAAAAATATTACTTGATCTATAAATAGCCCAGGTTAGTTGGCAACAAAATTAAGATTTTGTATATAAGGGGCAAATTCCGTAAACCCCAAATCACTTTGTTTTTTAACCTTAGCATTGTCCTTCCGGGAGTTCAAATCGACAACAGTTATTTTAGAAACTAATAAACAAGATTATGCAATCTAGCCACAAGTTTTTCGATCTAAATCAGTGTTCAGGAAAATCCCTTGTAGAAATTGTAGGTAGGTTAGTTAGGTGCACGACACGCTTACAGCACGTGTTTATTTTTAACGTCATTTGCAAATGAATCATGGAAATACATCATGTCCTGATTTGTTCATAGATTTGTAAGAATGGGAAACCCTTCTACGAAGGGTCTAGGATCTACCTAAGATTTACAAATACGTAGGTATTACAGTTATTATTATAATGAAATAAGATTATTTACTTGTATATTATTACATCTTTTAGCACAATTTTATGTATGTGTTCTAATATATTCGTAAAATTTGGTTCACTACCCAAGATCTAAAAATGATTCTTTATTAGGGATCCAAAAAAGGATTCATATTTTAAACAGCATCCACTTATTATTATGATATGCAGGATTGTTGACTATGCAGTCAATTTAATATCAAAGGTTTACGGTCTTATTCATATTGAGTTAGAGTAAGTTTGAAGACGACTTCAAACTTACTGTAACTCAATATGAATAAGACTGTTAGAATATTCTATAATAGTAGTCTAGATTAAAATGTTACTAAATTACGTCAACAAACTTTGAATTTATATTTCTAGACTCGTGTAGTTAAATTATTATGGTTATTTTATTCATACTTTCGTTAAAATAAACTTAATTACAGTAGATAAGGAATATTTTTATATCTCATTCAGAACAAGGACAATTGAAAATTCTTATAAACTACTACAATGCGGAACTCCCATTATTGTTTCGGCTGCAATTACAGTCTTACCTGCGCATAAGGCAGCGTGTCCATAAGGGCCGGTTCCACACCAAGGGCGGTAGTCGTTCCAGCAAGACGAGCTCGGGTCAAATTCCAAAGACGTTGAAGAGCCAATGGAGTCTCTTCAACTTGCATTTCCATTGCTGGGCTAGCGAGCATCTTGGTAGATTTGGTTTTCTTAAAACCTGCAATCAATTCTTTATTTAAAGTTATTTCGATTTTGACGCTTTTTAATATCAATAACATTATTTCAACTCATTTCACTATTCACAATCCTAATGAGCCATTAATCATTGTAGATCTAGGTCACAATTTGATAGATTGCAAAGATCAACTGCTTCAATAAAACTAATAATTTTTAATTTATTTTTAGATATACATAAGATTCCGTGTTTATTTATAAAGCAAATTTATGTGCTTCTTAATAGATATTGGCAATGTAACTTTTTGTGGAAATCTTAGACCATGGTCTAAGGTGGAAATATAAAAAGAAATTTAAGTTAATAACCTTAATAAATTTTGTTTATTGAAAATTTAAACAATATAATAACATAATTTTGAAGGATACAGCAATAAATTAATCGATACAGTGCAAAATAAGGTCAACAAAAGTTTCCTCTCAAAATTAACGCGATATTTTTCCTTGTATGGGACAACTTAGTCACTATTTTACTTTATTATTGTTGTAATTTTATATTGAGTAACTGAATACGTGATTATTAAGTATTTTAACATTAGTGTTATTCGTCTATAGAAGAATAGAAATATCATATATCGCAACGTTACACGCGATTGGGCAGTTTAATGTAATTTACAAGAAGTATTTTCTATTTCATTACCTACGTTAACTGTTTTAGGCCGTTATGCCATAGGTTGTAATTGAATTAAAAATTGGTTCAATAACCATTAAAACTTAAAAAAATTGAAGAAAAGCCTTTGGTTATCTTTATGTATATTCGTCTAAAGTAATCTATTTTAGAGGTAGATGTTGGAATTAACCGACTTTAGCGGCAACTTCAAGAAAATGGTGGTATGGGAGAAATTGCGTGAAAAGAGAAGTAAATGCGTTTTATAGATGCGTCAGTCATACTGTCCTGTTTGAAATAGACTTTTACTTTAACATCATTATTTTGTGTCACTTTTATATCTCTTTCTTCTTTATAGTTGATATTAGTCCTACTTACGTAAAATAAGTTTTCTTTATCGTTTGTTGACCATAGTAAAATTAAAGTTCATAGTCCAATATAAGATGATATAACACACGTGTGGAAATCACATAATAAGAAAAGTTGTATTAAACTTCCTCAAACGTGAGATATGATTTTTTAAACAACTGAAATTTTAAATAAAGGACAGTACACGTAATTTGGAGATCTTGTGGAAATTTTCCTTGAGTGGACATACAATACAAGGTGATTCAAATTATGTAGTTTAATCTCTTTTTAAAACAATGCTTTTGTTACATGCGATCGATGTATGCTCATAATTTAATTTCATTGCATTAGGAAAAAAGTAAATGTGCATTTTAAAATTGCTACCAAGGACATCATACAAATTAGTAATATTCTTTCAAAGTCATTCTTTGTATTTCTCAATATACGATAATATTCCAAACGATAATATTTTTTACAAAACGGAAGTTGAAAGTTGAAGTTTTTAACTTTTATTAGTAGTAGTATTAGAACTACTGGATCAATTTGATCAAATTTCACCTAAAACTCATTTAAAAGCAAGTGTACATAAAACACTTCGTTTCCTGAAATATTTATAATGCATGAATTAACTGAATGGACGATTATGTTTATGAAAGAATAATATTATTTTTTAGAGACAAAACCAGCAGGGCTTGCGGAAACATGTGGTTTAAAAATCTTACCATCTATCTATATACATAGTTATATGTATTATAATTTTATGATATAAATTAACTGAATTAAATTATAGTACACTAAGATGAAGAAAGAAAGGAAATAATTTTATCCGAGTTTCGTAACTTTTACGTGATCAAAGTTGTGTGTGAAGCTCTAGTAATAAATAATATCATACTCGAATAGTAGGAAGTACCATGTTGATATATTTTTTTTAATAATCATCTTACAAAATACCGCCTCGTAGGTCAAGGAGGGATGGCATTTATTTGAAAAGCAGGTAGGAAACTTTTTTGTATAGTTTAAGGCTAAGTTACACGATGTTCAACAAAAGTACAACCAAATTATACATTATTCGGAATATTATAATGCAAGTACCTTATTATTATAGAATGCAGTATTATATGAATGTGTATAAAGCCACTAAAATTAAAGAATAAAATAATATTTTTAACATTTTGTAGTCCATTGGAATATACACCTAAATTACCATTAGAAAGTGATTTGATTTGTTTTGCGTTGTATTTAAACGTGTTTGTAAAGAGAGAGAAAGCGCTTGCTAATGCAATGTGGTTACAAAATATGTCGGCCATTTGCGACCGCTTCGGCCCGTTATTTTAACTAGAACATTCTAGGTTCATATTGTATAGACTTTATTTAAGTATTAGTGATATATTATTTTGTTTCATATTATTTTCTTCCGAGATATTTTGTAGTTATCGTAACATTGTTTTCAGCTGGAACTTACCTGGTCTCAGTTAATAGTTTCAGAAGCGGCTCTGGTGTGCCTTAATTATCAGTGTGCTTGAGCTGTACTTCACGAATCTAACATACAAAAGTGTCACAGACGTAGCGAAATTGCAGGTAGCAAGGCAAGTTAACTATATTGAAGCGCAGCCTGAACACGACTGAGGGTTGGCCTGTACAACGGAGGTATTTTAAACTTAATTCAGCGGCGGCGTTCCCCGGTTAAACAGCCGCATGAGGAAGGGGACACCGATATAAGATTTAACAGAGACGGGTATAGTTGCACGCAGCGACCGCGTGCTCCAGCAGACGAAACACACACATTGACACGGTGTTACGCATGCGTCGACGCTATTGATACGTATCAATACGCCGAGGTCGACGTCACTGTCCTCTTTTCAGACCCAAAGTACAGAAGTGGAAAGCCTGCCAACCCTAAACTTTACTTGCATTCCAGAAGTTTCTTATGTTATTTGTCGATGGTTTTACAGCTAACTCACTTTTGTTGGCTTTATTCTTCATTAGCAGCACTGAAGATTTATGTACTACAAAGCCAGTTTCTTACAAATCTAGGTCGCACTCACAACTAGTGTTTTCAGGATAATTTGTTTTAAATCGAGGTAAAAGGTAAAACAAATCGGTATTTATGGTTGTAGATCGAGAGAAAAAAAAAAAAACATATTTTTTAAATTAAAATTTAATTACTTAGAAAAAGAGGTATTGATTACTTACTTATAAAAGAAAATTTCACTTATTTGTATTGTATTCTACCCATACTCCCCGAAGACTAAGTAAATACTGAGCCTAAATCACCGTCTTCTACGGGTAAGTTTAATTACTTAAATTTCTAACAATCTAATTCTTAATTCTAATAATAACGCTTTTCAATAAATGTATGCATTATTATATTTATCTTGACCTTTAGTGACCCATGCAAATAGGGACGTACCGCAGAGATCAGGACACCTGGCAACGCTATAGTAGAATTATTTTGTCCGTGCAGTTTGGGTCATAAAATGCGAGTATTTCTCTCTCTTCCACTCACGGGCCTTATGGGCGGGCATAGCGATGCGCATTATTGTTATCGATAAGCGTTGTCGATAGTGTATTTAGTTTTGTCATTTTGTGGGTTAGTTATAAAATGAAAAAAAAATGATACAACAACGTATTTATTAAAATAAGAATACTAATGACTTATAATAAAATATTAATTAGGTATCTATGTTAAAAAAAACTATAAGTACAAAAGTTTAGAATGTAACAAATTATATTAAAAATAAATATAAATACTTATATCTAAGTTTAAAATTAACAGCCAAAAAGATAATGGTTTTTTATAAGATTGATAATCTTTTTTGATAAGAATGAGTTTTTATCGATAATGGCGTTGCGCCCGCGCAATACGCTCACCGCCTTAGCCGGGCTGAGGCCGAGCTTGATTTATGACCCAAACTGCACGGACAAAATAATTCTACTATAGTCACAATCAACTTTAGAATGACAATAAATATTGTGAAATAATAGCAACGTTACACTTTTTCACTGTATCAATGGATACATTTGTAATTTTAGAATTATATTCTGCGGTCCAGTGTTGTTTTTGGTCCATTTCAATGTATTTTAAATCTGTACAAACAACGTAACAAAAGCTAAATAAATATTACTTACGTATGAGCAAGCGGCTGCCGGTATAAATTGCAAAATGCATGAGGTGAAGGACAAACCGAAAATAAGTATGAAAAACAAACTACAGTCACATCTATAATCAGAGTAAACTAGGTTGAAATAATTAGGTAACATCTTAATAAATTTTCCATACTAAAAGTTGTAAATATTATGATTAATTTCACTCAACATGCCTAATCAACTCCTCAGGTTATCAGAGGGCTGGTTCCTATCTCGGACAGCGGATCTACTTCTAGTCTTAACGGTTTATTTATTGCAGGAGTTCAGCAGACTGGCAGACGGACAACTTGGTGGAAAGCGGTTACCATCGCTTATGGACATTTACAATACCAAAGGTGCTACAAATGCACTGGTGCTCTCTTAAGGGAGCCTGAAACCTGGTCACTAATGCCGGAATAAAACTCAAGGTTATTATGGCGACATATTTTAGATCAGGGGTGGTAGCCATCCAGTCGGGCAAATGCCCTACCTGGCAAAGGCTACAGATATAATACAATACGAGTATCTATAAGTTTTGTACTTTTACACTTTAGATATATTTCTCAGTAAAAAAAGTATCGTGATTAAAAAAATACCCCTAATAATCATAATAATGTTTTAAAAATGTACTCTCTCTACTAGCCATTGTCACCGAGAATCTTATAAAGGTTTACTCTCAGATAACTTATCAACCAAAACAAATGATGATAATGCACGATTGCTATAATCGTCTAGACACGTACGGTTAAAAATACAGCCATATTTTAGACTGACTTAACATGTTTAATTCAGCACTCTTTAATAATATAAGTCTCATTTTAGGTACTAGTTATACGCCCAGTCACTGAAACTTAGATGATGATGAAACGCGTTAATCTTCTAGCTTGCCGGCTGCCACACATCACAGAACAATTCAGTGTAATTTCGATAAAATAGCGAATTCGTTGTAATTCAAAACCCTAGTAGCTATACAGTAATACTGTTAGTGTGTAGCAGTAGTACTGTTAGTGAATTGCAACAACGGCACAAAAAAAGCAACCACAACATCTTTCTGGCCATATTCGCCTATCTGCCAAAAATACCTTATTTATCTAGATAAAATGTAGCCTATGTTGACCTAGGAAATATGCCAGCTACATGTCTAGTTTAATCTAAATTCATTCAGATAGCTTTAACGTGTTGCTGTAACAAATAAACAAAAATTCTTAAAATTGTATTTTCGGAGTCTGCTGATCCGAATTAGGCCCTTCTATTCTCTTTTTATAAAATCTCGAATTCTCGACAAAATCATTATATTACTAGAATACGCCCGCGGCTTTATCTACGCGTTACTTGAAATTCCAACGGGATTCCTGGGAAACAAACTATCTTTACTTTAATTGCAGATTTTAGTGAAAACTGTCGGAATAAGCTAATTTTACGCAACCGAACATCTTCAAACCGCCCCCAGGAGAAACCCGCGGGATTTCCGGGATAAAAATATCAGACATTTATTACATACTAGCTTCTGCCCGCGACTTCGTCCGCGTGAAAAGTTCTTTTAACTATCCCACGGGAACTTTTTAATTTTTCGGTATCAAAAGTATCCTATGTTACTTCTAATACTTCCAAAAATATGTGTACAAAGTTTCATGATGATCGGTTGAGTAGTTTTCGCGTAAAAGCGTAACAAACAAACTTACATTCACATTTATAATATTGGTAGGGATAATTTACTATCTATCAGTAAAATTATCACTTTGGAATTCGATTCTTTCAAACTGGCCATTTTAAATCTCTCCCAGAAAAAATCCCGCGGAATACCCGTAATAAAAAGTATAGTAAAGAATTTAATTCTTGTTGAGATGTGTTAATATTATTTGAAAGTAAATATTTATTCTTTGTTAAGGTGTTTTGTCTTATACAACAACACTAAAGAGCTTTTCTGGCAGTGCCTTTGTATAATCTAACTCTAAACTGGTGAGTTGGTACAATCAGTTCTAAATACAGGCGTGCTCAGCTGGCAGCGGGTGGCAGAAAATGGTGTTCTAAAGGATACACTGATGGACATCCGCATCTACCTCCGGTCTGTATGAGTAAATGATGTAACTTTTATCAGTTTCATTTGTAAAGCTTTATCACTAATTGATAAAGCTAAGTGAGTTAAACATTCGGCTTTAACGCTAAAATGCAATAAGAAAATATAGAGGCATTGACCCGATAATGGATATGTAACGATATATGAGAACCACGTCGTTCCTTAGCGTTTCTTAGCTTTTAAGCTTCCTTTGCGAACACATTCTACTAACAAATTACCTATATATAATTTAAAATATTAACTTTATTCGTGTGGTGTGGGCAATTGCCTCGAATCGATAAATATAGCGAATTCTGTCATGTTCCTAAATTGTTCACCCCGCTCGGAATGTGTTTACTGGCGTTCAGATTTCCAAAACATGTTTTTCCCAATGCAATCATTATATACTACAGAAATATAATAAAACAAGCTTTAAAAATAGCACATGTTATAGCCGAACTAAGTATAGCGCTTGTACGAATTTTACCATACCAGGAATTTAATCCGGGACTTTTGTATTCTAAAGAGCTAGGTTAGCCAAAACTTAACACACTCCGCTATAGAACCCATAATTTAAAAAAAACGTAGACCTAATTACCTTCGTCTACCTTTTATTTTATTAAGTTAGTTTTTTATTTTTTGTTAAAGCCAACGTCATGCATACAATTTAAATAAATGTTTAGGGTAATGGTGTAAGTAGTTATAGTTATTCACAAAAATTCGACCAAAAACTTGTTGGTCCATGCATAATGACTTGTGCGCCTGTATTTGGGTATAAGCTTTGGAAATCTAGAAAAGTGAAAACCGTAAGTATAACATTTCCCACGCTACTGTTGGAAAGTTATATAGTCGCGACCAGTATACATAATTAAAACTTAATTTTAATTATACGTCAACACGTATAATTATTAAACACAAAATTTTTATCGCATTAGAAACCTTCGAAACCTCTCTAAAGAAGTCACTTTTATATACCTACTTCCTGTATTTTTTTATTCCACAGTTAAATGGAAAGGTGGCTCACCGCAATTAGAAAGAAAGAAAGAAATAATGTATTTGCAAGGAAAGCGATACAATGATACAAAATTATTTATACGTACATTTTTTTATGACATTATATATATTTTACACCGCATTTCCTACAAATGAGGTCGGCAACTCAGGTTCATGCTGTGTTGGAGTTTCCTCCACCACAGCGCTGATTTTCAGTGCCGACCCCGCCTCATTTATTTTAAAAATATTTGACCCAACACCACAGTATAAACATTAAAAAAAACATAAGACACGTGCACACAGAATAAAAGAATCATCAGCCTATATAGTAATAAAAAATAAAAGAAATTAAAATAAAAGAATAGAAAATGTATACGTAAACAGAGCTACAATAATTAAATACCAACTAGTAAGGTAAACAATAACAATCTTATTACTATTAATTGAAACAAATAATTAAATAAAACAGAAACAAATCAATTCAATGGAAATCAAATCAAATCCTTAAAATCCTTAGGAAATTTGAGTTGCCCGTCTTACAAATGAGTTTTACAAAAAAGTATACTCATCATTAATTACCAATTAAGAGTTAATGCAATTTTACTAAGTTCCCATACATTTAACAAACAACTCAACGATTATCAGAAAATTCCCAAAGCTGTTAAAAGAACAAACATTTACAGATCCAAAAAACCTTTCCATCAACCTTTACTTACAATATGGAACAACCATTTGTCGATAAAAAAATTACAATTTTAAAGTAGGTTTGTCCCCGTAAGAATATTGCAAACAAAAAAATTACCACAGCATACATATAAAAAGTAACTATCGGAAGTTTCGTTTACTTATACGGATGTAACAATATTTTAGTCCTTACTATTTTTTTTATCAGTACCTTCTCAAAGTAAGGAAACATTACAGATGTACCTGGTCTCATGATCGTTGATAAATAAATTATAAAACTGACACCCATAACATTCCGAGAAGCCAATGTTTTATAAACAGTCTCCAAATAGCAAAGCTGATATACTCGGTCAATAGGCATGAAATTGTATTGGCTACTCTGTGTACAAGACTTCCTGTTTTATAGGAGGTACTTTAGAGATGTTCTCGAAATTTCTGTTTTAAAATTTCCTAAATTTTGACAGATCTGGGAGACAACTTTTTACGTAAACATTACGACAATCCTTCAAAATTTTATTTAAATTTAAGATACCTTCTTTTTAGGGTCTCGAAGCAATTTTGGCAAAACTTGAAAACTTGTTTGCGTGTTCGTCTGTTCGTCGTTATTATCCCCTCAAATTGCTATTGCGCCTGACCGCCATTTTGGTGAGGTAACCGTAGCCGAACAGTGGATAGGAACTGTTAGCATCACTGGCGAGTACGCATACATATCGAGTTGCGGATGACGTCATGTGAATGTTAACTTGACAAGGTTCCAGCGCATTACCAATTTGCGGGGATAATTCATGTTGCGTAATGTCGCGATGTAACTAGAACTAGACTAGAATTGCAAGAACTATGAGTATACAATGGTTTATGTCTAGGTATTATAATGTTAGAAACGCCATCTAAACAAGGAAATAGTTAGGATAGGAAAATGTCATAGTTATCCTTTTAAAATATTTATTAGGTACTCATTTGATTGAAAGTGTTATTACAAATATGCCGAGCCAACTGCGACATTAATAAATTTGTCCTTAATGTAGCAAAAATCACGTTTCAATGTCTGTTCTCACGTGTTGACGTTTACATTGTACCTCTAGATACATCTGTTATACAACTAAACTTATGTATGATTTATCATTGAAATGTTATTAAATCGTAAGAAATAAATTCAGAAACTGAACAGTTAAAATAAATGCGCCAGGAGGCAAACATTCTAGAAACTTACTATGTTCCAACAAGTTCAAGTCGCTTATCCTTACCTGCATATCCAGCAGGCACAAAAGTAACACATGCCAGGTGTTGCCAACTGTTGACTTTTCAGGTGATCATAGGGCTGGTACTTACCTCGGCCAACGGATCAGTATGCCGCTCCAGCGAGGAAACGTAGCCGGCCTTCTGGGGCACCTTATCCATAGAAGACGGTGATCTAGGCTCAGTATTCTACTTAGCCTTAACTATGGGCTACACAGCTCTACAAAAAAAAAGTTTTGTTTTGTTGCCCTAGATATCATCGCAAATTTTTACGTTTTCAAATACCCAGATTATGAATATATTCATGAAAGTTCTCAATATGCTCGTATTTTCATAATTTTTGCATATCTTATATTTTGAACAATTTACTGCTGGTCTTTGAAAGACATTGTCCCCTGAAAGATTATTATAAAAGAAAAGGCGTTTTATGAAAATATAAAAAATATATTTTCGACATTTTCCTCTTTATCTACTTCGATGTATCCTAATTTCTCAAAATATTACTGACATTATAAATATATCTGTTATTTTATTTCTCGTTTTTTGATTTTTCTAATATGTAAAATGAAAATAAAGATTTAAAAAAAGTCACATCAAATCTAACAAAATCATTGATAGTTTCATGAATTGTGTGCATAAATAGACCCAAAATCATTTTCATATCTAGGACAACAAAACCACTGTAGACCAGTGCTATGAGGACAATACAATACAAATAAGTTAAGCTTTCTTGCATTGTATTCGATTATATGTAATAGAATATACTGTAACAAAAGAGATTTTAATTCAACAACTGAAAGAACGATGTTCGTTTAAGCTACTAAAAGTTCTATTGTAGGTATTGTGAATTTGCCGTCGGCGAAGTGATTTGTAGCTTTGGTTTTGAGCGTTTTCAAAAACAAAATATTTCCATGACAGATATTCACATTAGAGCCGAAATTCAATCTATATTCTGAAGTCGACATTATGTGACGTAATTATAACCCATTGAGTTATATAATCTAAGTTATAATCTGTACAAATCAAAATTAAATTATGGACCTGTCACGCCTCTTGAATTATAAACCTTTTTAAATTTGGACGGATTGCCATCTCAAGAGTCGGTGTGAGCGTAGTTTTCTACCATAATACAGCTGATGTGCACGATCTTTTCTCCTGCAAATATAATATCTGACACTAAAAAGAAAATTATATATACGACTGAATTTGTATTTGTTATGAACACAGTGTTAATTTAAAACTCGTATCCAAACAAAATGCAAACTCGTGAAGGATCCGTTATCTGGGTATTTAAGAATGAAAAGTCGTTTTATCATTTCGAACTACAATAGCTAATGTATTCACGAGTACATGATAATTGAAACATTGCAGTAATACTAGGTTGGCAAGTAAGCTGAGCAAAAACCTAAAATTTTTAACCGACTTCGAAAAAAGGAGGAGGTTCTCAAATCGTCGGGATTTTTTTCTTTTTTTTTCTTTTTTTATCTATGTTCGCCGATTACTCCGTGATTTATGATCCGATTTACGTGATTCTTTTTTGTTCGACGTGGAATAGCTTCCAATTGGGCCCCTGAAAATTTTACATAGTTTGGCCCAGTAGTTTTCATTTTATGAACATTTTTTATGAAAAATAATTTCGTTTTCGTTCCATATGTGCACCGATTACTCTGAGGTTTATGATTCGATTTACGTGATTCTTTTTTTGTTCGACGCGCAATAGCTGCCATGTGGTCCCCTAAAATTTTTACATAGTCGATCATTTTTTTGTTCTCGTTTCTTGGGACCTATATTTTTTAAGAAGCGCAGCACCATTCGTAAGGCCACACATACATAGCTAGACACTAAAAAGTAACAATTAAAAAATAAAAACTTCGTTAAAAAAACCGACTTCAAAAACTAAAAAACTAAAATGTATAAAATAACTTATTTCTAAACCAATTATTATTAATATATATTATCTAAAACTTGAAGTCGGTACAAAGCAAAACATAATAAAAATTACTATATTTTGCAAATTACTAAGCACCGAATTTAAGATGTTGTAGATAATATACATATATTAATAATAATAATAGCTTTAGAAATAAGTTATTTTATACATTTTAGTTTTTTAGTTTTTGAAGTCGGTTTTTTTAAACGAAGTTTTTAATGTTTATTAAATGTTATGAACACTGCTTTTTTGGCAAAACAATGTTTGTTATCATGGTTTAGTTCTACTTTGTTTTCTAGATGTCACAAGTTATAGATTGATCGTGATTTTACTTATGGTTCCCAGCACGAATCTTGAGTACTCGGTGGAATGAAAGAGATCTATTATCCTAATTAGAAGAGAATATTTTGGTTTTGTCCCTTTAAAAGGGACAATACCTCATACTTTTTAGATTATTTTTTTTATTTTGAGAGTATCTTTACTAAACCGTAAACTTGCTGTTATATTTTGGCCAAATTAAACAATATACCTACATATTTATAAAGTATGTAAATCTATTATCCTGATGTATAAGCTATATTATTGTACAGTTTAATCAAAATCCGTTCTCTAGTTTCTGCGTGAAACGTAAAAAATATCCATGTATTCTCACTAGCTTTCTCGTTTATAAAATTAGGTAACACGATAAGACAACAATATTTTAAAAAATAAAACTGAAAAGAAACAGCACTTGCATTTGCCTGATTTGTATCAAAATTAATGTTTTGAATATTTAAAAAATATTTGTTGGTTGTAAGTTTCAGTTGTGTTTTTTTATGAGAAACCAGTGGTATACCTAAGCCATAAGAGAACAACGCCTAATATACTTACTATCTACTTGTGTACTTACTATTCTCATAAGGAAGCAGATATTTGAGTTTACTTTTGTTTGGGTTTTTAGAGTGATATCTTCAAATATCTGTGTAGGCGTTAAATGTAGACAAGTTAAATAACGATTTACAATATTTGCTCTTTTTATTATGGAAGTGCCTGGATACACGTCTTAGAATGTAATCGCGCCAGACAATTACGAAAACCATATAATTCATAAAGTTGTATAATTTCCTAGAACACTTAATTAAATTTATTATTATGACCCATCATAAACATCTTATAAGTATCTACTATACCTATATTTATTTAATTTAGTTGGTACATAATACACAAGTACAACGAGTAATTAGCTGTGACGTGTAGTGCTATTTAAGCAGCTCGTTATTGGGTGGATTAAGCCTTTCCCACTTATCTCACTACAACGTAGAGGCTCCGCTTTTGATTCCTGGGATACTAAATTTTATAAGCGAACCGTTCTTTACTATGGGCTCTGGTATCGGGTCAAGAGTGGTCCGTTGTATATTATCTATAATGCAAGCGTAACTTCCTTAGCTTATATAATACACTAATTTTGGAACCTTTTCCCTAAATCTGGATGGTTTAATAAGGAAAAGAATCAGAATCTCAGTTAGAACACACCTACTCTCTCTACCGGGTCCCTAAATCAGTGTAGTGTGATAAGGATTTAATGGTATACGTACTCTTTTCATACAAGTATTGTATTATGTCAAGTATTCTTAATTATGTCCAGTAAGTAAAAACTTATCTATTTTGACCTCTGTAATTTAAAAATATTAACGACCCCTGAAATGTTAGACGGTTTTTATCGATATTTATCAGGTGTTAGCTAATTATAAAATTTATTATTGTTTTTAAGAAATGTAAAATATATGTCAATTACCTGTTAATTGACTGTTTTCATAGAATTTATATAAACGGATAAAAATACAGGAACAGTAAATATCGTAATGAGTTTGAGTTGACCAAGGTGATCTTTATTTTCAATGTTTTCAAGTCGTGGCAATTAATTACTTTCAGCAGTTATGAGGTGTATGTTTTAAAGATTAATTAACAAGTCTTTATTTAGCAAATATATTCATAATCTTAATAATAAAACCGCTTATTTATGCTAATAGCAGAAGAGTATTGGAACATGTATATACCACACGCGAGCATATAATAGTCGTGGTACACTCGAAAGCCGGAATCAAAGAGAGAAGCTGAACATTGATAACGCTTAGTTACTTACTAAAATAATCTATTACAAAAATGGTCGATATATACAGCAGTGTGCTTAGTGTTTGTTTTTTTACTAATCGATCGTGTGCAAGTTAACGTAATTATGTATGAGAATGCCTTAGCGCCATCTCGTGAGCGTGATGGAAGAACATAAATTGAACCGTTCAAAATTTCGTTAACTTGAACATGATCGAATAGTGAAAAAACTGGCACTAAGCACCCAGATCCTCTATCTAGCGTTGTAATGACCACATAGGGTAGATCTTTGCCTCGCTTATAGTGGAGTGAAGGAAATGTTAAGGCGAAAAGAAATTAAACATCCCTTTAATTTCTCTTCGCCCCCACTGTCATGGGTCCTCATTGTCAGTTGTGGACCATTTGAATCATGTATGTATGAACTTACCAGCCTTACATGACGGCGCTGAACATATTTGAGCTTAGCTTTTGACTATTCGATCACGTTCAAGTTAACGCGATTTTGTATGGGAATGACTTAGCACCATTTCGTGAACGTAATGGGAAACATAAATTGTGCCATACTAAATTACGGTAACTTGAACGAGATCGAGAATTATAAAAACTCGCACTAAGCACCATTAGCTATTGACGATCAGTTAAACAATTTTACTAACTTTTTATACCTACATGGCTCGATAGTCGATAGTGTTTTTAATTTTACCGTATCTATTAAACATTTTTAATCATGTTTGAAAAGGTTTATAAGTATGAACGTGACATTTAATTGCATAGAACTATCTATGCGGTGCCTTGTCATGGGATCTCACGCTTCAATAAATTGATAATTGATAAAGGGCGTGGGCAGTAGCACTTCGAGCTATAAATCAATATAGCCAGTACTTATGTGAGGGGTGAGGAAATAAACAGTACACAGCTCGAAACGATTGGGAATCATCAAATTTAATTCAATTTTCAAGATATGACTAACGATATGCTATATATAGGTACTACACGTAGAATAGGGAGGCAGAAAAAGTTACAATAAATTCTAATGATCTTTACAATTAAATGAAATTGGAATGTCTGTTTGCAATCTCAAAATAAAAGCTTTTTACTACATGCTTATGAAATTATATACCTACGGAAATAATATTTTTTTTAACTTTTCTATTTGTTACGGCTAATCTCTGAAACGGCTGGACGTATTTTGACGGGACTTTCACTGTAAGATGTTATAAGTAATTTAGGCTATTTATAAAATTAGGGTTGCGCGAAAAATACGAGGACGATTCGCGGGCACAGCTAGTTTTACATATAAATAACAGGCAGTAAAATAACATCTTATCATCAACTTTTAAAATAGCATGATAGAAATAATTTTAATTAGGTATGAAACAATAATTTAATGTGCCATTCATCTCATTTTACTTTTACCTAATTATGGAATCATAAATAGTTACGTTCACAGAAAATCTATTGAGGCTGCGACGTTTTGTAAGTTTATAAAAACTAGGATACGCCCGCGAGTTCGTCCACCTTGAATTGAACTTTTATGCACCCAGGCAACTACAAACCGGTGTCGAGAAAATTCCTGCGGGATTCCTGGGATAAAGAATATCACACATTTTATTACATAAAATTTTCAATCAATCAGTAAAAAAAGAATTTGAAATTGTTTTTTTAATCTGGCCATTTCAAATCACTTCTAGAACAATTCCCGCAGGATGCCCAGGATGAAAAGTAGATTTTAAGTCTAGGAATATGCTGTCGAACAGCCAATACGGCATTGAAAAGTCGGTCCAATAGTTTTTACGTGAATCCCGGACAAACAGATAAGAAATCCCAAAAAAAATCATCTTTTATATAGTCTATTCTAACTGTCTTTATTTAATTAAACAGCTTCAATGTACAGACAGGGCATGTTTAGAATTTTAAAATATTATAGACAGAAATCTCACTTTATTTGACTGTCCACTTTATCTTTAATTTTATCGCCATTTCTCTACACTACTCTACAGCAACGTCTAGCGACATATATATTATATATTCCTACCAACATTAATCAATATAGATTAAATAGTATCTAAGAAAAATGTTTGTGACATACAAAGACAGAATGACATAATAATTTTCATGGTCATAAATATACAGATATACAATAATATATTTTGAAATATATTATTGAATATCTTATATTTATGACCATGAACATATGTATATATTATTTCTTAAATTAGTTTGAGAATTTATGTATCTATTGCCTTTACCTTGCACCACCTATTTCGCCTGATTCAAATTTTTCTCATTTAGGTTGCCTGGAAGAGATCGCTTTGAGCGATAAGGCCGCCTATTGTATTGCCTAGAACATATTGAAAATATGGTTTGTTTTTGTAGTTGTATATTTTGGTGTGCAATAAAGTGTTATCTCTCTCTTACTTTTGTGTCTGGTCAAACTGACTACAGAACCCTAAATAACATTTATAATATAAATCTTTCAAATCGATATAAAAGACCGCTTTAAGACACTAAATCTAGTGCGCATAAAATATCAAGATGCTTTCTATTTGCATATTCTAATGCTGGTCCGGTGCCAAGATCATTCATAAATCAAATTAACTTTCTGCTTGAATGCTAATATTTAGGTTTCCTGCTAATCATTGAGTCGATAGCGAAATTAAAGTAACATAAAACAGCACCAGTGAAACTAACAATAACATTTCAAAACTATTTTAATATTGTAAACACTGGTAAACCTTATCTTATACGAATGAAGCTGAAGAGCTTGTAATGCCTGCTACATATGTAACGATAAATCGTAGCGATTTTAGACTACACAGTTAAATCGAACCCCCTCTAGTGTCTCCACACGCCACCGATACCGGCGTCGATTTTCAGTTCTCTGCATAAGTTCACGCAAGAAACATGTCATAAACGATGGAAGATGATGACGCACTTGCGTTATTGGGCCTGATTATGTGTTGAACGAAAGTCGCAGTGTGTGGTGTAAAGAATGGCTCATGAAAAGTTTTTTTCTCATATCAACTTATTAACTTTTATGACTCGAATTTCGCGCCGCAAAATTGACATGGTTATTTAAGGATGAATACCTCCTGCATACCTAATCTGCTGGCTTTAGTTACCCCACTAAAACTGTAAATGCAATCGACAACGATTTATCTAATAGAAATTGCAACTTCCACCGATGAACGACAATCTGCAACGATTTATCATACACATACATACATAACTTCACGCCAGGTCCCTTGCGGGGTAGGCACGAACAACAGAGCGCCATACAGGCTTATTCTTACACACCTCACTTGCTTCTTTGACATTCATAGATCTTGTCATGCACGCTCGTCTGTTCTTAAGGCTCCTGACATCACCTTCTGCTAATACACGATCAATTTGATCATGGAAGGTTAGTCGTGGCCTTCCGCGACTTCTGCATTCATCCACTTTTGCATTGTATATCTGTTTAGTCATTCTTTCATCATACATTCTTTCCTCATGCCCGAACCACCGGAGCATTCCTTTCCTTACCTTCACCCCGACACTCTTTCAGACCAACTCTTTCTTACTTCGGTATTACGAACCCGGTCCGCGAGCATCACTCCACAGATTTTGCGCAGTGCTCGCATCTCGACCGCGTTTACTCTACTTTCATGCTCTCTATTCCGTACCCAACTCTCGCTTCCATACGTGAGCGTAGGTACCAGCACCGCGTTGTGCATGGCAAGCTGGGCTTTCTGGCTGAGGTTCTTAGCGCCTAGAAGTATACCTAACGCTCCATTCACATTTATCATACACACGACAGATATATCTGCGCAAATTGGTTTGCACAGATTAATCGATACGATATATCGTTACGTGCCGGGTTAGTTTGCTTGAACGCGCTATTCTCAGGAACTACTGGACTGATTTTAAAAATTCTTTCAGTGTTAGATAGTCCATTTATCGAAAAAGGCTATATATCATCACGTTAAGACCAAACTTTTTTTACTATTCCACGCGGACGGAGTCGCGGGCAAAAGCTATTGATGTTATATTTATGAAGCATAATTTTATACCTACACATTTATTTTAAGCTTTCCCGTGGAAGTAAAAATACCGAGTATTTGGCAGAAACCACAAAACTACAGTTTTGATGAAAATAACAAATAAATAGTTAAAAGATATTGTTACGTTTTATGTGAAAATTGTGTTATGTAGAAAATCTTCTATTATCCACTTTAATACGATTTTTGAATTGCCACAAAAACTCCGTTGATTATCATCAATCAAAGGGCCTACAAATTAAGATATTTTACAAAATAAATAAAAAATCGAAACTACGGGAAAGTGAAACAATAATTATCTGGATTGGTTGGAAAATATTTATTATTACCATGGAAAAATATAATATTATGACAATACATTGAATCTATACTTAAAACTGTAAAATATATCTGTAAAACAGCACTCGTATCTGCCTTAAATTATTTACACTTATTACATACAAACTGAAGGAAAATTACATAAATAAATTATATAATACAAACTTTGTTCATACTTTTAAGTACTTTATACATATTATTTAATATGTGTAAAGTATTGATATATATTAATTTTCATTCACGAATTCACTACTATACAGAAAAATTTTTCAAGTGGGCCTACAAGGCCAAATCCTAGATAGACTATACGAAATAGCGAACAACACATCCCAACAACCCAAAGGAGTCGCGGGCTGATTTTTTACGAAAACAAAAGCGGTATTATTAGACTTTTGAAAATTAATTATCCTTATCAGGAATCGAATCGGCTGATTTAAAAAATTTTGAATAAAATGTTCAATTTTCCATACATTAACCAAATCTCACCTTATTTTATTCAATATGGAAATGAAGAAAACTATTCCATTTTTAATAGGCACTAAATTAATATCAGAAACTCACATTATTTTACCCCAATCAATTCAATCAGTCAATGGTAACCATTTATTGCGTTCAAATGAGAGCGGTCAAATGACCAGCACAACTTGATGTTTAATTTACATACATACATACATATTATCACACCTTTTTCCCATGTGGGTAGGCAGAAACTATAGATCTCCACTTGCGACGATCCTGACAAACAACTTTAGCTTCATCTACTTTCATTAACTCTTCGACTGCACGTTATTGATATTCTTTTATGACTGTTTAAATTTGTTATTCAATTATTTTACGTCTGTCTACTGTACCAATTGATGTTTAATTTATCTAAGCAAAATAAAATATTTTGTTCAAAAACAATACTTTCCCTTGATTTGTCGTTTCAAATTTTATTCATCGAAATTGATCCTTATAAACTACTGGTCTATCTACTGGTGTAATAACACAGAATGTTATTTTCTTTTCAAAATCAGCGATTCAATTTCTGAATAGGGTAATTGATTTTAAAAAATCTAATGATACGATACTCGATACTCCTTTGGGAATTTTCTCTATTTCTTATTGTTTAGGATTTCGCCCTACCGGCCTTCTTGAAAAATTCACCTGTCTTCAATGCCTTCAACGCTTCGGCATAATTCATTCACCGGTTTTTATGATACAAATAATTTTATCTCTCTAAATTTAGATCACTCTTAAACACTCGCATCTAATAGATTTCTATGGAAAGTTTCCGAGTTCACGAGACGATGTGATGTGATGGATATTTTTTATTCATACTACATATCCCATATGAAAATGTCTTGCAGCATACTCAACGCTTGCATTTGTATGTCATTTGTTGCTGTCAAATCGACTGTCACATATTTTGCAGCTTGTAGTATTCGCAAGCATGAAGCATTCTCAGGTGGTAATTTATGACAAATTGTGTGAAGAGTGATTTTGCGCAATCATAGTGAAACACTAATGGGTCTAGGATGTCTGATAAATCTGTTTGCGTTAGAAGACAGCATAGATGAGCCAAGGTGACACATAACTGTAACAAAATATACATAACATGTAATGTTTATTATAAAAACAACGCCTGTAGTCATTTAATAAGGAAACGCTAGTTGCGGCTTATACAGATAATTTGCTTGTGATCCGGACATGCATATACATGGACGAGGATGACTAATATGGCGCCAATTACAGTGTAGATATATTCTTATCCTTATTTCTATCTATAACGTTAAAACCAAGGTACAAGTTAAACAGTACAGAATATCTTTTTTAGGAGACATAGAATAATATAGATACTACCAAGTAAAAGAAAATCAACTGAAATTATTAAACTCGAATTTCTATAGAACATAAACTAATTAAAAAAAAAAAAAACAAAAGTATGTAAAAACAAAGGTAATATCGGCTTTTTTTTATAGTTAGCAGACAGTAACCATTGATACGGCCTGCATGGACATTACCATAAGGTTTGCCGTTCTAAGGAGACTAACCTGGCTAATCGGATACAACACAGTTTACGGCGCATACTCAGACCAGGTTGGATGGGACCAGGTGGGCAAATACCCTACGGCTGTGGGTGTTTTTGTCGCTCCTTAAAATAGACCGCCCGGCCGCAGGAAATTGCATTCTTTCTCCATTCTTGCACGGATAAAGTTTAAATAGCCAATGTTTTGAATAATGACCGAGATCTATCACCGCTTAAGTAGTTTATACTGTCTAAAGCACTTATCCATGTTAAACATGTTTGACAGCTATGTCCTCGAGTCCCCGGACAGTTAATAGCGAGACTATTAAGGAAAAACTTGGTTTGCTACAAATTAGATATTTCACTACTTACTGTAACAAAATTACAGCTAAAAAATAGATATCGGCGTTAATGAGCAAATTATGAGTATATTAAAAATGGGACAATTTGTAAAGCAGCTCTCCTGTAAATGTTTATCCCCTTCTTCCATAATGACTCATATAATCCGATCTCATAAATAATAATTATGATGTTAATAAGCAAATATCATTCAATGTAAAGTTATTAAAATAGGCTCACCTGTTCAATGAGATTATCTTTATGCTTGTATTCAGTAAAATCATCCACGTTTGCAGCATTTTCCATCGCAACCATGATACCTCTCCATATATATGTAAAATGGTCGCCATATTGCGCACGCGCAGACGGCGCTCGCAGCGCCGCCGCTGCGTTTATGCGGACTTTGAGATTCTTGCACTCCTGAGCTAACGTGCAGAGACTGGCAAATACTTGACTCTGCAATAAAAAATGTTTAGCAGATTTTTGAAAACAATTTAATAAGTTAAACACAACCGCGCCAAAGTTTTTATTTCGTGATTTATTTTACTATTATTTTAATTTAATCCTCTAAAGACGTACTTTTATTTTTCGATAAAAACGACATTTAAACCTGAAATTATTTAGCTCATTGGTGTGTTCTACTTCATATAGTCTAAGATCCCACTATACAACGACCTTCACCGAGTGTTTATTTGATCAAATAAGCATCTCGGTGAAGGTCGTTGTATAGCGGGATCCTATACTATTATATTTAAGGCTTATTTCAGTTTTTTAACTTTTATTTTGAATATATTTTTTTTGTTTTCAGGGGCTTAAAAACAAAGCAACATTAATAGTATATGTATTTACTTACTTACGCACAAGTATAACATACTTTATTTAGGTATGTATATTTTTTACGATTTATTGCACTTACCTGCCATCCATTGAAGCATGTAAAGAGCTGATCATTCTTCATGGCATTACCCATCGCGTAACAAGCGTTCCATCGAACCTTCATATTAGAGACCTTGCATGCGCAATCCAAAAGTTCGCTATTGCAGTCTCGCATAAGGTCTTCATTTGTGTGTTCCGAAGCAAGTTTTCCTTTTTGATCAATCGCAGAAGATTGCCAAGGCCACGCGTTGCACTCATTTTTACCTACAGTTACATAATAAACGTTTATTTTTGTTACTATTTTTACATGCTAACGATTGTGCGAGATTGTTAAAGCTATTTTCTCTATGAAAAATAAGTCTATTAATTCATACTAATAAATTTAGCTGTATGTGTTTTATTTATGTATATGTTATTTATTTACTAGGATATGCCCGCAACTACGTCCACGCTTGACTTGAAATTCCCGCAGGATGCCCGGGGGACCAGCGTTTCAAAAATGATGTAACCTATCGTTTTAGTAAAAACACCACTCCGTTCGGGCATTGTTTTATACTAAACTGTATAATAGAACAAAGGATCGCGTTCGCCTAGTTAATCCCGCACACCTGGCAAGCTTCGACGGCCTAAAACTGAATATTATTTTAAATCATTTTGTAAATTTCGTCAAATTACAACAATGGAAGAATATTTACTAAAAATGACAATCGCCCCACAAAAACATATAACATTGAATAAGACCCATAACTTACATGACTATACAGGTTCACAAATCATTCATTCGCATAATTGTACAGTATACAGTTTGAAACTCATCTTTAGAAGATTAATATTTCCAATCAGTACAAAAATAAAATCGCTTTCATCTTTTATATTCTTATCGATTGACTTGAAATGCATTAGTTTCTAAATGATAATGACTGATATCAACAGCGCAGTTTGAACTGACACGTGCTGTCCGGTCTATTATTTATCATACAAGATAACACTGCAGACTCGTGTTTGAATCTAAAAAACATTGTTACACAGATATCATACACCATCTAACCGGATTGAAGCGATTTATTCGTTGCAAAGTCATTGTATTAGTATACATGGATGTAGTTTAAAATATTAGTCAATGATTATAAAAGCTGAATCACACGATTCAATCAAACTAAATAAGTTTGGTTGAAAAACGTAGAAATGTAAGGCCCATGTTAGATGGTTCACTTCTACCTTACAATTTGGATGTTTCAACCAGTGATTCATATAAATCTTAATCTTTCAATATCAATGAACACCTTTGATTCCTTTCAGTATAGTGCCTTTCAACCAATTTCATTAAATAAACGAATGATTCAATTTTATGTTTAGCTGAATCACTTTGGTTGCAAGAATAAGAAGAATAAGAAATAAATAAGAATAAGCCTAAATGGCGCTCTGTTGTTCGTGCCTACCCCGCAAGGGACCTGGCGTGAAGTTATGTATGTATGTATGTATGTACTTTGGTTGCTTCATCCAAATCGAAAAACAAAAGTGAACCATATAATAACACCTCAATGGAAGCCCGATTTATAATATTTTTTTGTCATATTATATAGTCCAGTTTGATTGAACATTCATCGATTGTCACTTCTTTTTGCCTTGCAACTTATTAATTGTGGAATTAACTTCCTCCTCCGGTCTTCCCAAATGTCCACAATAATTATGCGGCTCTTGAAAAAGGGTGTAAAGGTGTGATCATAATTATATTTTAAACTTCTTTCGGAGACTAAGGCTGATGTATATAGACATTTAATCGTTAAAATTAGTTAAGTATAGATGAAAGTCAGACTGTCCAAATATGGCAACTAATAATAAATTACCAAATGACAGCTCAGTTAACTGTACTAATATATGTGACATTGTATGTGTGTGTATATATATATATATATATATATATATTATATATATATATATATATATATATTATATATATATATATATATATATGAATCCTGTATATTGCCTGGGTCTGCTTTCCTATACGAATTACTCCTCTTTGCATGATGTTACGTCCAAAATACATAAAAGATATGTAAGAAACGAGAGATGTTTTTACAAATCACCTTATCATTATCCAGGGAGCACTGGATGCTGACCTCTAGCAACCGCACCAAGAGGTCATCGTCAATATCGTCTATATCCGGTTCTTCCCTGTAAAGACGGGATTTGGTGAGAACAGCACGTAAATAACTGTGTTTATAAGAACTGGATTTAACAAATAGACAAAAGGTTATTCATGATAACATTATGTGGTGTTTGGTTTACATTATTTTTCTATTTTTAAAAGATGCATAGGTATATTACACAAACGGAGGGAATTCCTCAATACCGCGGTACCATTCGTTGGGTACTGTTCTACACAGGATTTGACAGGTCTTTTATAAATATGTATAAGGTAAATGATTAGTGAAACAATATTCTTGTAATTAGGGCTTACAATTTTTTTTTTTTTTTTTTTAATATATATATATCCACAATCAGTCGAACCCGACTTTAAATGAATGATTTGTGCTAATTTATTTTTATTAATGAGTGTGTTCTCCATTGAGAACACTACTCTTTGTTTTATGGGGAAGTCCTCTCCTGTAACTTTTGGATATCATGCCTCTTCAGGCGAGATGGGTAGGTACGCTGCATTAACTTGGCTGCCAATTTATTTGTATGCAGAGCCAACCGACATTGGTAACTTTTAGCAAGTTCACGAATTTCTTCTTTTGTTGTTTTTACTCCGAGATGTTCGTGAATCTCGCTGTTTCTTATATACCAGGGAACACCTGAGATAGTGCGAAGTATGACATTTTGCAGTCTTTGGATCATAGAAATGTTAGAGTTGCTTGCACTACCCCAGATTTGAATCCCATATGTCCATATTGGCTTTAGTACCATATTATATATAAGCAACTTGTTGTCTATAGACAACTTAATATTACGTCCAAGTAACCACAACATAGTCTTGTACTTTAGATTCATCTCTTCCCTCTTGGTTTGAGCATGATACTTCCAAGTTAATCTGCGGTCAAGATGCATTCCCAGATATTTAACTCTGTCACTATGTGGTAAAATATTCTCTCCAAGATGTACAGGAGGACAGTCTCCTTTCCTCAATGTGAATGTTATGTGTAGAGATTTTGATGGACTCGCCCTTATTTTCCATTTGTTAAGCCAGCACCATATTTCGTCTAGTCCTTTTTGTAACTGTTCAGATGCAGAGTTAAGATCCTTGCTAGTGGCTAGTAGTGCAGTATCGTCAGCAAATGTAGCTGTCATTACTCCAGCAACCTCTGGTAGGTCTGCAGTGTATATAGTATAGAGCACTGGACCCAAGACTGAACCCTGGGGTACTCCTGCTTGGATCTTATGTAGTTCTGAGCTTTCTTCTGATTCTTGAACTTGGAATAGTCTATCCGATAGATATGAGTGCATGAGCAAATGGTAACTATGGGGTAAATACATTTTTAATTTAGATAACAGTCCTTTATGCCACACTTTGTCAAAAGCCTGTTGTACATCAAGAAAGGCTGAAGAGCAATACTCTTTCTTTTCTAAGGCCTCTCTGATTTTGTCAGCTACTCGATGTACTTGTTCCACTGTAGAATGGCTTTTCCGGAAGCCAAACTGATGGTCAGGTATAATCTTCAATTCAGTAAGTATAGGCAGTATTCTACGCAGTATTATCTTCTCACAAACCTTTGACAAAACTGGTAGCAAACTAATAGGTCTGTATGATGCTACTTCATTAGGTGGTTTACCCATTTTGTATATCATTATGATTTTCGAGACCTTCCATATTACAGGAAAATATTGTGTTCTTAGTATTCCATTATATATAGTAGTCAACTGTACTATTGCCTTTCGAGGCAAGTGTTTCAAAATTTCTTTTGTAATCAGATCAAACCCAGGAGCTTTGTGATCTTTTAGATTTTTGATAATGCTCCAAACTTCAGACACCGTTACGGGAGTAGGTGGTAGTGCCATTTGATAAGGCTGCGACAAGATAGTGTCAACAGCACTCTCCGCTTCAAAGTCTTCTATGTCGTTGGGCGAAAAAACAGCCTTGAGGTGGTTTGCAAACACATCAGCCTTTTCAAGTGAGGTTCTAGCCCACTTGTTATCACCTTTCCTTAGAGGTGGCTTCGCTTCCTGTGGTCTATCAAAAGCCCTGATAAGTTTCCATAATGAGTAATTACTAGCTGGTGTAGGTGTGAGAGCCTCTAGTTTTGCGCTGAGTGTAATATTGTGCCATTCCTTTAATAATTCTTTGAGTTCCTGAATCGATTTATTGAGCTGTCTTTTATCCTCAGAGTTTCTGCTTAATTGCCACTTGCGACGGAGTCTCCGCTTTTCAAGGATTCTCGTTCTAATTTGAAGTGGAAAGTTTACAGTTCGATTCTTCTGTGGAATTACCGGTGTATTTTTCCAACAAGCTGCCTGTATGAGGGTCGTTATATTTTTAGCTGCCTCCTCAATGTCTTCTGGGCTCTTTACGGCTATTTGCAGATCTATGTTAATATCAATATAATCACTGAATGAATCCCAGTCTGTACGGTTGTTAGTCAGAGCTGCAGGTCTCTCAGCCGCAATAACCATAGTACTTACTGTTAGCAAAACTGGTGTATGGTCTGACGAGCCATCAAGGCAAGATTCTGGCTTTAGATAGTGCTTGGACAAGCCTCTGACAATGAAAAAGTCCAAAAGATCAGGAGTTTTATTTGGGTCCGTTGGCCAATATGTTGGCTCAAGGGCTGATACAGTGAGCAAATTATTTTCTATGACACTAGATAGCAGTTGTCGACCTCTAGTTGTAGTCAATCGAGATCCCCAGAATGTGTGTTTCGAATTCCAGTCTCCACCTGCAATGAATCTCCTACCCAAGGTGTTGAAGAAATGGTTGAACATGGCATTGGATATATTATGCCTTGGCGGGCAATATACGGCAGAAATATTGAAGTATCCACAATTATCTCTTATGGTTATAGTAGTAGCTTGAATTTGTTCAGTTTTGTATTGTGGCAGCATATTATGTTTTACTGTATCCCTCACTATTAGCGCTGTACCAGCATGTCCCCTTCCATCTGGGTGGTTAGTGATGTAGGTTTTATATCCTTGGAATGTTATTGAGGAAGAGGATGTACAATGTGCTTCGGATATGAGCATGACATCTAGTTTGTGTAAATGTAGCAATATTTCAACATCTTCTTTGTTGGGTGTCAAGCCATTTGGGTTCCATGTACCCATACGCAATGATGCCATTATATAAGTTTGTTCACTAGAGTTGTTATGAGATCCATTAGGTTACTCATTTGTTGTAATAATAGTTCAAATTTTTCATTTTGTTTTATTAACAGCATTTCTATAGATTTGTTTTGTTTATCTTCTTTTTCAGGATCTTCTTGTTCCGATATCTCATACTTTTTATGCAGTCTCGGTTGTTTTAAGCTTGCAGCATATGTTTTTCTATTTTTAATTCCGTTGTCACATACTATATCCAGTGCATGGCCGTTATTTGGTTTGTCATTAGTTTCTTGTGAGAAAGTCACAGCCTCCGTATCAGGAGCAGTTAGTGGTGTAGGAATGGGTATGGCTGCCATAGGCGGATTCTGTGTTCTACTTTTTTGGTAGTAAGATTTATTTCTGCGGGCTACAATCTCCTTATATATCAGACAACCTTTGTAGTTTGCTGGATGATCAAGGGTGCATAGTGCACATGTTGCAGGTGTATTTTTATCTTTTTTTGGACAATCAGATGTCCTATGCCCTTTGCCACACTTTACGCACCTGTAAGGTCGCATGCAATTGTTCTTTGAATGCCCATATTGCTGACAGCGATGACACTGGACAATTGAAGTAGATTTGCGAGGGTCTTCTATAATTACTTTCTGATGGAAGATATAATCTATATTTTTGACAGCCTTATTGTTGGGATTCGGCTCAAGATTTACAAAAAATGTAGATGTGGGCATTTTTTCAGGCCCAGAACGAGCATTTATAATTTCACCTCGCACTGTATTACCAGTTTTTTCTATTGCCTCAATAATAGCACCATGTGGAGTGCTGTAGTGTAGGTCTTTGATCACTATTCTGTAGCTTCTCAGATTTTTTGGTGTGAATGTATGTCCAATAAGGCCATTGTCCCGTACTAGAGTTATGACTTTTTTATACAACTCTGTACTATCCACAAGTACTCGGAGAAGTGTTTTATTAACAATTTTTAGCTTAAAATCTGTTTTGTTACATGCCGATTCGAGTAACTTTGATAGCTCGTTAACATCCTGCACACCATATAGAACAATTGGAGGAGGCTTTTGTATTTTTGGGATCGCGTTTACGATAGTGTCGTCTGCTGCATCTATGGGTAGGTTATTGTATCGGTTTTTAATTGGCGTTGTCTCATCGATAGTTGGAGATTTACTTGCTTTTCTCTTTTTTGACTACGTGAGGTAGGAACTTTTTGCCAGGGTGGGGGTGGTTTTTGTTCAGAAGAAGTATCTCGAAGAATATTTTGCGGTTGGTTTTCAATTTCGCTCTGGGGAGTTTCTGTTGACGTTGTTTTCGAAAATTGTACCAGATTGCTAAGTGACGAAGATCTAGGTCTATTAAATAGACTGGGGTGAAATACTTGTTGACTCATCATTTTTTGGTTGGATTTAGTTAGGTTTGAATCACTAGTACTCATTTTTTAACTTTGACAGACGATTCCGTATACCGGTATGTCGATGTTAGCATTTTCAGCAATGATCAGTTTCAATGCTTAAAATTGTTAATTGAGTTTATAGTACATGGAACGCAACACAGTAAAATGAACGCATCCAATTTGTTTTAGCGCTGTGGTATCGTTGTTTAGGCAATTTACTAATTCGAATTTGCCAACTGACAGCTAACCGCAATTTAGTTTTTAGATGCAATTTCTTATTTTATTCACGTTTGTTTTCGTAGTTTTGTTAGCACTGCACTTATCTATCACTTTTATTTACACGATTTTACGCTTCGAAGTAGTGGTTGTAATCATTAAACACCATTTTCGGAAATATTTCACGGAGTGATTTGACAACACGTCTTTCGTAGCGAACACCGGAAACGGTTTCAATTTAAGACTGAAGTAAGTTTTAAAAAATATGTTTTAAATATTCTTTTTTTATAGAATCTTGTTTGTTATTGTCAAACTTACATATTAAGAACTAACGCGTCGCTGAGATTTCCAAGTGCCCATGCGGCTTAGTTCTTACCACAAGGGTAGGTTCTGATAAAGCTCTCAATATATTCTCACCACAGTCGCTCACAAAACATATATCCTGAAATAAATAAGTGCCACTCATTATAAAAATAAAATAATGGCATAATATAGTAATACTAGCACATTTAAAGTTGCAAAATGGGAAATTAAAGTAAAATATAGACTATTTAATTCTTTCTTTTACTGCTGTATTTAGTCATGTCTAGCGTCAGTAACTAGGGGAAATAACATTGTATGGATTACACAAATACAATTTCTGTAACAGACTTAACATTTTTTATTATTAAATTTGTAAATGATAAGGTATTGTATTATTTGTAAATTGTTGTGTGAGAAAATCTATTCTATTCCACTCTACTTACATTTCATAATAAACGTCTTTTATTTTTATACTTTTCAATTCGCCCAAGTTACATGTAATACCACTATTCTTCATAACAACCTATCTGTTTAGCCTATCTTTATTCTTGTCTATGAATTTTACTGTTAATTATTTATACACTTGTACTATTATCTTCATTACAGATTCCCATCATGTTAATCTTCAATTTATTTTGATTTTCAAAGATCCTTGTATATACTATTTTCTCATCTTATCCATTCTGGTAAGAAAACACCTACTTTTTAATTAATAACTAGCTAACCCGTGGATATCAGAAAAAAAAATCATAATCAAATATACCCTATGTCACTCAGGAATAATGTAGCTGGGTGTGTGATAATTTTCAAAATCGGTTTAATAGATCCAGAGATTACCCTCTACAACATCACAAACTCACAAACTTTACCTTTTCATAATATTAGTAAGTATACATGATGAAGATGGATTAAATGTAAAGTACCTCTCTCAGTGTCCGATACATAACAGCCATGGCGAGAGCGCGCACCGCTGCAGCCCGCACAGTCGCCTCCTCGTCACTACAAGATCCTACCAATAACGCACAGCAGAGAACTTGAAGTCTCCTCTGAAATTAACAGGGCACAATATTACGAGATTCTAAAATTGACAATGGCCATTGAATGTGTGTTTTTACAACAAGCCGTCAATTTATGTTCTAATTTCGACGGGTGCAAAATAAATAAAGTTATCTACAAAATGATGATTTTTAGTTTATTGTACAATCGTTTTAATAAAACAATTCTTTACAATATGACATTATTTGCTTTGCATATATCACATTGTTTTAATAAATTTTCGTACGTAAAAAAAGCCCGCTACGTATGTTCTTTCAAATACTACGAAGTTAATACAACCATCTTTTCGCTCTCCTGTAAAGTAGCTATTTTGCAGATATACCTTTTTACTTTGCACCCGTCGATTTTCTTGTATCACATACATGCGGTAGTGCTATACTGCATTTCATCCGTGCGGGAACGGAGGAAGAATATAATTTCTGCGGTCGAGTGCCCTATTGTAAGAGGTGACAAAACAACCCACAGCCAGGTGGTAGAGTATTTACCCGTCTGGATGGCTACCACCCATGATCTAGAGTAGGCCGCCATAACAACTTTGAATTGTGTTCCGGTATTAATTTCACTTGGCTGTGGGTTGATTTGTCGCCTCTTACGACAGGCCACCCGAACTCAGGAAATTGTATTCCTTCTCCGTTCTAGCATAGATAAGAAATTTATGGTTTAATTCAATAATTTGACATTTGTTATAACAAGATTCATGAAGTAATCTTACCGGTAATTCCTTATAACACCTGTCACCGATATTTGCAATGCAATCACACACAATGGCCTTAGCAGGTGTATTATCATGGCATGTAGTACTGTTGACAATGGTGCTATTAGATTCTCCCACATATATACACAGTGATTCAATGGTGGCGCCTGGTCAATATGCTCTAAAATGAGAGGAAGTATTAAAGCACAGACTACACTTGGTACAACCTTCTCTTCTGTAAGTTTGCTTTGAATAATATCTAAATATATACATTGTTCTTGCATAAAAATATTATGACTCTATTATTCCCATTACCCAACTTTCAATTAAGTCATCAATAACCTACAGAGGTCAACATATATTATTTAGGCAGGAGAGATCATTTATGTTCTACCCTACAGTATAAAAAAACCGAATGTTCTACTTCGTGGCGAATTCTTATTGTTGCCTATGGACTTAAAAACCGCAACACAAGCCCATAATTTTACAGGCACATTGCAGGTGAGACAGATTTTTATGTAGACATAGGGTTACGTACATATAGCTATTAAAATCACTTACCCAACTTTTGTATGGCGTCCCCAATAATACTAATAGTCCTTGAAGTCTGCAATATTACATCTTGATGTTCGTGTTGTAACATTTCACTCAAAATATCGCCCAAAAGCATGCAATGGGAATGAAGTAATTCACGCAAGTGGTGAAAGGCTACTGCTGACAACACTTGTAATGATTCCAATATTACTGGTATTGCTGATGGTTTGCATCTCTAAAAATTAATAATCATTACTTATAATAATATAATAATTATCTTAATCAAAAATCCTTTATTAAAAATCTACTATACTAAAAAGAGTCTCCTCGTAAGCATAGAGTTCAACTTGACAATAAGATTAATTTTATGAAACTGAAGAATTTGCGTATTTATCATTTTAACTTAAAGTTTACGTAAATTAGTTCAAGCATTCAATGAATTTCAATGTATAAAAGTTAGTTTCTATTTTCGATAATAATCTAGTCAGAAGTATGTTACATTGTTTAACTAAGAAATATCTGTAGCTACTGCTTAGTTCAACAATACAACGCCACCTAATATGCGAAAGGTCGATTTCCTAGAAGGGGAAATTGACTTAAAATAGACAGACTTATAAAATACTATTATTACATTGAAATGAATGAAATGACATTGATAGCGCTAAAATAGAGGAAATCATATTAAATTCTCAAGTCCATGACTCACCAGTACTTCGTTTCCTCTAAAAATCCAACCCAAATTCTTAAAGCAAATATCTAAAATCCAACTTCTAAAAAAATGCAGATTATCTATATAATCTTCCGTATTACTCATATTAACGGGTCCTTGGTCAGCAGTAAACATTTCGTCATCAGAATAGCCTTCTTCAAAATCGTCATATTCTACGTCATTTTTTGTTTTATTTGTATGTATGCTTGTAATATTAGCAGATACTGTATCTTTTTCTACAGATTTTAAAACTTCATCAACTTTTGGATCTACTGATAGCACACATCCCATGGTTATCAAAGCGCCTACCTGTAAAGTAACATCTGAAAGCAAATACTCTGGCTTATTAGTTTTGTGTGATTCATGATGATAATATACTAATTATTTATTACATAAGAGAAACATTACGGTAGACGTTTATAAAAAAGAAAATGGAGTGACTGAATTTTTAATATAATATTTCTTATTACCTCTGTGAACTAAAAACCTTCTGGTCGACCTTACAATTTCACTAATGAGTCCTTGTTTCATTTTATGATAAGGAGTAGCTTGTACTAAAGCTGCGCAACACTTTAACGCAACTATAATTACCGCGTGACTTCTCTCGGTGTCTAATATATTTATTAGCACTCTATGCATACAATTATTACATATCCAAGAGATATGGAAAATGGTATGAATGATGCATTGTCTTTTTTGCTGGAAAATTCAAATAAATATCAATATTATTAAGCATTGCATCAAGGTAGAATACTGTGATTAATAATGCCATCACTTTCAAGTCAGGCTAGTGCCGACTCATGGTAGTTTTACCTATCTAAATTTCTTGACTTGACTCTAAAAAACTATGATATTGAATATAAGCTTTAATTTGTTCAAAGGTAGAGTGCTTGTTTGTTGTTGAAAGTAACTATTGCTCCAAAAACCTAGGTGACTGCATTCTAGCTTCCAAATGTTTGCTCAGGCCTGGATGATATAATTGTTGAAGACCATAGTTATATAAGTTTTATGTGACCTATAATTTTGCAATTACCTGGTTTCAGCTTGTGCTAAATAAATCCTTGAACATGATAAAAGGGCCAAAATAACACTTAAGACACTAGCTCGGCTGCTAGCAATAGGATCTATAGTAGCACAATATGCTAAAGTCTTTTTAGAAGCATCTGAGTATGACCAAGTACACACATCTGGTGAATCTGGCAGAAGAGCCCACCAATATCCAAACATTTCCTTCTTTTCTTTAATCTGCAAAAATTAACATAGCAATAAATGTTAATGGAAACCAGCCTTTAGATTGCTATCCATTCCCATCAAAAAGATTACCTACTTACATATTTGTTTTAATTTCGTATGAATACATGCCTTAAAGATGTGATACAAAAATATAATAAATTCACCTACCTTTATTAACACGAGCAACAAGTTAGAAGCACTCTGTCTCACTCTAGACTTCAATGCAATTAATTTAGCTTCCCTGCTATTCTCAACATCTGACATATCAGAGTCACTGGTCAGTGTCCAACAGTTCCTTGCTTTCTGAGGCTCTAAATAATTACTACTTGCAGGTTTATACACTGAATTATTTTCAAAATTATCGACATCTTTCATTAAGCTTCTATCTGAGACTGGTATCTCCTTTTTAAGACTCTCTATTGCATTATTTCGCTGTTTTCGTAACTTTTGTTTCTAGAATAAAATTTTAATCAAATGATTATTATGATTAAAGGCAGAAGAGACAGAAGAACATATCCTGCTACACAGAAAATGTAACTAATTACACTAGGTAAACTTCAGGAAGTGTTTGACAACATCAAAGATTAGGTTAATTTGTTTACTCTCACATGCAGAAAGGACTCGCATAGTGGTCTCATGGTGGAAACTCCCATTTGATGAGTCAAATATCAAAACAATTACAATTCTTACTTTATAATAAAATATAAATATCTTCTACTGTTTTCTTCATAGTTTTCAACATGAGTTAATGTTAATAGAATTTAGTACACAGATTCTTAAGGGATTGGAGAAGACCATAGAATAATTTATGTTGATTTTTATTCATTAAAAATTAGTCATTAAAAATTATAGAAGTATAATAAAAATGGTAAAACAGTTATATTATGTGAATTAGGCATGAAAATTTTTAAAAAATACAAAATGAAAGAAAATCATGCCAGCTAGAAATAAAAGTGTATTTAAAGATTAGCCTTTTCAAAACAGTTTTATTTCTGTAATTTTACTCATAAGTATTGCATTTACAGATCTTTAGCTGTTATCAAGTTTTTGTGAAATAATTTTCAAAATTTACATACCTTTCCCCCTTTTGCATTATGGGATATTGGGGTAACAGCTATTGTTTGCTGGGCAGGCATTAAAGCTTCAGGTCTTGGCCCTTGCTTGACTAGACCAAATAAAAAATAATACTGGCATATACCCATTACTACAGGCAGTGAAAAACTAATATTTTGATCATTATAGTAAAGTTGTGTGAGTACTCTTAAAGCTGATATTATTACCTGAAATAAATTAAAGATTAACAAACCAAATTAAAACATATGTTAAAGTATAAATATTAAAGTATTAGTATTCAAATCTGCAATTTAAATTAGCATATAACAGCTCATAAACATTCCAGTGCTTGGGTCAGGCCTCCCACTATAGGGGAACGGGGAGTATACCCGCCACGCTTGTCTAAGACGGTTTGGCACGTTTAACACATCGGTTATCTCAATGTGCAGGTTACATCCCAATGTTTTCCTTCACCATTGTTAGCTCTTGGTTATTGCAACAATTATATTACAAAAATTAGCATACTAATATGAAATTTATATATTTGCTTCTTAGATCTGTTCATAGCTTTCAGTATGAAATAATTTTATTAATTGAACCTGCAGCTATTTATGTGCTTTAGATTAGAAACACCTTTAGATTCACTTTCTGTTAAGTAAAGTATCATCATTTTACAATAGCAGCCTAGTTGTATTTGAAACATTTGCTACAACACCCGAATCCTACTCTGTCACAATTTTCCATTTTTCTATTAAAAGTAAGATATTTATTTGGCACACAAATAATCTCTTTCCATCATTTCGTAAATCTCTTTGACATGCAAAAATCTTTAATAAATATACTCACTTTACAATACAAAAACTCATCATGATTCTTAGCAGAACTTTTACTAAGCAATTGCACAACAATTGTCGAGATTCTTTCCTGAAAATCAGCAGCTATCATTTTTTGCGCATCTCCACCACCTTTCTCCTCAGTAGCAGTTATAATGCATATTATACATTTCAGGGCAATTAGGCAAGTTTGTAAAGGATCCACAGTACTAAGAGTGCCTTTGTCCATGTTAATAAGGTTTATGAGAATTCCTTTATTGCCAATGAGTTCTTCTATAAACTGGAAACAATATTGAAGTTTAATTATATACTAGAATAGATGTTCTGGGAAACTCATTATCATCCTAGTGTTAGGTCATAGTTTTATGTTGAATATATAGATAACTATTCACTTTAGAGAACAAGTATGGTTTTACCAAATTTTCTTCTCCATTTCACTTCAGTCTATAACATCATTTATTTATCAATATATACCACATTCCCCTTTTTCATTTGAAATCTTAAATCAAAATGAAGACGAAGATATATGGCACAAAAAGAGATCAATCAGAATCTAGGCTGTCATGCAAGACATATAAAATAGATCAAAGTTTCCTGTGCCTAATTCAACCATACATATATTTGTAATGAAATTACATAAGATAAGGAAAAATTACATATTGTATCTTTAAAGATGTTAGAATATATGTTTGAATGTTATGCTGGATTATTTATCTAAATCATTACACATACCTTATGACTAGCTTGAGGATATGAATGTAATATACACTGCAAGTTATGCAAATATCAGGTAATATGATTTCAGAACACTTTTTCAAACAGTCCACATACCATAAAATGATTTTAGTAAGATATTCTAAGTCAAACTGTAAATTTTGCCTGGTTAGAATATGATTTATCAAATGCGATGTTTTTGCTGTCAAAAACTCATCTGCTGGTTTTATATTTAAATATAATGCAGTAAGTAATGATGAAGCATCCTGCAACAATGAAGAGCTAGTTAAGAAAAGCTATCCCCATCTGGTGCTTTAATGGATATATTAATTGTATACTTATATTTGTCACATAAGTATAAATACTGTTAAGCACAATCAACTTAGTACTGATAAGTTTACAAATAATTATAGATGTCAAAACCCATATCCTAGTAGCCTCTTGCATAGTAAGAAGTAACTGGTGTTGGTTGCAATTCAGAAACACCAGTAATGCTGAAAGGAGGAATCTTAAATCTATCAAATATGGCAAACTTCTGAGTTGGGGTGCAACAAATTGGTTATATTCCATTTCTTGAATTCAAACACCTCTAGTAATATAATTATACAACTGTTAATAAGAGCTTCTTGATTTTTATGTGTGCAGTATAGATAGAGGGCACATTTATATTAAGTAATGAAAGGTGTATAGGGGAGTGGAGGGGGAAGGTAGGGAGCCATGCTTACCCCTTCTGCAATCCTCATGTCAAGAAAATGACTGAAAACAAGGATTACATTAACATCACCACCAAAGCTGAGTGTTTTACTTACAAGTAATCTCAAGATAGTATAAATGGATTACGGGAATAATCGTTAAGGTTCTGTTAGATTAAATATTCATAAGTTATGTATATTTCAAATAAAAATCTAACCTATGTATACTTACAGATTTCCTTACAAATAATTCTGATTTATAAGGCATTGTGTTAAGCTCATCAATAAGAGCATTAACTTGACCTTTATCATATTCTTTAATATAAAGATGATTGCAAAGTTCGCCGCAAAGTAATGAAAAATGTTGTGGTAAATTAGTATTCATTTTTTTATACTTAAAGTAGGAACATTACTTATTCTTGGTATATCATAGCAATATTTATAGGTTTATTTTCAGTTACGTTAATATTTTCAAGACAGTTAGCTAATATTTTAAATAAAATATAAAACTAAAATCACAGATTTCTAATGGAAAACACAAAATCCAAAAACAAAGGTGACTGACAAGTTGATATTAGAGATGTGTACCGGTTCTACAAAAACCGGTTACAGTCATCACCGTTTTGTTTATCGTTATATTACTTTTATTGTTTACCGGTATTTTCGTACACGCGCGGAACGAAACTTTATGCCCAAAAATATTAATATAATATCGACCAATGGTCGAGTAAAACACGGTTACTGTTGACATATTTCTGTTATAAAGTTTTGTATGTTGGAATAAATGTTCTTTTATATATTTTTTCTGTATTTTTTATCTATTCCTCCAAAACATGGCTAGATACTAATATAATGTAGAAATTAAGCCAACTTTCATGTAAAATAAACAAAACTTGATTGTAGGTGAAAAACCGGTTTTTGGTGAAAAAACCCGAAAATCTCCGGAGGCTAGAATTACAACCGGTACACATCACTAGTTGACATTTGACAGTCTTGACACAAACAGCTAACAGCTAATATTTCATTCTACCTTAGAATAATTCTAAGCATTCTACATTATTCTACATATTTATTTCGATTTAATTCGATGTATTTTTCGTCGTATATTACTTTTACCTTTTTAAAAATGGGCTATCTAAGATAACACACTTTTAAATAAGTGTCACTCAAAATAGATTGCAATTTTCACTGATTTGACATGTACCTAAGTATATTATTCATAGAGTACAAATTTTTCAAATATTTCTCCTTTCCACCTGCCTCTTCATAGTCTGACATTGGCAAAATCAGTGCCATTTGCGTTGAAGCTCTTTATTTAATCGTCTTAATCGATGTACTCTTTGGCTGAAACCAACAACATTAATATATTTATACATAATAGAAGAATATTATTTTTAAAAATGACTTTTTTTCACCCCGAGATACGTACAAAAGAAAAAGAAATTTACAACCATCCGTGGGAAAATAGAATAAAAGACGCATACCGGGGTAAAATTAAACATGCCCATAACTCGATCAGAAATCCTCAATATCCTGAAAAGAAAGTAAGACAACCATATCCTGAAAGAGTGAAATTCACTATAATCGGAAATAGGACCAGTAAAGAATTCATTTATTGCATAAAATTAGTTACAGGAATGCATAAATACAGATGGAAAAATTTCGAGTCTCCTATTATACGAGGTATTTTGTACCAGAATTATTGATAATAACTATATTGTCTCGCATACAACGCTTTAAATGCCTTCAATTAAACTTCTTTTTTGAGTTTTATTATTAAATCAGAATCAGAATTGGACCCCTGTTTGATCCCCCTTTTTTTTTTTTTTTTTTGCGCCTTATGCCAGGGCTACGTGTATGCGGTTTTCCCAACTCCGCTGCCCTGACAGGCGTGGGCCCCGCTCACTGGGCCTCTTCCAATGCCGGGGGAGCTACTCCCCCGGCGATGACTGGGTCTTTTCGGCGTGGGGCGGTTTGTAATGCGCCCCACGGGAAGAGAGATGAGCGCGCGCGGAACACTCGCGCTCTCATCTCGACGGCATGTGCGGGTGAGTGAGAACCTCTATACCCCTAGAGGCCCCACCCGCGCCGCCCGCTTACGGTGGCCGAAGGTCTAAATCAGACCTCCGGCGCCGACGCGTCCTCCTTTGTCGGGTGCGGAGCAGGGAATTACGCTCACGCTCCCGTTCCGCCTCCTCCTTCGCAAACATGACTTGCTCGCAGAAGGAGGAGACGGCGTCCCATCCGGTGGAGCTCCCGACCATGGTACGTACCACGGCCGGGAGCGAGGTGTCAAATCCGGTATGGGCGACGAGTTCTCGGCGCTGCTCTGTCCACGCTGGACACTCCTGGAGTGTGTGCAGCGCCGTGTCCTCGTCGCCCGTGTCACAGTGATGGCACCTTGACGTTGCCTCGCGGCCGATGCGACACAGGTACCTTCCGAAGCAACCATGCCCCGTCAGGACCTGTGTCAGCCTGAAGGTCAGGGTGCCGTGACTTCGTTCAAGCCAATCTTGCAGGACGGGCCGCACCGCCTCAATGGTGGCGGGGCCCGCGCTGGGGCGTCGTAGGCGATCTTCCCAGACCCCCACGGCTACCTGGCGGAGCTCCGACTTGCACGCCTCGATCTCGCGAGGCGCGGGTCTGGTGCCCCTGGCCAGGGCATCTTTGCGCCACACGTACAGTGACGCCAGGACCCTGGCTTCCAGGTCCCATGGGGGGGATCCGGCGAGTAGCGAGGCCACTTCGAAGGACACCGTTCGGTATCCTCTTATTGCTCTGACGGCCAATATGCGTTGCGCTTGACGCAACAGCGCCGCTTTTTTGGCCGTCAGGCGGTCCGACCAAATCGGAGCCCCATACAGGGCCATCGAACGTACGATGCCTTCGAAGAGTTTTCGGCACGTGGCGTTAGGCCCCCCGACATTTGGGAGCAAGCGCGACAGCGCACCGGCTGCCCCCTTGAGTCTGGGGAGCAGCTGCCGAAAGTGTGCCGAAAAATCCCATGGGCCATCGAGGACCAATCCCAGATACTTCATGGTCTGCCCGATGCCGATGCGGATGCCTCCTACAACGATGCTACTGTCTGGAGGTGGGCGGTTACGAGGACCGTGAAACATCACGGCCTCGGTCTTCTGCAACGCCACCTCCAGACCAAGACGCCGGATCCTGCCTACTATCGTTGACACCCCAGCCGTGCCTAAAAGACACGCCTGCCTATAGGTCCTCCCGCGCGCGGCGATCAGCGTGTCGTCTGCGTAACATACGACGCTGACGCCCGGGAGGACCCGACACCTCAAAGTCCAGTCGTATGCGATGTTCCACAGGAGGGGACCCAGAACCGACCCCTGTGGAACACCGCACACCATTGCTCGCCGATTCCAACCCTCGTGGACCGGGTAAGTGACGGCTCGACTATTTAAATATGCCCCGACTATTCGGCGGAGGTAGGTCGGCACCCCGAAATATCGGAGTGCCTCCATGATGCATGCCCAGGGCAAGGAATTGAACGCGTTGGCGATGTCCAAACTCACCGCCAACAAGACCTCGCCCTGGGAGACTGCGTCCTCCGCCAGGCTTCTCAAGCGCATGATCGCGTCGATCGTGGAGCGCCCCGTGCGAAAACCAAACTGGTTGTCCGCCAGATCCGGCCCCGTCGTCGTTAGGTGCTGGACGAGGCGGTGGACGATGATACGCTCAAAGAGCTTTCCTACCTCGTCCAGCAGCACAATGGGCCGGTAGGCGGACGGCGAGTCCGCAGGGCGCCCCTCCTTCCGCAGCAGGACCAGCTTTCCTGTCTTCCACCGCTGTGGAAACTGGCCCTGCTCTAAGCATGCGCTGAAAAGCCCCATCAGTCGGGGCTCCAGGGCGTCGTAGGACAGTCCCCACGAACGCCCTGGTATGCCGTCAAGGCCAGGGGCGGCGTTCTTGGCCTTTAGCCGTAGCATAGCCACCCCCAGCTCTACCCGGTCCACAGTGGGCACAGGGTCTCTTTCCGCGCTGGGCTCCGCCTCTGGCGGTGCCATAGCAGGAGGGTTTGATCCCCCTATCGCATCCCCCTATCCTTTCACTCCATCCTCTAGATCATTCTAGAGGTGCAATGCGTTAGCCTCTCGCCTGTTGTTATAAAAGCTTGTAGGCGACGGTAACCACTTTCCTCTTGGCAGACCGTCTGCCTGTTTACTAGTTTCGAAATTTTAAAAAATTCTACTGTAACTAAGAGATTACTGCGTCCTTTAATTTAAAAAGGTTTTCACCTTTATTATACAGGTGTAACTAGCATCGAGTGGCCAGCGGTGTGGAATGGTTTAAAAATGCAGCATGGCGGTCTAGCATTCTGTATAAAATCTCAAGTCGCAGTATTGATTAACGGAAAATTTCTCGGCGGAGACGCAGAATTAAGAGAACTCATAGAAACAAAATACATTTATTATATATGTCCAGACTATTATAATGAAGCGGTTGGGCAGTTTGCTAGGTTTATTCGATCTTCTGGAGTAAGTATTTTCCTTATCTCTCGAAAACTATCCTAGGTGCCAGAATAAAAAAGTAGCCTATGTTCGTCTCTGTTAAAAGTAACCTACTTGTAAATATGAACCAAATGTCATGAAAATCTTTTGTTTCCTTGTTCGTGAAAGAGCTATAAACATGTAAGTATAAAGTTTTTCGACTTATCGAGCTACTACTTTTAGACAAATTATAACTTATAAATAACTTTAATTAATAACAATTATATCCTTTTTGAACTTATTAATATTTTAGGTAGATATACCGTTGTACATGGCCAAGACACTCAGCAGAGAACCATAACACGTGTGACATAACCACTTTGTATACTATAGTCTAATACAGAGTATTAGACACAGAAATAATATCTAGATAGAATGGTTACGACGTCTTATTCGCTTGCATTTTTGTTTTCATTGTGTCTTTTTTATATTTTAGTATATTTTCCATTATATGTTCCATTTATTTCTGCTATATAGATACAGAATATATTATCGTACTTTCAAAGAAGTTTTAGTTCTCTTTTTCTTCTATCTAGAATCTCATCGACACTTTCGAACTGATTGGATGAAAACGAGCGACGAAAGGCTTTTGAGAGTAGAGCCTCTGTCTCGCGGGCTAGAGGCAAACGGATCACCGACTACAGCCACCAGTATGTGGCGGCCACGCAACATCGTGTGAACAAAAGTGGTGGTGGTGCGTGGCCGCCACTGGCCACATAAACACTTGGGAGTCCCTACAAAATGTGTGATAAAGCATGTGAACTTCTTGTCACTGGCTGCTGGTGGCTATGGTCGGTGGCCCGTTTACACCCAGTCTAAATGGTCGATATTCATTTGCATATAAAGTGGTGTGTAGTGTATTGCGGTTTTCTGTTTCGTGTCTTGGTCGTATATCTCATTCACGTATTTCCAAGTCTGACTTTACTTTCTCAGAGACCTTGCGCATACATGCACATAGCCATAGACAAAAAGCACATCGGCACTCTAATTTTTATGGTAAGAATTTTTTTTCTACGATAGTATTTTCATTAAGGCATAACATGTACCTATATATGCTATTTTCTTAAGTTTTCGCGACTTGTACACGTAAGAATGAATACAATTTTCCCGAAAAGATGTTTATTTAAATATGCCAGTTAACTCTATTTATTCTCTATTATATTCCCAGATTCCTGTTTATTAGTATAAGTATATAGTTAGGTTGGGATACTGCCACGTTTATTAGGTATCCACTTTGAATATGGTAGCGAATCCACAACAAGAATTTAGCAGGATTTTTTTAAACTCATAAAATATAGTTGGTTCTGAGTTTAATTGCAAATTACATTTTACAGCTGTACTCAGAAATTGTGCCTTATACAAGTGAAAACTTTCTTCGTCTGTGTAAAACAAAGAAAGGTGGTTACAGTGGTACACCCATCCATCGCATTGTAAAAGATGGCTGGATTCAATGTGGCGGGTACGGTTTGAAGGCTACGGAGCTGGATTGCGAAAATTTCATTATTCCCCATGATAGACGAGGCGTCCTTTGCATGGCAAATGATGGAAGGTATATTGTCTTGTCATACATGATCCGTGTGACTTTAGTTCCAACAAAAAGCTTTCCTACGCGTTCGTTTTGCCAATTGCTGGTATGTTTCTAATAAAAATCAGAATAGCTTCAAGTCAACTTATACTCAATCTTTAGGTAAACATATTCCATTCTCTACCATATTACAATTTAACAACAGATAAGTTAATGACCAAACGTGAAAAAACCTACTCAATGATCCTTGCGAAACGCTTGTGCGTGCGTACTATTGTGCTAAATAGGAAGAGCCTATATTTGCTAGATGAGAGCTAGGCTAATGGAGATGAAAGATGGGGGTAGTGTATAAGATAGGTATTCGGCGACGGTGAATGACCCTGACTGAAATAACCATGGTATAATTTCATCACACTGAGCCGAAGTTCGCGACAATTTGAACAAAATACACAGATTGTTCTGTTACATTACAATGATTATAGCAATCCTTTATATATTTACATGTAATTCAGGAAGATTGTATAAAATCTATAGCTAAGATATATGTCATGTCTCTGAATGAATATCTTTAAGTAGTGATTGATTGAACAGGGCGTTCATATAAATTTTATATGTTACCTGTTTATATGTTATTACAGGCAAAAGCAATTAATTTGAAAGTTTCTAAAGATCTGTTAAGATATTTTAATTTCAGGTTTTTCAATATGCTGAGGCTTATTTTATTACTCAAGTTATATTGAATTGTTCTTTGAGGCCCCCAGCATGTTGGAATCAACCTTTTTAGTTAATTTACTTTTTTATGTTTTGACATCTGTCAACATTCTTTTGTTTTTTTCTTTTTATTCATTCTCTGTACAACCTTACATTGTAACGTATCGTTATATAATAAATTTTAATATAATAAGAAAATTATCGTGTTACTTCACGTCCAGTTAAACTATATATAGTCTACGTGCTCTACACAAATTGGTAGAGAGAGAGAGAGAGCAGCAGCGCATTCGTAGCACCTTTGGTGTTGCAAATGTCCATAGGCGATGGTAACCGCTGTCCATCAAGTGGGCCGTCTGCCTGTCTGCTGATCTCCTGCAATAAAAAAAAAAAAAAATATATAAAATTATGAAAATATAATTATTTTATTTTATTGGAGGGGGGGGGGGGGGTGTTAACAGTACAGCTGTATCTTACAAACTAACGTTACAGAGATAATACTTACTATCACATGTTCTTTATAATTCTAGACATACAGACTGTTCAACACAATTTTTTGTGTTACTCCAACCCGCAACGTGGATGGCTCACAAATATGTAGCCTTTGGACAACTTATAGAGGGTGAAGAGACGTTGAAGAAAATTGAAGAAGTACCAACGTGGTACGAATCACCAAAACGCAGTATTGAGATACACCAAGCTGGTATATTCAACATGGAATGCCAAGATATTATAATAAACCAAGGCGCAAAAGAATACATCCACAGTCATATTGAAGATCTTTTTACTCTCGGAGAATTGTTTTATGAGGTCTTGGTTCTTAATTTTATTTTTGTCAACTTTTTCACATTAAACGAATTGTTATTATGCAATAGGCTTAAAACATTTTCTACAATACAATAAAATTGCGTAATTAAACTCATATAATTTTAAATAATTCTTAATTGACCACCCTGTTATATAATAACATTGTTATATAATGTTATGTAATAGTAGCTAATAGGTATATTCTCAAATACCGTTAATACCGATTCTGGTTACAGCGCCGCTATGAGTTACGAGCATGTATCGACCAATAATATATCTCTCGATAATAATATGTATGTACAGTACTATTATTAACAGGGTTGAATATTAGTAAAACTCCTTTTATCGCAACACATGATATAGTTTCGGCGAAACGAATCCAAATTTTGCACCGACAATGTTGCTTGAAAAGCTATATAGGTAGGATAACTTTCCTTCTGTTACTGGGTCGACCTTATTCGATGTAAGATGCTAAACATAAAACAGTATACTTCTTTTTTTAAATAATAGGTATACTAGAGTTTACCACGCGCCTCCGCCACTGGTCAGACCCCAGAGCGTGCCTTTATTTTAAATAGCAAGCATTAATACTTTGACTTATATTTTTATGTTAGTGCTATTTGCCCCCAAAAGATTCACTTCATTTTATATCCTATCCTATTTTCTGGGATAACGTTTACATAAGTCTATACCAAACCATTATCCGAGATAAAACGCATCCCTTGATACTAAAATTACATATGTACCGAATTTCAGTTAAACCGGTCCAATAGCCTTTCTGTAATAGCATAAAAAACACAGACAGATAATTTTATCCCGGTAACTATCCCATTTTTCGGGATAAAAGTATCCTATGTTCATCCTCGACATCGAAAAAATATATATACTAAGTTTCAGCCAAATCAGTCCAGTAGTTTTTCTGTGAAAGCGTAATAGACAGGCAGTATAACTTTCGCATTTATAATATTAATTGGAATTATTGCGAACGGACCTTTTATAGTTTTAGTTGTTATATAAAAAAAGCATTTGAAATTTTCTTTTAATTTATTAGGCGTTAATAGAAAAAGTATTTTTGGAAGTGGAATTAAGATATTTGGAAAGGCTACGAAAGGAAGCGGAAGGGGAAGGAGAGGTGGAACAAGAAGAGACCCCTGACAAAAACATACACGCAACTAGAAGGTAGGAAGACGAAAATTTATTAGTGTTCCTTATAATGTTACCATCGTGTTTCTAGTCTAATCAACAAACGTAGATAAGGTTAGGAGGGCGCGCCTGATGTGACCTGCATCATGTAAGGAAGGAACTGATAATAAATGTAACGAAGACATGCCTGCAACACTACGAATCCCATACCCGTGCGCAAAGGCGAAGTAATGTCGAAGATCGGAGTGATGCATAAAATTAAAACCCTAGCATTATAACGGCAATTACGAAGTAAGAAAAAGTAAACAAAACTTTCAAACAAACTTTCTACTTTCACATGTAAATAATAATCATATTGTAGACTAGCTATACCCGCGACGTCGTCCGCGTGGAATTTGTTTTCAAAACACCCCGATTTTGAAACATTCTTCATTGGTGCTCCACTTCTATTGGTCTTAGCGTGATGATGTATAGTCTATAAGCCTTTCTCGATAAATGGGCTATCTAACACTTGAAGATTTTTTTTCAAACCAGTATTTCTTTAGATTAGCGCGTTCAATCAAGCAAACAAACTCCTCAGATTTATATATTAATATAAGATTAGATGTTCACTACACTTTTACTAAGTAGTGTTAAATTGCTTCCCCACTTCTTTAGATCATAACCTGATGCCATACCTACATAGTTAGCTTACAAGCTAATCTAGTAATCGGATTATCTAATGCAATATATTTCAAATTGGTATTATAGTTTATAAACTGTATAAAGTGTAAAAAAATCTAAGTCAGATCATTTTGAAAAATATACTAAAAATCTTATCATATTTTTAGGTTTCTGCGTAAAAAAGAAGATATCCAAAAGCAATTAGAAAAGAGTCAAGCAGAAACTCGCCGCGCGAGATCAGTAACTATAGATGCTGAGGAAAACAACGAATTTGACGTCGATGAATATTTTTATGAACCTGAAGAATGTCTATACAAACACGTTTCTATAGCTGCAACCGTCAGCGTTGTTGTTAGCCAGAAAAACCGTATTATATACCGTTAACAGACGTGCTTATCCAGGCGAAGTTGACTCTACATACGATTTGAAGAAGTAAGCGGAGATTTTTCTTTTGAAAGCTAACTAGTTCTGATTTTTTGGAAGAGGTAGCTAGGGACAAAACTGCCCATTGTGCACATTCAGAATATTTTAAAGCTATACGTTCTCTATAATGATGTAAGTCGGTACAATAAAGAGTTATATACCCGTCTACTTAGTTTTCTATGTGACTCAGACATTTCCACTATTTACATACATTTGTTGAAATTAAATGACTCTTCACTCCTCTTCAGTATACATCATTAGAAACCATGCTTTGCTATAATAGATATTTATTCTTTAACACATCGACAGATTTTTGAAAGGTGACTACTGTTTGGAAAGCGATTTGAAAGTAAGCCCGCCTAAAAACAAAGTTCACAAGCAAAATGAATTATTTCCATCGGGCACAATCGGTATTAATACGGAAGATTCCGTATCAGAAGAAGGTAAAAAGATTTGTTAAATAAAATTGGTTGTTAGTAAGTCGTTGCGGTTTTCTACTATACCTAAACTGAACTACATGATGATGTACGTAATTATGTAAGCTTTTCTAAGCTTTTAGCAAAATATTAAATTTAATAAAAAAAAAGTATTTATTTCACTATCAGATTTATGAAAGTCAGTCCGTATTCTAGGCGAAAAAGAACGTACTTACTAAGAAATAAAAAATAAATAATCATCCTCTTGTTCCATTTATTTATTAGAATGGATTTTACTTATTAGTTTGGATTGAAATAGGGCAGAAAGCACCTAACGTACGTACCTTAGTACGTACCTACGTACCTTATATTATTATAAAATTTATTGAAACGTTTTATACTTTTTCAGAAGAATCTCTGGACTCTGATGACGAAAGAGAAATAAGGAAATATTTGAAGTAATTAATGTTCAGATATTTCTATTATTAACTTCTTTATTTTCTACTTATTCGACTTACCTATTGCTTATTTTATAGGATGAATGTGGATCGAGTTAGTTTTGCTGGAAGCGTTATTAAAAGTATAGCCAGGACTAAATCACAATATGATATCTTTGATAATACAAGAAAGTATGTTTTCCATTTTTCCTATCACTGGTCTATACTTTTGTTCTTTTTCTTTTTCAAGATGTCCCTGTTTATATCTCTACAGCCCCTTTTGAATCTATCAGTATCAAGTACAAATTTAGGTATATTCAAGTTCTAGAATCAGAAAAGGATATTTGAGTAAATAGACACCATGTGAGAGCCGACCCTTATTACTTCTCTGTCCCAGCCACACCACACACATACACACGTAAATTGTGGGACCTTGACTTGCACCTTTTAACCAGCACGATGTCACATTATACTATACAGTAATATTTTCTTACTTAAAAAATAATAAAGTTTAAATTTATCTTCTGTTTTAATGAAGATTATATTTTGAAAACGAAACTGAAAAAACATCATTCTTAAGTCAAAAAACTTACTAATAAATATGTTTTATATAACCTATATTGTACTTCCAGATCAGAGTTAATTACAGACGAGGAGTTAAGGCGACAGAGGTGATTTCTACTTTTTCATTTAAATACTATTTTTCACGAGGACATGTTCTGTTAATTTTTAATCTATTTCGCGAGGAAAGTCCTTTGCCCTTTTTCTGCGTAAAAAATATCTCAGTTCATCTCCGTTGCCAAAAATAAATCATTACAAGGCCCTGAAAAGCAAAACAGTCTGTTTTAAATATTGTAATGATTAAAATTGAAGGCTACAGATGTGTGTAAATCTGTGTATTGCAAGTAACACATTCAGATATTTTTAACACGTTTTTATTTGTTATTGGAGTCTAGGTTTGACCTGCACTGATATAGCTAAAGACCCCGTATATTCAAAAAGATTAACAAACACAGCAGTCTGTGTTTGGGTTCCGAACTAATTAAAAAAAATCTTATTTAAATACATACATACATAACTTCACGCCAGGTCCCTTGCGGGGTAGGCACGAACAACAGAGCGCCATTTAGGCTTATTCTTACACACCTCACTTGCTTCTTTGACATTCATAGTTCTTGTCATGCACGCTCGCCTGTTCTTAAGGCTCCTGACATCACCTTCTGCTAGTACACGATCAATTTGATCATGGAAGGTGTGTCGTGGCCTTCCGCGACTTCTGCATCCATCCACTTTTGCATTGTATATCTGTTTAGTCAAAATCTTATTTGACTACCAATTTCGCCAGAGAGACCTTAAATACGACACAAGTATTTTATAGTATTATAATATGTCGATTAGTACGCTATAACAAACCATTACGAATGTATTATTTCTGTCCGTTGTTGTGTTCATAATCGCGTAAATTTATAACTAATATTTATTGTTTTTAATTTGTGTTGTGGAGCTAAGCCATGGCATCACTTAGAGGTTCTTGCGGAAGATCAGCGCTCGTTGTGAAACTAGCATTATGCTGAGCAAGAGCCTTTTTAGGACATCACATTTAATTGTTAGATATATTATATTATATTATCCTGTAAGACTTTTTGTATCATACCTACGCTCACATATGGAAGCGAGAGTTGGGTATGGAATAGAGAGCATGAAAGGTGAGTAAACGCGGTCGAGATGCGAGCACTGTGCAAAATCTGCGGAGTGACACTCGCGGACCGCGTTCGTAATACCGAAGTAAGAGAGTTGGTCTGAAAGAGAGTGTCGGGGTGAAGGTAAGGAAAGGAATGCTCCGGTGGTATGTGGAAAGAATGTATGATGAAAGAATGACTAAGCAGATATACAATGCAAAAGTGGATGGATGCAGAAGTCGCGGAAGGCCACGACACACCTTTCATGATCAAATTGATCATGTATTAGCAGGTGATGTCAGGAGCCTTAAGAACAAACGAGCGTGCATGACAAGAGCTATGAATGTCAAAGAAGCAAGTGAGATGTGTAAGAATAAGCCTGTATGGCGCTCTGTTGTTCATGCCTAGTCGCAAGGGACCTGGCGTGAAGTTATGTATGTGTATGATAAATCGTTGCAGATCGTCGTTCATCGGTGGCAATTGCAATTTCTTTTAATAAATCGTTGTCGATTGCATTTACAGTTTTAGTGGGGTAACTAAAGCCAGCAGATTAGGTATGCAGGAGGTATTCATCCTTAGATAACCATGTCAATTTTGCGACGCGAAATTCGAGTCATTAAAAGTTAATAAGTTGATATGAGAAAAAAACTTTTCATGAGCCATTCTTTACACCACACACACCGCGACTTTCTTTCAACACATAATCGGTATGTACTTTTTGTATCATGTCCTAAATAAATATTTATTCTTTCTTTCTATTAACTTAATTAATAATGAACATTTTCTGTGCTACTAAACGACGACGTGAATTAAAAACTTGTAAAAAAGGACATAAAATAAAACTTGATTGCGACAGTCATGTTGTATTTATTCTTTTATAGACTGGCATCTGCTACTGCTGACTCAAAAAGCCATGAATTACGAGAAAAGTAAGTATTTACATTATCGTATCGATTGGTAGGTATTATGTTATGGCATTAAAAAAATGAGTTTTTTTCAAAACGAGAGTTGAGCTTATACATGTAATAGCCTTCAAATAAATATTTAGCTGTTTTATAAAATGTAGCTAACTTGCCCGTTATAAAAAAAATACATGTTATTATTTTCCTCCATTTTATATCATACTACCTCATCTGTCATGGCACAAGGCAGAGATTCTTTATTATTGTCCGAAATTACCGTTCTTAAAAATATTTTATATGTATGTTTGATATTCTTCTTGTTTCAATTTTTTTTTAGAAAAGTTTCTATAAGTGTGCCAGAAACAGAGAGTCCTCCACACGGAAAAATTAAAAGAAGACAGACAGGTTTTGTCCGTCCAGTAGATCTAGTAAATATTCCTGGCCGTGTTATTATGCCCATTGTACAAGAGTCTGAATCGATGACTGGACCAAAAAATCTCAACTGCTGAAATGGATATGTCAAGGTTTTTTGTTATTTTTTTGTAACTGTAATAAGACTTTTAGTTAGAATGTTTTCATCGAATATACTCGTATCACTTAAATTAAACCTGTATCTTCTATATCAGAACGATATTATTTCAGCAGATATTTTTAAGAAGAAATTAATTATGAATATAAAAAGTGGCACATAAAAATACGCTACATTTACGTGCAAAATTCTTGAGATAATAGGGTAAACTTGAAATTTTATGCAGCTTCTAAAATAAGAGACCCCGCAATGGTATGCCCAGATGTCGATAGCGCTTAGTACTTACGCAATGATACGGAAATTTATTAAAAGCAGCATAATTAAATTTCATGATTTTACCACTTTCCCCATGGATAGAAAAGTACGTATTGCTGCATCTTCGGGCACATTGTCGGTGGCACCGCATCTTTCGGCTCGACGGCCCACGGGTTTCGTGCGACAAGTTCCCCCAGATAAGGAATTGGAAGTAGAAGTGACAAGGCAGTCAGTGCTGACTAGGTTGTATGACGACGTCACGCAGGATGACGACGACCAACCAGGGCCTACTTTGAAAGATTACAAGTAAGTCTAACGCTGCGGGCAAATGGTCTACCAACAGCCTGCTTGTTGGCCACCGGTGGCTGTGACCAGTGGCCCCTTTGCGCCGAGCCTAAGGCTCGTATTCTATGATAACTATCACATGCAAACCGAGACGCCTGTGAATCCCTTTGTATTGGATTGAGTTGAATTATGATCTTATTAAGTCTTGATTTAACACTGTTGTTTAATGTGCTCCTAATCCACGGAAGAAGTCTGGAAAGACAATCACCCGATAGTGAACGTAACTCTGAAAGCTTCAATATCCAATATGACTGGTGTTAAAAGTTACTTTTTTAACATGCTTGGCGTATTATTAGGTATTTAAAATATTTTTTACCCAATCAGTTTTAACGGATCAAGACTTTCAGTCGTTACGTTTTTCACTTGGCAATTGTCATCTCTATAACTTATAATATTCTTCTTCCATAATGTATTAGGTAAAAATACATCCGATAGTCAAACGGCTATATTTCATAATTCCTACCTGTAGGTTACGTTAAATATTAACACATAGGTAAGTAATTTAATTAAATCCGCATCCATATTTGGTTAACGTTATGCAGCGAACATCCGAGTCAAAGGGGCGCTTATCTACTTATCTTAGATGTATGTAGAGCAGTGTTTTTCAACGCGTGGGTCGCGACCCCCTAGTGGGTCGCGAAGCCTCCTAAGGGGGGTCGCGAAACTTCTATAGGGGAGTTGCAAAAGGTTGGGAAAGCTACTGCAGTAAAGTCTGCAATATCCGTAGATTCATCAAATTGCAAGCACCCAAAAGTACGTTATTTTATTTTTTATATGATTTGATCACGAACATCGGTCACCATATCGCTTATCCTGCGTTGAATGGTACTGTCAGACAGAGGTATACTTTTGAGTTTTTCGACCTCTTGTTTTCCAAACAATCTCCGCCATATCTAAAGCCGCTGGTAAAATCAAACTTTCGGCAATAGTATTAGGTTTTTCTGCTTTAGATACATGAAGAGCTACTGGATAGCAACGCTTTCTCATTTATGTGGGGAGAGGGCGGGGCGGCCGGCATCGGACGTGGTCGTACACTTATGCGCGTAAATTGCGTTATCTATTGGCGACGCGTACCATTAAAAAAAAAATTTACGTACTTAATTATGTATTTAGTCGAACCCTAATTATGAAAATTAATAAATATGTTGGATTTAATATTTGTCACAAAATAAAATACATGAAAATAAATAATATTTTTTTTAAATACGCTTTTATAGAAAATCCAACTAAAAAAATAGAAAATGAATTTTAATGGGGTACATGGTATCAATATTTATAAATATTTTATGAACAGATATGAGTAGAAGGGTTATTTTGATAATATCCTGAAAAGCACCCCATGCTTTTTTTACAATAAAATCATTTTTTCTTGTAATATTTTTAATTCAAATTTATTAAAATTCATTTTCTATTTTTTAATTGGCTTTTCTATAAAAGCGTATTTTTTTAAGTTTTTTTTAGACTATTATTTATTTTTTAGTTGATTTTTTTTAAAGGTTTTAAAATACAAGCTTTTGAGATCCTGTATATCATGTAGCAGCAGAGTGCTAGCCAAGACAAGTAAAACGAGCCCAAACACGACGGGTCTATCTTGTTTAGAACAGGAGTTCCTATGGCCACCTTCCGACTCCATCATCAGATCAGCTCCGTGGTACCATATTATTGGATTGTCACGCTATACACACATATGTGCAAAATTTCAGCTCAATCGGAAACCGGGAAGTCGATCAAATTTAACTTGAAACATTTAGTGACACACTAACATACGTATGAAACTAATAAAAGCGTATTAAAAAGCAACGGGTAGGGGTCGCGAAATAGTTCTTCATACTACAGGGGTCGTGTCATAAAAAAGGTTGAAAAACACTGATGTAGAGGGATATCCCTCTCCATACATTTAAACTTTACGAGCAACAACTTCGTAAATCGCTGATTAGAATACATATTGAACAATGCGTGTTTGCGATGAACGGAACTTCTTCATTTCATAAAACCTCATTACATCATAACCACATAGTACTTTTATATATCATAATATTATTAAAAATCACACATGTCACTAGTGACATGTGTGATTGTGTCTAACCTTACATACTTCTAACAAATAATCCCAATATTATACCTAAATAATATCTATAAATCTAAATACATAAAAGCTGTGAAATCATAAAATATACTTACTGGCCATCGATCATGCACTAATTACGTATGAGGTATGGCGCAAAGCAGCTGCGTTTGCAGATTCGTATGACGAATATGACAAGTACCTATCAAAATTAAGTGGAACTGAAGTTCCACTTAATTTTGATTACTGGTAAGATATAGCATGAATGCTATATCTTACCAGTATATCAAGATACGTGTCAAATCCAAAAAGTTCTTCAAAAGCAACCGTTTTAGGCTCTCTGAGATCCAAAGAATAACAAGTTTATACTTATACAGGCCGATATCGGAATTACATCCCAAAGCCTTTTCACTGCTAACTTATTCTCCGTGTACTCGAATCAATTGCGAAGAAGAGAACAAGGAAAGATTTCTAAGGCACTCCATAACAGTCGAAGACGAGTCTTACGCGCAGGTGTTAAATATGCAACACGGAAAAAGAGTTGCTCGTAAAATATCATCGGATTACGTGAAAACCATCGATCAAATGGAGCACAAACTCGAAACGTCCATAAGGAGTGTCGAGTTTGCAAAAACTCGTCCGGCAATGTCCGTAACAGAATATCAAATGAAGAACCAAAGATATCAGGATGAGCAGAGAGCGAAGATGGTCACGAAAGCTCTTTCTAATTTAGGTGTGTAAATTAACATCTGACAGATACACTTTAATTTTCTCTTCTTATCATTTCTTTAAACTAGATAACTGTAGGTTGTAGCCATAACCCATAGGTAGCAAAAGTTGCAGTAATACAAGTGCCTTATTTTTTTGTATGCATGTTACGCGATTTCACCCTCAATTGTGGACCGATTTTCATTTTTTTAAATTCTATTGTCTATACTCCCGAAGTGGTCCCATGGTTAACAAGTCAGAATATGATGAATTCATCCTAGGGAAATTGAGAGTAACCTTTGCTGACGAGCGTCTATACTGATGAGTGATATATCAACTTTGTATACGCGTGCCAGAACAACAATTTACTACAGGAACTTTAATTAATATATCATTATGCATATAATTCTTCTGTACGCGTGTTGACTGTGAACTCCTCCTAAACGGCTGGACCGATTTGAATGATTTTTTTGTGTGTGTTCAAGTGGATTCGAGGATGGTTTAGATTCACAAATAAGCCCGGCAGATGGCGCTGCAGACGGGTTCTAAATTTTATTTCTTCAGGGCAGGACAACGTGTGCCGGGACTGCTAGTTATTTATAAATCTATTCAAATATTAGCGCAACTAAGTAGTAAAATATATTTTGTTTTAATAAAAACAGAACCGACGTCGAAGTAAAAAGCAAAGAATAAATACTTAAAGGCAAGATGTTGCAGAAAGAAGTTGTTTAGGTATTTATTTTTTGCTTTTTAGTTTTAATGTATACCTTTTTTCGTAGATAACAAGTCGTCGCATGGTTTAAGACTCCCGGGAGATACGCCGTTATATTCCCAATCATTGCAGCAAGTGAGAATAAAATGTTTAATAAAATAGAATATTAAATATTTATACGTGTTTTTTACTTTGTGAAAATTATTATTTATGAATAATTTTATTTTTCTAGGTCGATGTCCATGGATGCAAGTAAGGTTTTCAGCATTATTTCCTTTAGTTTGCTGTTTGACATGTTTGTACAGAAATTGGTCATTTTAAGCTACATTATGAGCTGATATACTAAGGTATATATTATTTTAAATCAAATGTAAAGGCAGATCAAAAAAAGGGATTGTATGTATGAAGGATGACAAGACGATTTGTGGTATGACAGACGACGTAACAATGTCAGAATAAAGAAGTATGGAAAGAAAAGACATTGTGCCGATCATAATTGGGATAATTCGAAAGTAATTTTTTTTAAATCCAAGCATAATTATGAGTCCTGGCCTAAGAAACTGATTTTCTAAAAATTGAAACCACTTTGGTTTTATCGAAATCGTCGGAGTGTTTTACGTCCTTTCTTATAGAGAGAAAAATTACCTATACCAATATTTATTATATGTCTATTTCCAACTCTATTTTTTAATGTGAGCGATTAACATTCCAATGCTCTGATTTTTAAATACTTGGAGTAAAATGACAGCGCGATTCCTTATTTTTTATTCATAATTGAGTTATTTGAGTTGAATAAACTCACCACTGTTAGTTGAATTCTCACAATTCCGATAGGAACTCTATAGGATTCGACTCACAGTGGTGTGTTGCTACAAGCTTGCAACATAAAAGAGGCCAATCCTAGCTGTCACTTTGATCCGGTAATTAAAAATCCGAATATAGTATACTTCTTTCATGCCCAAACTATACTATTATCGATTTCAGATCGATTGGAGCTAAGTAGTCGAAACAAAATGACGATGTTATTTGGATCATGAATGATGTTATTTAGTTAAAATTTAACACGTTTTGTATGAAATCAATATTATTTCATTGTTATTTTTTTTACATCATCCAACTTTATGAAATAAAACATTTTTTTATATAAAAAGGATTTTATTAACACTGAAATAGCACAATAAATTTCCCCGTCACAATGTAATACTACTTGGTACAATATAATTACATCACTTTAATGTCAATTTATATACATACAAGTTACAAATTTATAAAATTACTTGTGCAACAATTATGTACAATGCATTTATACTCTCTACTAGTCAATAGGTACAATGAATGCAAATCCTTATTCTTAAAGCGATTTGTCGTGTTCATTGTAAGTCATCTGTCGCACTCAGAGTTAACTAATGGACAAAAAAACCGTGAATTTTAATATGTCATTTATATACTAACCGTCTATTCATAGAGAAACGCTAATGCAAGTTTCAAGCATTCTTTAGTTAAATCGTTTTAAATCGAAACTATTATGAATTATTCTACAGGGTGCGCCAGAGAAACTTACTTATTTGAAAAAATTCCCGCGCGGTGAGTTGGGCGGGTAGAGGGGCAAGAGGGGGCGCATCTGGAGGGGGAAGTTCCCAAGTTTGTTTCTCCCTCCAGTCAGTTGCCATCATGCTCTGGTCTAGAGAGCAGCGGGCCTTCGCAGTTGAGAGCTTCTTTTCTAACGGTCGCTCACTTGTTGCTACGCAACGTGCCTTCCGCGCTCGCTTTGAAATTCCTCCTCACAGACTCGTTCCTGGCCGTAATTCGATTCTGTCGTGGGTTAACTCATTTCGGGAGTGTGGAAGTGTCGCTAAACCCAGAAATGGACTTCAACGGACCATCAGAACTCCGGAAAATATCGAAAGAGTGAGGCAGTCAGTTGTGCGTTCTCCCCGGCGTTCGGCTCGCAAACACGCAGCTGCTATGGGAATTTCTGATACCACTGTTCGACGAATTCTCCATGAAGACCTTCAATTTCATCCCTATAAATTGCCACAGCACACACAGCACGAGACTCAATGAATTTGTTGCGACAACATTTCCCCGACCGCCTCATCTCTCTCAGAGGCGATCTCCAATGGCCAGCACGCTCTCCAGATTTGACTCCATGCGATTTCTTTTTATGGGTTATTTGAAATCCCTGGTTTATGTCGATCGACCACGGACCATAGCACACCTCAAGAACAACATTCGCGACGCCATTGCCAACATACCGATTGATATGCTGCGAAGAGTGGATACGAATTTCAAAAATCGACTTCATCAGTGTATGCGCAATGGGGGTCGCCATTTATCCGATGTCATTTTTAAGACTGCATAAAAAAAATTGGGATATTGTATTCTCAAATATTTTTTTTTTAAAACAATAACTGAAGTACTTTTTTTTTATTGACCTTTCAAATAAGTAAGTTTCTCTGGCGCACCCGTTATATAACAATATAGAATAATTCATAATAGTTTCATGAACCTCCGATGTTGCCATTTTATCGATATTTCATACACACGGACGTTTTTGATTAAATAAAATTACATGCAAAGCTAGATAGACAGACGGACGGGCGGAAATGACGATATTATAAGGTTGTACGAATGGCTAAAATTACTAAGAAACTGTAAAAATGTTAAGGGTGTTAATGGTTTTTGGCGAAGAATGGTACATGTAGTTGATACTTTATTACCAACTACGTGTTAAAAAAAATTAGAGGTCATTTTATATTAAAAATCTTATATTAATGTATAACGTTATGAAAAAATTCAAGTCAATGCACCAGCGCTTTGCAAGTTTTAGAGCCACAAACATCGGATGCTAATTATATAAAAATTTGGAATAAAAGAAACGTATTTTTTATTAGTGACATAATCCACCATAGAACTTTCACACTTTTTAATCTTAGCTTGATTCAGCCAGCGCAGCGCACAGCGTGTGATCAAATGGCGCGTACAACCTCTTTATTATGGTCATAATACATAAATACTTAAATATTTATGGATATTAGATTACTGACTGGATACACAAATGGAGAAAAAAAAATCAAATGGAGAAGGTATTTTTTATTTTTTTAAAGTTTAAGTTCAGCAGACGAGCAGACGGCCCACCTGATGGAAAGCGGTTACCATCGCTTATGGATATTTGCAGCACTAAATGCGCTGCTGCTCTCTTAGCGAAACCTGGCCAAGTAACTAATTGAAATCGACCATTTTTAAAATAGCGGTAAATTAGGGTCTCAGTTGTTTTAAATTAACGAGTAATTAGTACAATGAATGCAAATACTTCTTCTTTAAGAGATTTGTCGTATCATCGTGCAGTATTTACGGCACTCAGGATCAGATAATGAAACGTTAACTAACCCTAATTGATGGCAAGTGTTTGTATTTCGGGTTAGTAAAAATTAATTTGTGAACTTTTATTTCTATTAATATAATACGACTAGCTGACCCGGCGAACTTCGTATCGCTTAACCAATTAACTATAAATTAAGATGTAAGCTATCCTATCTTTTAAGTTGGATCAAACTACACACGTGCAAATTTGATTAAAATCGGTTAAGTAGTTTAGGAGTCCATCGCGGCCAAACAACGTGACACGTAATTTATATATATTAAGATATGGTATCTGGTCCCAGGTACGACTTCCACCAGCTTGTATGCACGATTTTCAGTCTGGGTGTAATTTGTATTTTCGCGGCTATAATTTTTGTATACAAAAAAAACTAAAGAATGTACATGTTTTTAATTAATCTATCCTTAATCACTCTGAGTGCGGCTGTATGTTAAATTGACTTTGAAACCCGATTCCACTCGGGTCCCACTGATCCACAAACCGTAGTTCATTAGCAACCTGTCACACTTTACCTTTAAATTAATCGTCTAAAAATGTCCGTGGCCATGTCCGTGGCCGAATGCACTGACTCCGTTGGGTGGTGGATTGTTGTTGTTCCCTTCGGAGGAGTCTTCGTTGTTGTTCCCATTGTTTCTGTTCTCGAGCTGTTGTTGCCACATTGCCGCGTAGAAACCACCTTGAGCGAGGAGTGCGTCGTGACTGCAATACAACAATATAGAATATTACGCCGTTACTTATAATAATCTCGTTAAGAAACGATTAGACATCTCTTAAGTAAGAGAATCAGTATCAGACCCTAATCAATGAATATCTTTTTTTTCCCACTTATAAACGTAGTTTTGTTGTTTACCTAAGAGGAGCACAGATAAACGAAATTTGAATGATTAACATAGGTATTGTACCCAAAATATTCGACTAAAGAGGAGTTTATGGGTAATATTTTCACTAATCATTTTCTAGTATTAGTTGACCATTTTCTTTGAATTTAAGAAACGTTTATAAGTAAGATAGATAGATAAATAGATAACTCTTTACTGTACACCAATACAAATATGAACTTAAGACTAAAATTATATCTAGTTATGTACAAAGGGCGGTCTTATCGCTAAAAAGCGATCTCGTCCAGACAACCCCAAGGCCCTCTGTGTATATATTAATATGCGAAGGGAAATTTTTGCACACCTTTTTAGATGCAAGTGCAAGCAAAAGGCCTATGTATGCTATTTGGCATCTACAGTTTACGCTCATGTGTCGCAGGGAAATGCGAAAATCGGGAATTTATGTAATCCCTAAATGCGATGATCAATTCACGGGTGATGTTACGATCACCACTCTGAGGGTGATTTTCCCGAGAAAGTGATTTGATCAAGTCCATATACTGTTCTAGTGAAATTATGAAACAATCTAATACGAGGTACTTATTATATTATGAAATAATATAATAAACAGCCCGCAGCGGCCGGCGAGTGTCACAACCGAGTTATAACCATCGTTTAAATATTTATGAATGAATAAATGGTAAATAATGAAAAACACCACCAGGTTTTAAATTAATATTTTAGCAAAACAAATATATTTTGCACCAAATCATTTCTCATTAAAATCATGATAAATGATTACTAGCATAATTTTATATCTATTGTTTATTTTAGTAAACATTATACGTTTTTGAAAATAAACTTTGACGACATAATTGTGGCATCCCTAAGGAAGAATACTAGACCCGAAATCGTCTTTAGACAAAAGTTAATTATTACTCACTTTCCGCGTTCGATGATTTCTCCCTCCTTTAAAACTAAAATCTCATCTGCGTGGATGATAGTCGATAGCCTGTGCGCTATTATTAACGTCGTCCTGTTAGCACATACTCGCGCCAAGGCAGCCTGGAGAATCAGAAGAAAAAAATGTGAAAAAAAGACATAAAATTAAAGCAAACCAGGTAAACACAGCCTCAATGATTGAGTGGGCTAAAATTTTGCTGACCCATATCACTGAAACACAAAATCCGGTCCCGGCTTCTTTTACTGGCAGGGAAAATTTCATAAACGAACTTTCCGTTATTTATAATGACCTATACCTATCTAGAACCAGCTCCAGAGTGGTTCATTTTATATTACTGATAGTTCAAGTATAACTTCCATATATAATATACATTTGGTGTTTGGTTGCAGATTTTAAGAACGATGGATTTTAAAGAAAGCGCCTATTCATAATGGCGTCCCTACTTATCTATCTTCATAAATTATAGTATATGTATATTCCGATGTATAAGTTATATTACTGTAAGTTTTATCACAATCCATTCACTATTTTTTACTTAAAAGTAACAATCATCTAAACATTAACACAAACATTCTCAAATAAATTTTTGGGTTTACTATAAACGTATGGTTCTTTACCTGAATATTTCTCTCTGTATTCGTATCGAGCGCTGACGTCGCTTCATCAAGCAGGACTATCGCTGGATCTTTGAGTATCGTCCTCGCTATGGCTATCCTCTGCTTCTCACCTCCGCTGAGCCTTAAACCTCTCTCTCCAACCTAAAAATAAATAAACCCGACTACCTTAAGGCTCCATTCACACTGTGAAACTGAAAATGAATATAAGAAGAATGTGGATGCGATCCAGTTTATAAAGAGAAAAAAAGTAGGCGGATATCACACACTTTATTTCGACATTTGATAGATAATTTAAAAAATCTTAAAATATTGTCGAATGGACTCGGAAAATTTGTAATTATTTAAAAATAAGATGAGTTGAAACAAAAGCATATTTATGCTGTTAGTGATGTACTATGTACTAGTGATGGCAAGTCTAATCTCGATTTTCCATAGTCATGCATTTCCACTTACATTCGATTTAGATATATAATTTACATGGGATACGGGTTTGAATTCAGACGAGCCGAAAATCGTGAAAAGAGCTGCAAGTTTTTTTTCTAATTTTACTTACTTGGGTGTCATACGCATCTGGGAATGTTAGGATTCTGTCATGAATATCCGCATTCTTAGCTGCTGAGATTATGTCTGCCGCAGGCGCCTCCAGTCTACCATATTGGATGTTATATCTAAAAAAAGTTACAAAAATCATGTAGTTTTTTTGCAACAAAAACCACGTTTCTATTCTGCTAGAAATTGATATAAAAGCTTATTCTGTTTTTTTAATCTTTTGATGAAATTTAGTTATTGACGAAGTTGTAATCAAAATACTGTTTTGACGTTTACACGTCTATAAAGTTACATATTTCCTGACAGTAAAGCCCACATAAAACAAATTACATAAATGATGTAGCTTATTGTTATGGGTCATGTGATGTGACGTTCTGTGAGTTATGTAACGCACAAACTATTAAATCATCGACACCTATATATATAGGTAAATAAATCGAATGCAATCAATATGAAAATAAAAAAACTACTTCATTACATTTTTTACTTTATTACAAAAATGGCTCATTTAATATATGTAAAATATGTGCATTGAAATGTATATTATTACACGATATCATATTTTTAACAAAAAATGTATAGGTAAGTTTGATTGATTGCAACTTAATTATAAATCAAGTCTATTTTTAAAACAGAGTCAGTAACGCATTAGGAGATTACTAATTAATCCGTCATCGAACTGTCCTTTATTCTTTATTGTACACAAAATAGTTACAAATAAAAGTATAAAATAATGGTGATGTACAATCAAACAAATTGAAACATGACCCACCATAAGGTCATTTTCTTACAGTCGTGAAATACAATTAGGTTGAAATTCACCTGAACATACATTTCCTTGGTAACGAACTTGTTATCATGTTATTAGACATTGACAGTTACTGACTAAGTTGTATTAAACAGATCGGAGAGACTCGTCTATACTCGTGTAACATCTGACAAATGCTATTACGTGCTATTACTATCTCTGTCATTAAGTATGTTGGATTAAGTGCCGTTTCCTATATCTTACCGACCGTTTATTTGCCTTACTAACGATTAAAATTTGAAGTAATCTCTATACAAGCAATGTCAAAATTCAACCTACGGTAAAGCAGGGGAAGTGAAGTGGAGTGAATAGTGAGATATCGGAACCGGTCATATATCGACAAGCCAAAGGTGACACAGGCCAAACCTTTTGTATATACAACATTAGATATTAGGGTTATCGTTATACGTTAGGTAGCAGACACAAGAAAATAAAACATTAACAACATTAATGTGGAAGAAAATAAAAAAAAATTTTTTGTTAATTTTATTAATTGGTTGTAGTATTTCAAAGTTGATATGAAGATATGGCACTCATTTCACTTTACTTAAACCTAAAACCGGGTATAAGCACCATTGTTTTCAATGACATCTAATAGTCGATTACGCATCGACCCGATTAGACGATTGCAGATGTCGGTTCCCCTCATGTAATTCCAAATTTCATTACAGTGCTGTAAATTAAATTTGAAGTAAATTTCTTCCTCAAAGGTAGGGTAATTTCAAAGACAAATGACGACAAATGAATAGAGGAACACGGCTGGATCATAAGCTTTACGTTTTTACTAAAACGACTGCAGAGCTTTAATACACTAAAATGGGTAGTAGACAAACAAATCACGGGAGACACTTTTTATAAACTTCCAAAACCCTCCTAGGTTTGATACGAGAATATCAAGTAATTGTGTTATAACTTTAACAAGTCAAATATAGTTTTAATTACACCTGCCCACAAAAAATAAAAGGTGGTCCATTCAAGTGCATTTGAGGGTGTATGAAACAAACTGATAGATTCAGTTTCAGTGCATCGAAATACGTAACCGGTCAAAAATACAGACCAATTTTTAATTTTCCGTGAGACAGCGTTGTTATTTGAATAAACATAATGGGCCTTACTTATAATAACCTCGTTAAGAAAGGATTAGCCATCTCTTAAATAAGAGACTCTTAAACCCCTAATCACCGGCTGTTTCAAATAAAACTTGCCATCTTGCCTCTTAGCAGTCAGTTAAACTACCTCTCGATGTTGATTATTTTTGACAGTTATTTATGAGTTACTTTAACACCACCTCTTATCCTTAAGAGGAGTTTATGGGTAAGATTTTCGTTAATCAATTGCTGAGCGGTTACTTAAAATTTCAGAAAAGATTATAAGTAAGGCCATATATGATTATATTTTATAAGCTTAGCTCGTTAATGTGATAATAACTTGTAAGATTTGTAACATATGTCATTAGAAATTATTGTGGTTTATGTATGAACCTTTGATTTAAGAACACAATATGTTTAATATGTTTTCTATGTTTTTTATTATTTTGGAGAAATAGAAATGTTGTGCGTGTACAGTCCACATGAGATTAAAAAAGAGAGTAAAAATATACATATTCCGAGTGAGACGTGCGTGGTTTTAATTAAATAAAAATCCCACAAAAAATAGTTAGAACTTGTTGACAAATGTTTTAAAACAGTGTCTATCGTGTAAACATAATATTGGTCCAGAACGAGCCGGATGAACGTGAGTTTTATTGTAAAATATGTGTTGTGTTCTTTTGTGAAAAAATATTGTCAATGAGTTCCTTGTGTTTGAGTTGAGTTTGAGTAATTGCGTGATTATTAAACTATAGGTACTATTTAGATATTGAGTGAGTGAATAGACTAAACTGATTGAGTATCATCTATTCTTCGAGTAATAATCACGTAAAATCTAAAATATTAATGTGATTTTTTGGGATTTTGCGAGTATAACATTTATTCATTTGTTTTAACAAACTTGTAAATCGAGATGGCCACGATCGAGCAGTTAGTACTAATGCAAGATGAGTTGTTTGAGAATCTGAGGAGAGCTGAGAGTAATTTTCGGAAATCACCAAAAGAGAGAATTAAGGTACCATATTTACAAACTAGATTGGAAATCCTAGATCAACAATTTAAAGAGTTTAAAGAAAGTCATAAAAATATAGTTTCTTTATCGAAAAATAAAAAAGATCTGTACTTTACGGAAAACATATACGACAATTTTGAAGAGCTGTATGTAGAGTATAAGAGCTGTTTACGTGAATCTTTGGAGTCACTGTTGCCTAGTTCCCAACCGCCTAAGAGTGAGTCGTCGACATCCAACGTGGCTGTGAATAATAATAATTACGATGTCAAGTTGCCGCGCATTAACTTACCAACATTTAGCGGGAAATATGAGGAGTGGCAAACATTTTTTGACATGTTCAGCTCGTTAATTCATAATAATAAGAATCTTACGTCGGTGCAAAAATTACATTATTTAAAGGGAAATTTAACGGGAGAAGCACTAAATTTATTGAGGAATTATTCAATAACTGATTCTAATTATGACGGAGCGTGGAAACAATTAGTTGATCGTTATGACAACAAGAGATATAACTGTAATGCAATTTTAAAGGTTTTGTTTTCACCGAAGAAGATTAATACAGAGTCATCACAGTCTATAAAACATTTACTAGACACTACATCATCCTGTTTACAGTCATTGCAGAATATGGGGATTAATACTACAAATTGGGATGCAATCATAGTTTTTATCGTCGTATCAAAATTAGATCCTGAGACTATAAAATTGTGGGAACAACAACTTAATACAGTTAACAAAGATTTACCTACCTGGGATCAATTGAGAGCTTATTTAGAAAATAGATTCAGATCATTGGAGATGGTAGATACAAATATAGTGCGCTCATCACAATCTTTTAAACCAAATATTCAAGCAAGATCGTTTCATACGTCCGTGGAGAGTAAGCAGCAAAATTGTGGAATTAAGTGTGCTTTGTGTCATAATAATCATTATATTAACCAATGTGAGGAGTTTGAGATAATGACACCGAGGAATAGAGCGAACTTTGTACAAGGTCATAGTTTATGTTTTAACTGTTTGTCACCTACACATATAGCGTTTAAATGCAAAAAGCCAATGAGATGTAGGAAATGCCATAAAAAGCATCATACTATGTTGCACTTTGAGAGAGAGTCCAACACTGAGGTAACAAAACAAATGAATGAGTTTGAGTCTTCGGCAATGCCATTGAGTGTAACACAAAATACTGAGAGAGCAAGCCCATCACAAGGTGACACACGTATTACTTCTATGTTTTCTCGAGCGATACATCATAATCCTGTGCTAATACCAACAGCTCGAGTTAAGTTACACAATGTTACTTCTGATTATAAATTAGTTATAAGAGCTTTGATAGACCAGGGATCACAGGCTTCTTTTATTACTGAGGCTACTGCCCATCATCTAGGACTTATATGTAAGCCAGTAAGTGGTTGTGTGTCAGGTTTGGGAGAAGGTCGTGTGATTATTAAAAACATAGTTTCATTTCGTGTAGAGTCATGCCGTAATCCAGATAAGTCAATTTTAATAAATGCTTTTGTTTTACCTTCTTTAACTTCTCTTATTCCAGCCAGTCTTAGTGTGTCTGAGTGGTCAGTTATTAAAAGCCTATTTTTAGCAGATCCTATGTATGAAACGCCAAACAAAATTGATTTGTTACTAGGAGCAGATGTGTATAGTGAAATATTGCTAAATGGAGTAATAAAACAGCCTGATGGAAATTTGATAGCCCAAAATACAATCTTCGGATGGATATTGTCTGGAAGCATAGAAAAAGAATCTGAAGATGTAGAGAACGTTGTTACAAGTATGCATGTATGTGTGAAAGGAGATAATTTCATGAGTAAATATTCTAAAACTGAAAATGAACCAAACCTAATGAGTAAAAAGATAAACGAGAGCGAGAAGAGATATGACGAGCATATCACTTCAACTACAGATAGATATGAGAAAGGAATAACTGAAGCGAAATTGCCTTTAGCTGCACAGGAATTTGTAAATCAAACTGGTAACCTAAGAGATATAGCATTCAAGAGAGTTGAGAATCTAGAGGAAAATTATTTGAGAGGGACAGATTTAAGTGAAGAGTGTAATAAAAACAATTTAGAGTATTTTAATCGTAATCAAATGAGAAGAGTAGGCGAAAATGAAATTGAGAGAACTAAATCTGTTTATTTTCCTGAATATGCCATCATGAAAAATATAAAGAGAAACAAAATTGAGAGTAATATCCGATGTTTCGACTAGAGAAGATAATGGGGTAGATTCCTTACAAATACATACAGAGAATAATGTGCGGAGGACACCAGCAGAGTATGAGTTTTAAAACTGAAATACTTATTGTTATTAATATAATACTAATTGTTATTAGAGAAATATGAGATGAGTAAATGAGACAGATCAAGATTATTTCTTTTAAAATTAAATAACTCTATTGAAGTATTAGTCGTGAGTTGGAATAGAGAGTCAGGCAACTTACACTACGTTATCAGTATTTGGAATTATAAGAAGGAAGTAACAAAGAGTTTAGTTTTAGTAATTATAATAACAATTTATGGTAGATAGTTCTCTTCGTGATTGTTCATAAAGTCAAAAACTTATTTTTAAAGTGTTACAGAAATTATATAAGTGGATAGATACATAATCGTTCTAGGATGGTTAAAAGGGGAAACATTTATATCTATTACTTTCATGAGTAATCAAATGAATTCTTTAACAAATATATTAAAGTATGAGCAGAGGATTCATATACCAGCAGAGGAGAAACTAGCGGATTATGCTTCGCGAAGTTTACATATATGTTTTTTCTTCACTACAAAATAACACTCGGAAATAAATAACATATATAGAGAAGAAGAAAAGAAAAACTATTTTATTAAAAAGTGAAGATTGGGTTCTACATTAATGCGTTTATATAGATTAATAAGAGTTCTGAGTTTGAGATTAAACAAATAACTGTATTTAACTTTGTTACACTAAAGGAAATAAATAAGAATATACTATTTATTGTGTGTTAAAGGGATATATGACAGGGAATTTAAAACTAAGCTTAAAATTGTTAAAATCTAAAGAATAAAAGAGGAGTAAATTACGCATTACGTGTCTGTTTTTGATTATAGTGAAACGTAAACCAAATAATCAATTTAAATATACTACAGTGAATTAATGTGTTTTCTTCAATTTGGTTTTCAGTTGGAAGAGGAGTCAAATGTAGGTCGGTAATAATGCTTTAAACTTTGAGATGATGTTAGTGCAAATCAAACCGCATCTAAATTATCGTTCACATTATTTACTATGACTGTTTATGATATAACGATTTCAATGACCCTCTCCCACTAACACTAGGCCACGTATTCATTCGTTAATTTTTCTTTGTATATTTGTATTTAGCAACAACCTATATAAAATGTTTATTTTCAACCAGGTGTATAAATTAACTAAATATTGTGCATTTGACTTAAAAGAGAATTGTTATGTATATGAGTAACTATTTATACTTTTGTGTCTATTTGTCTTTTTATGTTAATAATGGTGTGAATTTAATGTAGAGCTTAAGTTACAAATTTTGTTTCCTAGTTATGTGTACTTACATAAAATTGTTAAAATTTCTTTTGTAAGCATTATGGTATTTCTGTGTACTTTGTTTATGTGTTACAATGGACGGATAAATATTAAAATAATAATTTAATTGAGCATTAGTTTCATATCAATCAGAATTATAAATTTCAATTCTGATGTGTAGTTTTTAATTCTGGGAATTTAATTATTTGTGTTGTGTTAGTCTATCTACGAGTATCTTAATATCTATGTGTAATAATTTTTCTTTTTATTTGAGCTGAGTAAAGAACATTGTATGTTCTTGGCGGGCGGTGTGTTTAATATGTTTTCTATGTTTTTTATTATTTTGGAGAAATAGAAATGTTGTGCGTGTACAGTCCACATGAGATTAAAAAAGAGAGTAAAAATATACATATTCCGAGTGAGACGTGCGTGGTTTTAATTAAATAAAAATCCCACAAAAAATAGTTAGAACTTGTTGACAAATGTTTTAAAACAGTGTCTATCGTGTAAACACAATACCATTAATCAACTATTGCTTTGAATTTAAGTATAGCACATATTTAAGAATGACTCACAAAGCAATTACGTACTAATGTAATTTATCAAAGTTAATAGTGTGTATCCACCACCGTGCCCTTGATAACGGAATCATTGGTTTATTTATTGAAAAGATAGGATCCGCTCCAAGGAGGGCTGGACGTCCACATTTAGATTTTATCACATTTAATCGGATTATACATTCAACCACATGATGTGTATTTTAAATATTAGAACGCCATTGACCTTAATCTGACTAAAAGATACTATAAACATTGTGAATCAAAGTACGTTCATTTGTCAAAGGCGAGACACACAATATATAAAATAGGTAGAACAAAAGATTTTTAGAGTTTCATTCTGCAATTGACCAAATAAGGTTGACAATATATGGCTGAGCCAAAGTAATTCTGATACAGCACTGATTTCTAGCGGTCTAGCTCTTAGTTTGTGTATTTTCTTGAGACAAATATAAACGTCTTCTATGTGGTAGAGCCATACTGAAATCATTATCACTAGCTCTTAGGGACGGCTCGATCGGTGTGATACCACACTCTCACAGAATGTCGGCTTGAAAAAGTATTGAGCGTTACTGCACGGACTAAAAGCATTCAAGACCCGTTCCGATTGTGAATCTAAATCACCCGGAGACCCATTCAAACACACAAAAATTTTCATTTCAATTGGACTTGCGGTTTAGGAGCTCAGTGACATACACACGAATAGAAGAATTGTATTGTTACAACTTAGCCCTCTGACAAGGACAAATTCCACGAAGCACATTTTATTCCTGTCGGTATTTGAACTAAATGTAATTATTTTATGATCATTTTCTTATGTTTGCTTATTTATTAACTGTTTGAGTCAATTTTTATTTTATTATATAAATTATTTATAGTGGAAACTTGATTGATATATGTATTGATTTTGTGTTTTATATTTAACAATATTAATTATTGTATGTTTCTCAAACAAATTAAATAAATAAATGTATTGGCATACGTTTCTAGAGAACAGCCGATTGTTTTATTGTACTCGTTTATGGCCGAATCATTAGCCAAGTGTTACGGATTACGTCGACTACGATACGAGCCCATTGCATTTCTGCAGTATAAAACGATGGCCTGATTGAGGGAGGGGGGCAGTCAAGCGACGATTACGATACGGGCGTGACGTGTGATGATTACGAGAATCTAATAGTGACGGTCTCTGCGCTTTTTATTGTATTACGACCTTCTGCATTACGTTTGGATTTGTTGTGTTCGGTTATAATTGTACTTGTGTTATACGTGTTTGTATAGTTCTAATAAACTTCAATAATTCCAACGGCATTTTAATTCGGGTTTCGCAATTCTTAACAGTATATTCAAAGATAACTAACCTGACTGTGTTATTGAAGAGGACAGTGTCCTGCGGCACGACGCCGATGTTGGCGCGCAGCGACGCCTGCGTGACGGTGCGCACGTCCTGCCCGTCCACGAGCACGGCGCCCTCGTTCACGTCGTAGAAGCGGAACAGGAGGCGCATTATCGTCGACTTACCAGCACCGCTGGGGCCAACCTGTAACATTATAACACTTTTATTATGTTTCAAGGATGGATAAAGAATACCAATTCCTGCGACCGGGCGGCCTGTTCAAATAGACGCACCCACAGCCAGGTGGTAGGGCATTTGCCCGTCTGCATGGCAATCACCGTTGTACCGGACGGTATTCTGTTAATTACAGTGGCGTGACCGTGGGATACAACTCTTACTTATTTAATCATAAATATTTAAATTTTGGTAGCTTTTCAATATTCATTTCGGCTAACGGAACTTCTGCTAATGGTGATAACCTTTTTTTTCTACAATACCCGTGCAGAAACAAAGAAAGAATATAGTTTCCTGCGGCCGGGCGGCCTGTCGTAAGAGGCGATAAAACATCCCACAGTCGGGTGGTAGGGCATTTGCCCGACTGGATGGCTACTAACTACCCCTAGTCTAAAGTATGTCGCCATAAAAACCTTGAGTTGTGTTCAGGCATTAGTTAACAGGTTCCAGTCTCCCTTAAGAGAGAGAGAGAGAGAGAGAAAAATCTACCACAACGATATCGAGAATTTATTGTTAATTTAGTAAAATACACATTTTTGCCACTATCGTAATTATTTTGAATATCTTCAATATATTGGCATTACGAATATATTAAAAGAATGTATAATGAGTTGAATGTACAATTTGAGGTGAGATCAACATAAGAGTTTACTCACCAATGCAACAGTGCTGCCAGGTGGAACTTTAAACGTGATGTTGTTAAGGACCAACCTCTCCGGACCGTAGCCGAATGACACATGCTTGAACTCAATACCACCTCGCCGTACTAGCAAATCCGGGGCTCCGATCGCGTCCCGGACATCAGAATCTACCCGCATCAGGTCAAACATGTTCTCCATATCCACAAAGTTCTTTTGGATTGCCCTGGAAATATATTACGTAACTATGAAAATAATAATTTTCCATGTTCACCGAAAACTTTAGTTAGCAGGGACCCTACAGCCCAGATCACTAGTTTCACTAGCAGTTCATCCAAATAGCCTGGTCCTTTGGTCCTTATTTCATATAATAGTCCTGCAGTGAACAGGGCTTGTCCTTGGCCTTATTTCTATATGGTGTAGACTGGGACAATCGATGATCAGTGCCTCCTCATATTTACATCAAATTAGTCAAGGAGCCTCTATGCGTTAGCTCTATGGCCCCACGCAAGTCCTCCTAAAGTCAGAACCATTTTTACGGCTCGTGGTCTGGAGAGACATAAATGATAATAATGTTCGACTGGCATATTTTATTTGATAGAAGAGCATAGTATTTGAGCTTCAAGAGTGGAATAAGGGAGCGGGCTGTACAATCAACTGAGATACTATTAAAAAGCCTATGTCACAGCCTTATAGATTTTGTACGTACTTATGATGTCATATAGAGGTACAAATATAACGTATCAATAAACGCATTAAGCATCATTAAAAAAGTAACTTAAATCATTTTAATCATAATATTTTAAAAGTAAGCTGTTTATGGGTTATATTAAATGTATCCACCCTCCCACGCAAAATAGGCGCTATGTCGTCGAGATGCGGAAACCGCCCGCTTGCAGAAGGTGTTATTTTAACGCCTGTATTTTTTATATGTAAATCATTTTAGATTTTATTGTAACATATGTCCGCAATCCCATTGTTAATTAACGAATTTTTAAAAATAATATTATTGTTTCCTGCGACCACTGGCAACACTATAAGCAGAAGTGATGTGATAAGATTTGACGTTTGAGATTAGTCCTTACATTAAAGGGCATCTCTTAATAAATTGATTTGCTAAGCCCGACCTTGGAGCTCGAAAATGTGTTATCGTTTCAATAGTTTCACAGTCTTGAATCAGGGAGGGCCACAGCCAGAGGTAAATTACTTTATTTTTGTAATAGATAGCTACACTTTTTATAACTTCCTTAACTGTTTGCATTTCCAAGTACTTGAGCATTTCACGATTTTATATGAACCATTGTATAATTAACGACGCACAAGAAACGATAAAAATCCAGGTGAAAACTTGACACGCGGTTATCAAGTCCCCAAAAATTGATATTACCCATATTAATTAATCCAGTTGACAGTAATTTTGGGCCTATTATTTGTAATTTATTTTGAGTTATAGGTAAGGTCATATTAATTATATACATACATATATAACTTCACGCCAGGTCCCTTGCGGGGTAGGCACGAACAACAGAGTGCCATACAGGCTTGTTCTTACACACCTCACTTGCTTCTTTGACATTCATAGCTCTTGTCATGCACGCTCGTCTATTCTTAAGACTCCTGACATCACCTTCTGCTAATACACGATCAATTTGATCATGGAAGGTGTGTCGTGGCCTTCCGCGACTTCTGCATCCATCCACTTTTGCATTGTATATCTGTTTAGTCATTCTTTCATCATACATTCTTTCCACATGTCCGAACCACCGGAGCATTCCTTTCCTTACCTTTACCCCGACACTCTCTTTCGGTATTAATTATATATTTTATTTTATTTTTTATTATTTTAATCCGTATAAAGTTATTGTAATAAATATGTATTCACTTATATTAGGTAATAAAATAGCTTATGAATAAACTATAATAATACAAAAAGAAAATTGTTTATTTTTAGAGGAGGTTTCAAGTAATTGTGGCGATTTAAGGAGTTTTTGATTTTAGATTTAGGGGTTAACATTTTTGGGTGTTGGTAACCCTCACTGCATGTCAGGTTAAAATGAACGGAGTATAAACCTATCTATACGGCTCAACTATTCACATACTCATTACATTACACATTAAAGATAGGCCTTATGGTACAGCACACACATACTGATATTACTTTGAACATAATAAAAACAAATTTTACAATTAATAAACACAGGTCTCACACAGGCATTTTATTTCTAATCAACAGGGAATATACTTGCTGGCCTTATTCATAACCTCACGCATTTCCGGGTCACCAACTAATCATCACTGACCTAAGATAATATGCACAAATAAATAATGTAATTATTATTACCTGTAATATGTACCAAACCAATTGAGAGGTACATATAATTGTATAATATACGACGCGAAGAGGACATAATCGCCCACAGTTAATTTCTTCGTTTCGACAACCATTGAAACACATAGCAGTGACCCAGCCAGCAAACCTAAAAGGCACAAATTAAATAATTATTATATATATAATTAGATTATAATATATTTGTTACGAATTAGCGGGTTTCGAATTGAACCTTGGTTGAAAATTTACAAACTTTATTAGAACTACACACACGGAATTTACAGTTTTTACAAACATAACCAAATACAGCAAATACAACCCGTAAAGCAGAAACCGTAACAAAACAAAACGCGCACGCTAATGATGTGAGATTCCCGTTCCGAACATACACATATGGCCGGTTTCTATTTATCACCAAACGTTTGTTTGCCTTACTATCCGTTAAAATTTGACATAAGTTGCATACAAGTAATGACAAAATTCAACCAATGGTAGAGCAAGTGAATGAACATTAATATTTAGGAATCAGCTATTAACACCTCAATCGCAATTGAAACTCAACAAACTGTATATCAACGGGCCGGCCATTTATTTTCGCGCAATAGACATAGGCCTGCAATAAACATGCATTCATTGGAATTCTAAAACTCATAATCTTAATTAAAACAATATGGCTCCTAACAACTTGTAGCGAAATTTGAAAAACAAAAATAACGTCTAAAGTACAAGCGATTGACAATAAACGGTTGATATTTAAAACTTTAAAAATTAACGCGAACAAGAGGACAGTGAATCATCAAGCCAACCATAACAGGATCACAGGTCGTTTTAATAGCAAAAGATTATAGGAATTTCATCTTCTCGGAACACTTCAGATTCAGCAATTTAAATCTGAAATGTTCATGGCCTTAATATTACAAATCTCTTAAAATTCGATAAGACTTTCATATCGAGGGGTGAAAAGCTAATTATTTTACGAGACAGTTTCTGAGAGACTTAACATGTGTTTTTCCCATACTAATAATGTCCTAATTTTACCAATTAAATTCTATAGTTTTTTTTTTCAAATGTACATACAACATTTTTTTATCAATTATGTTTTTTTTTCGAGTAAGTAACAAGCTCCTAACCCAAAATTGGAAAGTTTAAATGCTGTTGTGCTATGAAAATTGAAAAAAAAAACACTCACCACTGCAAATTACTATATTTTGTAAAGTGTTTAGCATGTTCAGTGTAATTAGCGATTTAAATTCTTCTTTCTGAAAAAATAAACAAAATATATAAAAAAAGAGAAATAAAATATTTTACCCCAAGCATAGTAGTATTTCTATTCGAAAAAAAATCACTTGATAAAAAAGTGCAAATAAACACTTTCTCTCTCAATCTCGATAATTAAAAAAATTAAAAAGACAATATAAATAATATTATAAAATTCTAATGTCTTGTCTGTATATTGAAGCTATTTAAAAAAAACTAGAAAAGATTACATATGAACGATGCAGAACACGATGAATTTTTTTAGATATCTTGTCTGTTAATAGGTTTGTCTGTTTTTTCGGGATTCACGTAAAAACTAATGCGGTTTTCCCTGGTCGATAGCAAATTCTCGGACTTAAAGTCTGCGGTACTTTTCATGCCGGAAATACCAAGAGAATTTTTTTAGGACCAGTTTAAAGTTATTAGGGCGCATAAGAAAAACAAAGAAAGTGACGTGTACTTGTCATAGGCGACACACAAGATATATAAAGTTAAAAATTAGCTTATTCTAACACCGTTTATACTACAACAATATCTTATATTATTCTTTAAGTGCTGCAATTCTGCACTTGACGTTTCAGTTCACGTAGGATCCGTCTAGACTTTTGATTGTTTGCGCCTATAAAATTCATAAATTATCCAAACACTATAGTGATCAGAATTCTAACTTAGAATCACTCATTACATGCTTTGTGATTTTATTACAGAATCTGGTACCGCCATGTAAACCTCCTTTCGACCTATTCATACTTTTCTTCGAATATTTAAATTCTTCTTCAATTGTGACGGCGCGTTTCCCTTTCGCACGTCACTTCAGTCACTCATTGTCATATCATAAAATAAATTAAATATCTCCGCATTGTAAATAAAATAACATAATATAAATTAATATATACCGCGCCCACACTATATAAATATAAATTACCCGCTCCGCGCCGCATTTGTAATATACAATAAACAGATAAAATACTTAAAAATATACACATATCATACAAACTACTATAAATATACGAAGTACAATAAAGTGTGTATGATAGTGGATAGTGGAGAAGAGGAGCCGCGTTTCATTCCCATTAACCAGGTAAGTGCGTGCTCGTTCCGATTCCCATGCCAAATTGTCCACACTTCTTTTCCCGCAAAGTTGACATAGTTCGCTTAACGCTAAATCCAGCGCCGCCGCAACAGAATCTTTTGTTCGATTTCAAACTAAAACGGACTTCTATTTTTTATTGCAGAAATACAACATATTACTTACTTGATATTTAACAATAGCCTCCCTGTAAGCCAAAACTTCATAAGATTCCGCTCCATAATACTTGACAGTCTCAAAGTTAAGTAGCGAGTCGACTGAACGCGCCTTCTGTTCATTGTCCGCAAGATTCATACGCCTTTGGAACTTTGTTCGCCACTCGGTTACGACTATTGTCGCGACTGGAAATATCAAAAATTGATATTTATTTTTTAACATAAATCTATTTATATAGGTACTAGGCATTCAAGTATTTATTATAACTTAATGGAATTCATGAAATATAATTACAAACACAAATATGTACAATTAAATTATTTAAACACAGAATAAAAGAGGAGCAGACATCAAATCAATTGAGATTCTTTTTATCATCTCTTACAGAGCGTCACAGCCCCATAGACTTTGTACAAGTATACAGACGTATGGCGTCAAAGTAATTACAAGTAAAAGAAGTCAAATAGCGTATTAATTACAATTTGAACAGTAAAACAAATGTGAACCTATAAAAATTATACTTAAAAATAAGATGGTAAGATGTTATTTTGACGCCTGTTTTTTATACCTAAAAAAATGTTAGAATTTATTGTCATACATACACATACATAACTTCACGCCAGGTCCCTTGCGGGGTAGGCACGAACAACAGAGCGCCATACAGGCTTATTCTTACACACCTCATTTGCTTCTTTGACATTCATAGCTCTTGTCATGCACACTCGTCTGTTCTTAAGGCTCCTAACATCACCTTCTGCTAATACATGAATTTATTGTTCATATCGCTATTGAATCCTAATATGTGATTAATATCAATATATGAATTGAATTTTACAGCGGTTCTGTTGAAATTAAATGTTGAAATTAAAAATAGTCTTCTTCATATATGTTTTATTGAAGAGTTATTTTGTAAAGAGACAGGTAACAAAGGTTGCTATGATACTATGAAAAAATATTTAAATATAAAAGAACAAATATTATAAACCAGTATTACAACAGGTTCCACATTCCTGCAAAAAACGAACGTGAGAAGCGTTTCCACATTCTCTTTACTCGCTTTTCATGCGTTCTCGTGAGAGCGTGGAGCGCATATAAAAATATTTTCTACTCACTTATATACAGCACCATAGTGGAGAACACAATCAATCCGAACCACACATTGAACTGGGTCACAAAATACACCACAGCGATCACAATATCGATCAGCGTCGGCGCGATCGAGAACAATATGTACGAGAGCAGATTGTCAATGGAATCGGTGCCTCGGTCCATGACCCTAAGCACTTCGCCCGTTTTACGGGACAAATGCCAACGCAGCGGCAAATCATGGAGATGTTTGAACAGTTCTAACTGAAAGGGAATTAATAAATTAATACTGTAATATGTAAATGCTTCGTGTTTGTATGTTGCATTAAAAATGTGGGACTAATTTGGACCGTTTTTTCTGTCAACACTGGGGGAATGGGTTTGCGTATATCCTCAGGCCCCGGGGGATGCCACCAAGGGGTATGTCGGATTCCCGGCTGCTGGTGTTGTACACAAGGTTCAACGTTAGAGCTTGGAAGCACCGAGGGCCAGACTACCCACTAAACCTTCCAGCGTCCCTCCGCACTATGATGAGGGAGCGTAACCATGGGTATGACTGCCGTGACACTTCGATGCAAGCATACAATTAGGGGTGTCCCTGAGTCTAGAACATCCCACATATGTTATCAGGAGGGGATGAGCAAAGCGCCACCTGTGAACCCCTGTTCGCCGTTTGCGACAGAGGTCACCAGACTAATTTGGACCTGCTCTTTAAACAAGAGGTACGTACCAAAGTTTTACATGGGGTTTAACTCTACTCATCTGTATAATACATTCTAGTCCCTCCTATTCAGTCGTAGAAGCTAGCGATCCCCCAATATCGCCGCGAGACAACTCGTTGGTATCGTCCCTGGTGTTGCAAAAGTCCATAGGCGACGGTAATTATTTGAAAGAAATGTATTTTATTTAAAGAACCGACAATTTAAAAAAATTATAGGCGTAGCAAACCCAGCTTCTCTCAACAGGGAATTTGATCATGTGGCAAGATCTCCACATATTTCGGGTGTTCTTCACCGAAGGTTTTTAGAGCTCTTTTAGCTGCTGTTCTTTTCTGTGTGTCTTCATTTATTTACAGCCTTATTCTATTTATGTTTTAACTGTTGCAACACTGAGCTGCTTCTTTGCTAAAATGTCGTTTGCTGTGTAACTATAAAATTCTTAATAAATAACTTCCACTCTCATCATAGTAAGTTAGACGAACTAAGGCTTAGACCACTACATCCAGGCAGTGAATAGATAATTATAATATGGAAAATTGGTTATAAATATAGTAAACAAAGAATATAATTGATTCTAAACCTACATTTAATTACCTGCAATTCCCTAGTAGTATACTGCTGCACTTTAATCCATAAGAAGGAGCGAAGGTTGTTTAAGAAACCCATTCCACCCGTGCCGCCGCCTTGCAGGAATTTGAAGAACACATATATAAGAACGAGATCCCATCGAAATAACAATTTTCCCCCATGTGTTATTGATAAGCTGTCAACTGAAAAACAATAAAATTTTAGTTAGAAAAAAACTTTTTTCGGTATATAAAAGTATCTTATTGTAGTATTTTATATATGTCAAGACAATCTTAATAATCTCGACTGTTTAGTAAAGTGGGCATTTTCCAAGATACCACAACAATTGCCTTATTTGGCATCAGTCAAGAAACTACAATTGTCTGAGCTGGCACTAACAACTAATATATGTATATGTCAAGGCTGTATGAACTCAGTTTCTTGGCCTGCCAATATGAAAAACTTAACAAGAACAGAAATTAAGTGTCCCTGCTACCCTTACACTTCATAGCCCCACTGTCAGAGCTGCCGACTTTGAATATTAAAAATAACTCACCAATCAACTTGTTGTATATAGGCACATAAAGATTTATAACTCGGCCAGCAAGAAGTGCCATGATGCAGATGAACACATAAACTTGGAGATATGCGCTCTTCTTAGGCCAAAGGAACGGCAGCAGCGTCCTGAGCTTCGCGAAAACATTGCGGAATGTCGATCTATTGTCATCCTGTTAACAATTTATTACGACTTTAGGCGGGCTTTCTATATTTGATTAGTCATTTTTTACTTTACCATTGGTAGTGCATTTTTATTACATGTAGTGGGGTTTATGTCAAATTTTAATCATTATTGTAAGTGTAACGTTACGTACGAGGAATAATTTATTAAAACTGAGTAGAGTAGTCCACGTAGTACGTGCAAAATCTATCAATACAGAAAACCTTCGGAGATACATCTACGAACATTTTTCTGTATTAATACAATAAATATTATTATTTATTATATAAATTAAGTTTAATGTTAAATTAATTAGGCAATAATGAGCAAAAAAACATCTAGAGTACAAAACTCGTCGTTTTATTTCGTATTCCCGTCTCAAGCAATTCAGCCGAGCTCCCAGGGCGATGTGATGGGTTCCAGTGGTGCTTCACCCTATTCAATGAGGGTAACATCATAGACGCACCACACCACTTAAGAAACCCCTATAAGTAAACTCGACGTGTTTTGGCACGCGGATTTATAAGTACAGATTTAATGATTTTCCTTTCATTAAATTTACCAAGTATGTTAGAAAGATTTCATCCTTGTGATTGACCCTAACGATCGATGCAATAAAATACAGGTGTATTTTTTACAGATTTTAGTCGGTTCGGTTACCGGCTGAAGCAAGAGAATTTCCGAAAATATTTGAATGCAGTTATATTTCTTTTCAAAAATAAAGACATGTTTCTTTGGAGTAAAATTTGCTATCTCTATTATTTAGAGTACTTTCCCTGCAGGTGGCATTAAAAAAATCCACCCTGTATATATTTAGCGTATGAAGCTAACTTACTCTAAATCACTGTTCCAGTCACTGGTCACGAAATTTCACCACCCATCACAATCATGCTAGTAAAAAAAGAAGTAAAGAAAAGAAGTAGTAAGAGGTTTATTTACTAAAAATAAATGTTACAAGAACTCCGGATCCTAGGAGTTGCATGCAGAAAGGGTAAGTATACTTTACCCTACCACTACGCCATTCCACTACTTAAAATTCGTGCACCGGATAGCTGAGTTGCCGCCTACGCATTGTTGTAAAAATGCATTCTTTCTACTTTATAAATTAAATTTATCGATTTATAAATATTTCTTTAATATATGCATGAGGTTATTTAAAGCGCTTGTTGGAGGCACTTTATATTGTCTTTAACAATATTTTATGTGAACCCTTGAGAATTCGCTGTAGATTTTACGTAGGTTTTTAATTATTAATTTTATATTATAAATATGGTCTCGCCTTAAATAATTACAAACAAAAAATACATATTATAGTGGTAATAATAACTATATAGAATCTCACAGGGGTATAGGAATAGTAATAAAAATTCTGCATCTCAATGTTTTAGATTTTCAATAGCAATTATCACTATTTCTTTTAAAACATTCACCTTTTGTATGAACTTTTCTTCTGTAATTACATTATAATGATTTTGATATGGACATGGCATCTTAACCTATACAAAGCTATAAAAATTCTACAAAATACACTGTGACTTTGAAAGATATATAAATATATTTTATGTCAAGATTTAACAAAAAGAAGTATTTATTCTTCTATGGGAAAAAAATACACTTAATAAACAGTCACAACTACTATAACTCAAACTACTTTTATAAAATAACTTACAGCCTCTCAAAGATTAGCTTATTTATTGCTGGACGATTATGCCTGGCATTCTTTTTCTGTGCCATTTACACCTCGTCGAATTACGGCCCTTACAAGATTTTTATTTCTTACGGGCCATAATGCCTAGCATTCTTCTTGTGTGCCATTTACACCTCGTCGAATTACGGCCCTTACAAGATTTTTATTTCTTACGGGCAATAATGCCTAGCATTCTTCTTCTGCGCCATTTACACCGCACCGAATTACGGCCCTTACAAGATTTTTATTTCTTACGGGCCATAATGCCTAGCATTCTTCTTGTGTGCCATTTACACCTCGTCGAATTACGGCCCTTACAAGATTTTTATTTCTTACGGGCAATAATGCCTAGCATTCTTCTTCTGCGCCATTTACACCGCACCGAATTACGGCCCTTACAAGATTTTTATTTCTTACGGGCCATAATGCCTAGCATTCTTCTTGTGTGCCATTTACACCTCGTCGAATTACGGCCCTTACAAGATTTTTATTTCTTACGGGCAATAATGCCTAGCATTCTTCTTCTGCGCCATTTACACCACACCGAATTACGGCCCTTAGAAGATTTTTATTTATTACGGGCCATATTGCCTAGCATTCTGCTTCTGTGCCATTTACACCTCACCAAATTATGGCCTCTCCAAGATTAGCTTATTTATTACTACGTTATTATGTCTAGCATTCTTTTTTCGTACCATATTACCCAGCCAGCTGTTTTTTATGACTGGCCTTAGTTTTGCGGCGACTCCAATTAATTGAATTTCGTTTGGCATATTAATAAAGCTTTTAACGCGGCTTTGTCACCTTAATTTGAATTTGCATTCCGATGAGAATTTTGATTTATACATGACATAAGATTGCTTTTGTTTAAAGTACCCATCTAGTAGATTTCACAGCAATCGATTTACATCTTAAAGTGGGGATGAACAAACTACCGTCGATAGTTATACATTATTACCGATCAACGTATATTTATGATATGGAAATACCCATTGTAGATAAAAGAATTTATCTATATGCAGCGCGTGTGACATATTTCATATTAGGTCTGTATTCAATTAATAGAAAATGCAATCCAAACGCCCACTTTAGATAAAGAAATTAAAAATCATGTACAATTACAGATTAATTACCTAACTCAAGTGTTTAGGTACTGATGAACTATGTTTTGAACTAAAATAATATACTTAAACAGGAAAAATAAAAACTAAAGGTATGTATTTAAAAATAAAATTATTACTACACAGAAGTTCTTTAAATACTAATGTATTTACATAAAGTTTAGGCAGGATAAAGGCGTGTAAAGATAAATTTCTACGATAAATTTAATTCTAAACCAATACGTGCAAAAACCCGTATATAATCAAAAAGCTTGTGACGTTTTGTAAGGTCATAAAAACTTATTTTCGATTTTGAGCCCCCCGTTTTGAGTAAGAAACGGAGTTTTACTCCATTGAAATGTTACATGAGCTTTGCATTTGTTAGAGGACGGAATTTTATTTTTGGGACATGTGTGGGGGGTCAATACAAGCTTAACCTCAAGTTTGTGGGGTCACCACCCTTGTCCCCCGGTCGCCATCTTGGAAAAAGTGGTGAAAACCCTTTTTTCGCGCCTACGGACTCTACCTCATAGGTGGCGGGGAAAATGGGGGGCTTTTTCTACCTGCTTAACGTTCGATAAGTTAAATTTGGTAAGTTCTATGGTAAAGAAAAGAGTTAGGAATGAATAAAAAAATCTCACTTTTTGCTTATAACTTCTTTAATTTTTAATTTAGGGCAAAAACTTATATAAACATATTTGTAGGCAAAACAATTTGCTACAAATTATGACTTTACAAATTTTTTGTAACACGTATAGTTTCGAGATATCGCGAAAAAAGTGTTATCACCACTTTTTCCAAGATGGCGGCCGGGGGACAAGGGTGGTGACCCCACAAACTTGAGGTTAAGCCCTATTGACCCCCCACACATGTCCCTAAAATAAAATTGCGTCCTCTAACAAATGCAATACTCGGCCCTTAAATTGTAAGATTTCAATGGAGTATTTGTTTTCAGCAAACACATGCGCGCGGATAGCGCCCGAATGCGGCCCTATAAGGGCCGGGTACAATGCATTCTAATTTCAAAAAGTTGTATGTTACACTTATTAATATTATTTTAGATCTCTTTTGTTTGTATAAAAGGTAGAAATTGTATAAAAAAGATCGCCTGGAGAGAGCATAACGCTTTTTCGCTACGTAACGATTTCTGCTAGTTCACTCTACTTAACCGCATAAAGAAATCATTCCAAAAAATATCTCTGTTGATTTGACTGTTAAATAGCCAATTAATTATACCTCGTTATAATTTTAGTAAAAAAAATTGAATGAATCTATACTAATATTATAAAGAGGTAAACTTTGTTTTTTCGCGGAAAGTAATCTCTTGAACTATTGAACCGATTTTGAAAATTCTTTCACCAGTAGAAAGCTACATAATTCCTAAGTGACATATACTATATTTGATTTGAGGGAGAGCCTCTACACGTGCATGCGTGTATTCTTAATGACGTCCAACTAAGTTCAGCTAGTTTAAAATAGGTTTGTTTTAACTAAGTTCAGAAAAATAACGACAACGTAACTACCTAATATTATTTTCTTGTAGACCGTAACTAATATGTTGTAATAATGTAGCCAAATGACGAAATCGACCAAGTGCACATAAGATAACGCGTATTGAGGGATTTGTCATTTGGCTATGAACTCATAAAAAAACATGTTATAACCGAAATACTAGTAAACTAGTTTTCGTTGATAGTATTTTGTTAGCTAGATTTTATCAAGCTTTGAAAGTTTTCTATAGCTTGATTTTTCAAGCTTGAAATGTCAGCGGTACAAGTCGTAATCATTGAACATTTTTTACAACTTTAGGAGCTAATATATCGCCATCTACAGATTTAAATAAAAAGTAGTAAAGGAGTTACGTAACATTTTTTTCAAATCTGAAAACGAAAAAAGATCTGAATACAAGGGGTATATATAATACATACAACTATGGCTGCGTTCGCTTTAAGATCACAACGACTATGCTCACGCCCGCGATTTTTCCCATTCCACTTGCTTGCCGGCATTACCATCATAACTCAAGTGGAATGGCTAATGGAGCGCTGATGTCATTTAAACACAATATCATTGGTTAATTTGATAATCGCGTCTAGGTGAATGTATCGATAGAGAAAATTAATGTTCAGTGGTCAACGCCCATTTCGACCCACCTCTTGAAATGAGTCGTTGTAAGCGTAAGTAGCGAAAATTATGACTTCATTAGTTATGATTTCGCGGCAACCAAGACGACCGTGGTCGCTATGTGGAACGACTGACGGAGCCTTTTGAGCGTTGTATGGAATGCACGATTCTAGATTGAAAAATTCAAATGCCAAAAAATGGTTATTCTCTTCAATGTTATATTGGGAGGTTGGGCATGCACTTTGTTGATTTTTTAAAAACGTACAAATACTTACCCTTGGCGGTATATTTGTTCGAGATTCATCATCATTTTCCAGATACGCAAACTGGCGCATAATCCCAGGAGCCTTCATACCGAGAATGAATATAATCATGCAAGACACATAGCGTCCCACGAATAGCGCCATTTCTAATCGATCTTGTAAACTGGAAAGAATATTTTTTAATTTATCGTCCACATCAACATTACCGAGTCTAGCCAGTGGCTGATTTACCAATACGCTGAGTAGGCTAGAGATATTAGGGGCGGCAAATTTCAATCAAAATATTTGTCATACAGAAAGTTAAAGGTTCTTATTTGTAATCGGAAATGTATGATGTCGACACTAGACATGTGCGCCATGCCAGCGCGACTCCGCGACTTGCTCGCGACGCATACTATAGTAAAACGTTGGCGGAGTTATAAAAACATTTTATACTACATTTATAGCCAATTATTCAAAAAATACTGAGCTCATTTACATCGTTAGTTAAATTAATACATGATATATTAAAACAGATGGGTTAGATGGATTAATCTGAAACGAACAGAGGTAGTGTTCGCATATTTGAATTCCGACTATTTATTACCAGTTTGCAGCTCACATTTTGATTCCCGAGTCTTGATTGTAACTATTCGAATCAAATAAATATGGAGTAAATTTAAATACAGTAACTTAAAAAAAGCCTGAAAATGTCACGCCGCGACCGTTTTTCAATGCAATGTATAATCCACACAAATAATTCAACATGTTATATGTTTTACCCCTAAGTTCGGTTTTTACGAATTATAACAACAGGTGGTTTTATTAGGACGATAAAATTGTACTTAATTAGATTGTGAACCAAGGTATCGAATTGTAAAGGTCGGTAGGGCGGCAAAATTTAAATAAATTAACCGGTCGTGGGTACGAGCGGTTATCCGCCACTGAGTCTAGCCTAAGAGATGTTAGCACTCTAAATGTGTTCTACTAAGTCCGTTAGCCTCGCAGATGTCCCATGGGTGAAGCCATAAAAAAAAGTTTATTATCGATTTTTACACATCAATACTACCTGCATCGTAATTAATAGTATAAATGTAAATGTGAGTTTTTCTTTCTTTGTGATGTTTTTACGCCTAACTAAGCAACAGATCGTTACGTATCGTTGCATATTCCAGGGGTAAAGAATTAGATATAAGGTACATACATCCAGAAAAAAGTACTGTTCCTGTGGGATAGGCGAATACAGCCCAAAAAATGGCGCAGCGAAAGCGTTGTATTGGCAACACCGTTGTAATTCAGTAACAAATACATCGTCATAGTGATGACAATGACAATTTTAATGCGTCGTTCGCGTTAGTTCCACGTTCGCTAGATGGTGTTACCGGTATTTATGATTTTAATTAAAAAATAAGGTGGAATTTCTAAGAATTATAATATAACCACTTCATGACATACATATCCATTTTAAACGCACGCGAATCCGCGTGTAAAATCTGGTATAAATATAAAAGTGAGTTTATATCTTCCGATGTTTGTTTAATCACTCTTATCGAACCTAGATATAAACCGGTACTCATAAAATAATTAAATGTGTAGAATGGATATCGTAAATTAATAAAACATACTTCTTATCTTAGAACACAGAGGAGATGCCACAAAATAAGTCTTGAACTTCACACGAGAAAATTTCTAAATTCAACAAAATATTTTACTTATGTAAACTTATCAATATTTGTTTTGTCAAACCGCTGTAATTGACGGTGGTTAATAAATAGTATATATAATAAAGGTGAAAGTGGTAGAATATATCGATATTCTACCACTTTCACGGTATATAATAATAATAGCCCATAAAAGTCCCACTGCTGGACTCGGGCCTTCCACTTACGTTATACCTTCCACGCTTGTCTATGACACATAGGATTATCTCAATGTGTAGGCATCGTCACGATGCTCACCGTCATCGTTGGGACATGGTAAACAAGTGGTGCATGTTTTCCTACCAGGATTCGAACACGTGCTCTTCGAGTTTCAGATGCAAATACGGTAACCACTAAACTACCACGGGTTTCATACTGTGAAGACTTAATAATTATAACTTACTCTTTCAAATGCCACCACCATCCATCCTTGTTCAGGTTCAAGAAAGACAAGTTCTCCGATACAAATATCATTGCCCAAAAGATTAGTAGAACAAAGCCATGGCCTCTGGGCAAGACAGCTGGCAAAAGAAACCGCCTCTCAAGCAAAGCTAAATATGCTGATAACGGGAAAGCTACCAGAGTAATAACCAACGCCAAAATCTGAAATAAGTATATTTATTCGTACATAGTATATTTGATATATTTTTCAATAAGGTTCAGCTATGTTATGAATTTTTAAGAAAATACCTAAGTATACAGGAATTTTTCCCCTGCCAAGTTCTCTGAAATCCCGGTATTGGTCTTACGGGAATATTTTATATAGATAATGTACTTCTTAGATAAGTTCATATAATTATTACAATAATTACATCACATACTAAAATTATTTGAGGAAATAACATCTTATTCTAATTAACTTACCTGTTTATTACTTTGTATAGACAAAACAATAAATCAATATTAGCATTATAAAGGCGAAAGTAACTATAGTTTTTTTTTGTGATGTCGTTTTCATCATTACCGTCATTTTCATGATTTATGCATTTAACATATGATAGACGACACTTGACAGCGGCTACTACATTTTATCGTAAAAATAAAACAAGATCGAACTGGGGAGATGGAAAACAGGGAATGATTTTTTTTATGGGAGACCAATCCCTTCTCAAGTGTATAGATATAAAAAGTGATCGTCTATAAAAAAAACAATGCATATGATATGATAGCAACTCCGCCTGTTTATCTGTTAAGTGCTGTATCGGTTTTGCTGTAATTTTGTACATAATATGTAGTTTTAATACCGAAAATACACAGCCACTTTTCAACCCGGAAGATGGGATAGCTATCGCCCTCGTTTTCAACCCGGGAGATGGGATAACTATCCCATCTCCCGGATTGAAAATGAGGAGTTTACGATATAAAATTAAATAAGTTTTCCGGGACGTTTATTGCTTGGTCTTTAAACAAGATGTATGAAGAAGGCATTGACCTGTGGCGCAGCCGCGGTGAAAAGCTCTAGTACTATTGTAAAATAGTATATACATTGCATTGATAGTATTTTGTATTTTCTTACCATATAACCATAAATATTCCCTCCTTTAAATAGTAACGCTTGTAAAAAAAATCTTATCACAGCCAATACTGGTACACACAACGTAAAGAAGATCTGTACACAAAAGAGTCTCGAAGACCTAACATCTTCTATTTCCGTTCCATACCTGTAAATAAAATCATAATATAAGATTGCCATACTTTTGAGATACAACATACAGTTGTATCTCATATAAATAACATCAATTAATGTTCTGTTACAGAACTAGTGCTGAACCAGATTTAACTTTGGTCACCCTTAGAATACTGTCCCTTATATTAATTACTACATATCTCATGAACCCTGAAATGTTATACTTAATAGAATTCATTTCGTTTGAGTAAATCCCTTTATCCTTCAGATACATACATATACTGTAGGCCCCCTAATTTTACTTCTCTATAATGTTACTATGCCATTGCGTGTCGTCATACATATTACCTTTACACTTCGTATTACATTTCATCAAAACTAACTAACAAGGCCATATTTGACGAAAAAGAAATGATCTATCATTTTAATCAAATGTTGTATTCATAAAAGTCACAAGATTGAATTAAATATTAGACAAACTGAACGATTTTCAACTATTATCGGTGTTTTTCCCTTACCGTAATTCTAGGACATAGCAATGACATAACGAGAAATTTACGCATATATGTAAACATGTAACATTGTGCGAATAGGAAATTAATATTATAGTTATATTAATAAAAGAGATAATGATCAATAATGAGGCTTCTCGTCTTCACTGATAATTTTTGCGACATGAAACGTCATGGTGTTATCAATATTTACGTGACTAGGTGCAGAAACGTGTATCAAATTAATATCTGCACAAAAATGTTGTTACAAGACATATTTGGTATAATGTGTTATATATAGACATACACTTACATCACTATGATTTATCACTTGGCGTATTACGGTAGTTATAACTAAACATATTTATTATTCTAATGGAAAATTTACTTTTTTTTTCATAAAGATTATTCCTATATTTTGTTGCATACATTTTCTTCAGAAATAAGACTGGATGTTTTTGAGGAATATCAATGTTAAGAAAAAATCATAAATTTAAATTAAATACAGTGCTGCTTTTAATTTTTTAATGCTGTGTATTGCAAATTTGATAATGGACAAAAACATTGAACAAAGTGTTTGTCGTAAAATTTGCATTGCTAATTTCGTGTTCGGACACACTGAACGTGTTACAGAAGGCTTACGGTGTACGTACGACTTATCAAAAATACGTGCTTGTGAGTGGTACAAATCGTTTAAAAGCGGTCGAGAAATGCTGGAACATTTGCCTCGCCCTAGTAGGTTATCAAAGTCTTCTACTGGAGTTAACATCGCAAAAGTGGAGGAAATAATAACTGAATAACTGAAAATCTTTTTTCAAGTTTGAGAGAAAAAGCCGTTGAACTTTCTGTGTTTCGCAAGTCGATCAGTATCGTATTAAATAATCACTTGGATATGAAACATGGTGCCGCTTGGCTAGTCCCAAAAGACCCGAATTTTCAAAAACTCACACGCATAAGAGTCGCTGAGGACATGCTAGAACGAGTCAATTCCGACCCAACATTGATGAAACGCATTGTTACTGATGACGGACGGGAGTCTACGAGTTTGACATGCAAACTAGTCGTCGATAAGCTAAGGAGTGACGTCTTCTAACTGAACCGAAACCGAAAAAACCACGCCAAAACGATGAAAAGTCATTCATGTTGCCTGATTTATTCGACTATCGCGATATTGTGTACTCGGAATTCTTAAGGGAAGATCAAACGGTAAATAAAGTATGTTATTTAAGCGTTACGCGGCGTTTAAGAGAGCAAATTCGATGGAAAAAAGCCCGATTTGAAAGAAAGAAAGAAAATTCTTGGATTTTGCACCACGATAATACGTTTTCGCACAAAGCTATCATGCTGTTTTTCATTTCGTATTAGAAAAATATAACGCTTTTTTAAGCCATGCATGCCACGCAACAGTTTCTATAAGTCTCAAAATTGCAATTGTCTGTGCTTTTAATCCAAATTCTCAGTCAAAACAATGAGCTTAAGAATATTTTAAATATCAAAATAATTTATATTAATTATTGCGAGTGAACTCTGACCTACATTACGGATAGGCTATTAACGAGAACCATATCTTGAGTACGAATGATATGAAATTGTGCTTTAAAAATTATGTAAGTAAAGATAAGCATTAGCTATATAACCTACATACAGATAAATTAATTAAAAACTTTACGCAAATATTACTTATTTGTTAATCTCTAGAACAATCTGTCTCAATGAAGTTCGTTATGAGTTACAGATGACTTCAGATATTGAAGAATACTATATGGCATCTCACAAGAATGCTTTATTTAGCAACTGTGGTTTCAACACGTAGCGATGATAAATGAAAGCTCTACTCTGAAGACAAAATAAACTTTGTTTGCCGTTTCATAATACAGCATGTGAAAGATACCAAGTTGCTGCATTTTGTAGTACTAGTATGTGTTGTTTCTACTTTCTAATATTAATTTTGAATCAATGTGAACTGTTGTCATTTCGTATGTTTTGTCTTTGTAATTTATAATAAGATAATTTTTAATATCAGTTTGATGTCATGTATAGCGTGAAAATATTTTAGATATTTATAAATACAATAATATTTAAGGTATGGAAGAGCGGGATCTTCTGATACAAGTAAATTTTGCTTAAAAGAAGATTCCAGCATGTGAAAACAAAGCGTGTATGTGTTTTCTAAGAAATAAATATTTTCATTTTTTCAATTTATATTAATAACGTAGAAACGTTTTCATACAACTCATTTGGCATTAAAAAGTTTGGCGTGCCCTACATCGCTTTATATGATATAATTCAATAATTACAGAATATTTTGCATTTAGTTTAAAACAATTGTATAAGTACCAAACTATATTCACAAATATATTTTCAACATCTCATTTTATGGATAAAGCAAGTTATATAATAACCTTATCACCAATAATAACAAGGTTACTAACATACCTAAATTTTAAATAAATGTAAAATAAACTTAAAGTTTATCTTTCGGGGTGTTGTTGTAATCATATATTAATATATAAAGCTGAAGTGTTTGTTTGCTTGAACGCGCTAATCTCAGGAACTACTGGTCTGATTTAAAAGATTCTTTCAGCGTTAAATAGCCCATTTGTCGAGGAAGGCTATGTATCATCACACTAAGACCTATAAGAGCGGAGCAGCAACGAAGAATGATTCAATTTTTTTTTTAACTTTTTTATATTAAATAGGTTTGCGTTTGACTACGATCACGTCCAATGCCGGCCGATCATGCGGTCAAAGATGGATCACGCTTACCTAGACAACTATTCACACGAGACTTGAAAACTTACTTTTTAAAACTATAACACGTGGACGAAGTCGCCGGCAGAAGCTATATATAAAAGTTATGATACCTTAATAAATCCTTAATAATGCATGTCTCTAATTTTTTGTTAGAAACATTTTTAATTAAATCAAGATTATTAAATGTATTCATCAGTGGGATGTCCTTATATTCATATACTATATTTTATTATAAAATTGTATCTTATATATAAACATTCGTCCAGCCTTTTTGCTTATGAAGAGATAATTCATCCATAAAATTCAGAACTAAATACATCTTAATATGCTTAATATATGTATAATATTAAGCATTAATAAACAACATTCTCCATTGTCTGTCTGTAAGTTAAATTATTAGGTTAAGGTTTCTGTAAAGGAAATAACAACACTCAGGTATTTTATGTAGTACTTAGCAAGTACTACTGTAAGCTGTATAGATTATGCCTCTACAGGTTAAACCACTATGATCTAACTAGTATGCTATGTAAATCAACATGTTCATATTGCATAATTTAATGCAATTACTAGATGCAGTTAGCATAATCATGCGTTATTTTGAGATAATACGCTTATATTGAATATATACATGATATATAAAATCATATATAAAAACTCTACAGAAAACCACATGAATGAAGTCACTGGCACATCTAGTCAGTACCTATTTAATGCTAAAAAACCAAGTATTCAATTTGAGAATTTATACATGATTATATACTTTTTTAAAGGTTTCAAGTGTGGGCATTTTATTTGATTTTTATTTTGATGTTTCAACAACATGAAATATTGAAACAAAATGCCACACTTGAAACCGTTAAAACATAGTTTAAGTTATGATTATAGATATTTAATATAAGCTATATAATGGACTTGCACATGTTAAAATATGTTATATATAACAAATTTTAACACATAATATATAGTTAAGTATTTCCACTTAATTCTTATCTAATATTTATTCTTCTACTTACATCCTCTTATCTTCTTATCATCTTCTACAAACATATATCTATATCAAAATAACTCTGAATTAGTGAAACAAGGTATCTGAATTCAGTTACATGTATGCAGTATGGTTAAAAGTAGTTTAAGAGGCACAGTACTAGAAAGTACACCAAAATTTCAAAAGAAAACTGTTGTTTCTGGTGATTTCCAATCCAACACCCTCTAGTGCTTGCCGCTAACTGTCTAGTTTGTTTTGAAGTGCTACGCCATCTTCATCCACCAGGACTATATCATCTGCGAAGAGCATGCATCAGAAGGCCTCATCCTATATTTTTGCGGTCAACTCATCCATCACTAGCAGAAACAGGTAAGGACTTATGATGGATCCCTAATGCAAAACCTACCTTCACAGAGAATTTGTTCATGATTCCTACTGCAGAGCACAACTTGTGTACTTTTTGACAACCACACTATATAATTATATTTAATGCTAAACATACCTTTTATACATAACTATCTGCATAACTCCAAAAATTAGTAGGAATCCACCAATGATGATGGCAGATACTGTTTCCATAAAACATTGGGAAATTCCATGATCTACCCATATCTCGCCCAGGGTCACATTTGGGGGACAATACTCCATCATTTTAACTGTCATTTCTGTTGGACAAAGTAATTAGATTATAAGCAAAGACAGCGTTTGAATTTTCATTTGCAATCATAATGGGGTAGTTGACACATATCACAATAAATTCTAAAACAATGTTCATGTAAAAGAAAGTGTGTTCAAATAGCAATTGTCATAACTTTAAAATATCATGACTCATTGTACAAATTAAATCATAATTTGCAACACTCATATAAAATCAAGGTGGCTTCAGCATTTTGTCAGCTGATATCTTTAAAGTATTATATTAGATTTGACTGTCAACTACCCTATTACTATTTCTAGCCTCAGATCTTATAAACATTTGAGACATTGCAGGTAGAGCAAAATTTACAATAGTTTGATGTATGAATATGATACAACTGGCTATAAGTATTGTTATCTGAATTATGTGCCCCATCTAGCCCTAACTCATTGAACTATATTATTTTTTTATTTTTCTAACACAATGGACAGGACTTAAACTTCGTGTTCTTAATGAAGCAAAGTGAAATTATAAGAAAATATAACTATCCAATTTGTTATACACATATATGCAGAAGATGAAATACTTATTAAAATAAACATAAAATTTAGATAACATATTTTTTTTAAAACACTTGTAGTGACTTTCTTTAATGATTGATATATCTTGTTTCAAATTTTATACTAAGATGTTAAATTGATTTAAATTGTATAATTTAAATGATTAATGTAATAAACTTATAAAATGATTAGTAAAATTCATGCTAATTGAATTATGTGTATATGTTTGGTTATTTACATGGTGGTTTTAATGTTAAAGGAAAGGAATGCTCTGGTGGTTCAGGTATGTGGAAAGAATGTATGATGAAAGAATGACTAAACAGATATACAATGCAAAAGTGGATGGATGCGGAAGGCCATGACACACCTTCCATGATCAAATTGATAGAGTAGTAGTAGTGATGTCAAGAGCTTTAAGAACAGACGAGTGTGTATGATAAGGGTTATGAATGTCAAAGAAGCAAGTGAGGTGTGTAAGAATAAGCCTGAATGGCGCTCTGTTGTTCCTGCCTCCCCACAAGGGACCTGGCTGGTTGTATGTATGGTTTTAATGTTTGATTCTTATAAGAATTAACGTGAAGTATGAAGAGGACAGTGAAAGTAGATGGAGCGAAACATGTTTGTCAGGATTGTCACAAAAGGAGATTCTGTAGGTAGTTTCTGCCTACCCCCATGGGACACAGGAGTAATAATATGTATGGACGTATGTATAATTTAACATATAATTTGATTGATGATGAATATAAGATACATTTTAGTTATGACCATGTTTCTAAAGCCATAGGATACAATACAAAATTTAAGCCCTAGTACTTAAAATAAAAGTTTGAATACTAAGTGTATTGAATATACATATTTTTGCAATTAATTTCAATTTGAAGGTCACCACATCTCAAAAAGTTAAAATTAAGAAGCTACATTAAAAGTACCAAAATAAAGATTTGCGACACAAGAAACTAAGTAGAAAAATTGTTTGTATTAAAAACCGGTGCGTTTTCCGACTATGACCTTTGAATATCTAGAAGACTTCTACAATATAAACTGCGTCTATTAATTCCAATGTTTTCTGCAACGTAATAATCTTAACAAAGCTTTTATGTAGAATTACATACTATGAACTAAGTAAAACTTAACTTACGTTCGATCGTTTATGAATCACGCTACCACATGAGTTTCAATTAAACCAATTTAAAAATCGTTACCGGCTAGGTCATAATGTATTAACAAAATGCCTAAATCCGTGGTTAGTGATTACTGAAAATTGCAAATTTTCTTCAGCTGTAATGTGGAATAACAAACGTCAGAATGCCTACTTGACAGTTGACTTATGCACTAGACAGTCACATATGTCACAAAAACCATAGAGTTATCGGGCGTGTTTCTTGTAAATCTCACTACGCCCAAAATGCTTCGTCTGCCGTTCCACAAGGCGACTGAGGTTATGGTCATTATGGACGTCATGATTTTCGATCAGACACCGCTCACAACGACCCATGTCAAGAAGTGGGTCAAAGTGGACGTTGACTACAGAGCATTAAGTACTTCAATATAAAAATAAAATCAAAATTAATGAAGAGTTTTCCTTTTCTTTATTATAACATTTTTAGTGATATTTACATAACCAAAAATAGTAATACTAGGGATTTTTTAACCAAGTTGAGTAGTTATATTTTTAGTAAGTTGGCAATACTTGAAGTGAAGTTGGTGTTAAACTGTTGATGTGAGTTCATGTGAAATGAGACGTGAGTGACAGGATGGGTGGTGGATATTGGTGTATTGGATTACGATTTTTCTAGTTTGTGATCCGTATTTTTTATTACAAACTGTAATTTATATTTCATAACCTTGGGTTCCAAAATATTTTACACCTATTATTTATTCCAATCAATTCGAAATGTAGTTATATGATCACATTTTAATAAATAAATTTAGGTGTATTGAAAAATGACTATGTGTCACGGTCGCTCGTCAACAAATTCTGTGAAACTGAGCAGTCGTCATGTGAGGAAGGCTTGACTACCAGCTGAAAAATAATTCAGTATCCTCAGTGTCTGTGTTGTGTGGCAGTGTTTTTATTTTTGCCTGGTGAAGGTGATAAATTCAGTCTCAAAATGGCGGACCTCGAGGCTGTGCTGGCAGACGTCAGCTACTTGATGGCAATGGAGAAGTCGAAATGCACTCCAGCAGCCCGAGCTAGCAAAAAGATAGTTTTGCCAGATCCCAGGTGAGATACCGTAACCGCGCTAACAGCGCATTTTTTATGTGGATTACCATCTGACACGGTTATGCAGGAAGTCCTGATTGTTTACGAAATTATTAGATACTTCTAATCAAATGTTGTTAGAATTTTCTAATTGGGCTTCTGATCATCGAAAATTATAAACCTATTGATAAAAAGTAGTCTCATGATAAGATAAGTATTTGTACAGAAATTAATGATTACTAAAACTTTACAGCTGATTCATAATGGCCCTAATTATTGACATAAATGTTTATACACTCACAGAAAAGTACTGATTTCATAATTTTTATGAATAAAATATTAAATGTATATATTTGAACATGGATGTTGATTTTTTATAGGTCATTAACATTTGCTAAGGTCATTGCTCTCAGTGCATTGTTGATTAAATTAATTAGGAGAGATTTGATGTTCTGTATATCTTCTTTTTAATTAATCATTAAAATGTTTTTCTTTTAGTAATTTTATTACACTTTATAATAACTTTTTATTTATTTCCATTATATATTTTAAATAAAATATAATATTCTTTTTTAATTAGTTATTTACAATTGTTTATTAAACATATTTATTTATTAAATTAAATATTATATAATTTTTATTTTACTGTCTTATTATATTTTAAATACACACACAAATTGTTTAGTCCCAGGCTATGATTGAGTTATGGATAATACAACAAAAAAACAGGCTGATCTAGGCACCCAGATCAATCCAAATAATGTAAAATTTATTTATTAACTTTACCATGTAGGAAACCAAACCCAGGACCTAAGCCTACCAGTGAAATAAGCCAACATTAGTATCACTGGACTACATATTATCTTCATTGAGTAAGGTCATTACTTATATTCTTTTTATATTGTATTAAAATTTTCTACTTTATTATATTAATGCAAGCTAATATAATTCAGATTTAAAATTTGTTGACATCCTGAATGAATATGTATAAATATTTATTAAATTATATGTATACAATGTTGATAGATAATACAGTAGTAACACAAATAAAACAGCTTTGTCACACCTTACAACATACATGTGATATGTAGTATCGCCACATTTTGCTACAAAATTGGGGAATAATTTCACTAACCAAGTCTAGCCATACTACCATTACCAATAGTGTTAGAATTGCAAATTCTGAAGAATATGTGAAGTAGAAAAGAATATACTTATAAAAACATGGATACAATATTAAAATAATGATTAGGACTCGTTACATGGGCATAACATAAGTTACATGGGCTTTATTGGATTATTTTATCAAAACACTAGCCGGTTGGTGCCCACTTAGCCCGGTGTATTAAAAATATTATTTCTCACAATAAAATATAGCCTATGTCTCTCAGGAATATGTAGCCTTCTACTGGTGAAAGAATTTTCAAAATTTGTTGGGGAATTCAAGAGATTACTTCCTATAAACAACTTCACAAACCTTACCTCTTTATAATATTAGTATAAATTAATCTAGTTCAAATTATCTAAATACCAAGGTCATGTCCAATATATAATATAATATATGTAAAAAGTAAATAGAAACAGAACCTTGTGACCCAGACAGTAATTATAGTTATAAGTGATTGTAGGTAGAATTAATGTAACAAATAGATATTAATTATGTTAAACTTTTTTCACTGTATCAGTTTATAAAATATTAATGTTACAATGAAATTAGGCTTTTCATAATTGATGCCTTTGAAAGTGTTTCAGACACTATGTAAAGCAGCCCTATACTTAGGTCGAGTGCAAACCTCATTCAACAATTTATGTAATGTACACTGTTGTTTTGTGTCACTCCTACACATTATTTAATCTAGTACAATGACAAAACTGACATGTTGCACTCCAATTCATTAGAGACCATTTTTGCTTTAGGCTTGCACTAAGTGCATTAAATTTTGTCAAATAAAGGAGCAAACTATAATGCCCTTACTTTTTCTATAATAAAGTCAAATTAACTTTTGTGTTGAAAGAATATTTTTAAAATAAAGTAAGTAAATGCATGTACCATCTAGGCCTATTATACATATTCTTACAAGTGCATGTGCAGAGAGTGAAGGAAAATAAAGAAATTAAATTCCATATATCATTTGATAATAGACAAATTCAGAAAGAGGTGTAACTGGATAATATTTAAAAAATAAACTAGCAATAAAATATGTTAATATTAATAGAATATTTTCATTTGTATTTATTGAAGATATTTTTTATATCAATAGATTAAGATTAATATCCATATCAACCTATACTAATACATAGGTTTAATTAGATTGCTATATTATGTACACAAGTAAAGTTGATTTTAGTAACATCCAGATTAGTGCTAAGATTGTATGCTTTTTTTTTACTTGTCACTTCAGTTATTCACTTTTTTAAATAAGGTATATTTTTAAAGAACTTTCATTACTGAAATCATATGTCTGGATTTCTAAATTGCCAATTTACTAATTCACATCACTAAATATGTGTATATCTAATAGGTACTCTCATAAAATTGTCATTTTGCTAACTACATAGTTTCATGAACAGTGAAAACCATTCCATTTGTCTGAGGCTGGATTTAAAAACTGAAATACAAAAGAACTGTTGATATAACTGCTATTTGAAAATGCCTTGATTATATCCCAGAAGTATTTTCAATCCCAATTAGAACTGTGAGGTTGCTTTCTGATTACTTGATGCAGCAGCAGTGTGGAATCTGTAGGCTTGGTATACACAGCACAGAAACCTTACTAAGTGCCTAATTTCTATTAGTTTTTAATCATTCACTTGTTATGTACCACTCTTGCATGGCTACTGAAAAAATAAAGGTGCTGAGTAAGCTGCATTCATTGCCATGTATACTTTTACTGCTACTACTACCTCTGCTGCACCAACAAATCATAGAGGGGCCTTAATTCAGACACAAATTGTAGTGACACAGATATCAGATTTCTTGTATTTATTATTAAGATTAGGTATATTTTTATTTTAACTGATAAAAAGTATCTATATTTTTATCCTTTAAAATATTTTATCTCTACAAATATTATTATTATGGTCTGTGTTTAAACACGTAGCAAGTGCATTTAATGTCAGGTATCACATATTGATAAGCATAAATCACAATATAATTATGTTATCTGTAATTAGCAAATAATTCACACTTCTCATTTGCACATCATGATAGTATAATTTATTGTTTATATTGCAGTACCATTTATAAAATATATTAACCAAGACATATCTGTTGCAATCAGTGTTCATATTGAATTATTGCCTTTAATCACCATTCCCTTTTATAATACAATATAAATGCTATATAAAAAATTGATAAAATACAACTTTATGAATGTGTTTTTTTTTTCTTTTTATGACTTGATCACATTTACTCACAAAAGATTAGCATGAAGTGAACAGTCATATCTAAATTTATTTATGGTACTTAAAAAATTTGGAAGAATTATTTCTAACCAACCACTGTACCTCTCTCATCATTCCCAATTCCTTTGAAATCTAAATTTTGTATCATAAAAATGAGGGATTCATGTAAAATCTTAATATTTTCCCTGTGTTTTTGGTTCAGGTGCTATGGTGAATAATATAAAATGTCACCTGACTCCTTTCTCTTTCCCGATCACGGCTGTTAAAAAGTGGCCGAAACGGCGGAATAAAAATCAGATTTAAATACCTCGCCTAAAACCGTTAAAACATAGTGTGACGTAATGTATTAAAAATGCTATATCATAAGTAAAGTATAGATTTTAAGTATTTTTTTATATACTATAATAGTAGTATTGTTTTAATCACATAAATGTATCGCAAAGATAATCATACGGTAAATCTAGCCATAAATATGACGACCGAGTTAGCCCTAATCTTTACCTCACAGACAGGAATAACCAACAAACGCATTGTTTGATCGATCTTATTAGAGATAAATATCGGATGTGAGAAAACATAGGTACCTATTACCACTCTTTATGATTATACATTATAAGCTTATCTCACTTATAACTATTTTTTTTAACGCAAGAGGAATGTCTTTCCTTGCGACACACACACGGGATGGATACAGGGGAAGACCAAAAAAGCACCGCCTAGTGCCGCTTGCTTCGTATTCGTGTCTGAATCTTGTACCAAACGGCAAGCGGTATCTCTGCCTTAGGGGAGGAGGCCGACAAACTGTCCACTTAAACTACCTGCGTCCCTACGAGTGCATAAATCTAGAATGTTAGGCAGACGGTCGAAAACTGCCTGCACCGTTCCTTCCCTCGCTCTCATGGCAGCCCCCTTTTTTAAGCCAATAATGACTCATAAAAGGATGCCGCCTGCGAGTGAGAATCGCTGTGAATCGCTTCTCAACGAGTCTTATCAGCCCTAAATCCACCTGAAATAGCCTACGCTGTGCCTTCTACGAGCGTATAAAACGGAAGTGGAATGCACTGGGCTCCACGTGACACATAATCATTCTGATTCAGACATATTATGATTTATGCCCGGAGAGTGTCTGCATTACTTAGGTGTTTGAAGGCTCATCTGGAACATTAATGTTGCATTGAAGCCTCTTCGCTCCTTTTTGTATTCGCCCTCGCGGGAATGAATTAACTCTTTATGATGGGAGTGAGACAATCCCTCGCCAATATTGGGTGTGACGCGAGTAGTCCCGTCGCTGCACATACGGCGTAGTGGGGAACTCGGACCTTGCAATTTGAGGGTTTGTGCCCGCTCTTACTGCAGCAGAGATAAATCTCGTTCCCATCTGGACAAGAAAGAATCTGGGCACGGCCTCGCGGCATGTCCCATTGCGTAGCAGCAATAACAGCGAAGCAGGCGGGCGTCCTTCGCTTCGACCCTTGCGGAAGGAACCCCACCAAAATGCTACCCAACTCCGCGAGTGCCTACGCTAACGCGAATGGACATATCTTGTAGGATACTCCCGCCGGCAGTTGCCGGCACGAAACCTGGAGATATAAATTTTCGCCCACCTTGAGGGCTTGATGACCGCGGCTGGACCGTGAAGCTGCCAAAGTTTGGTATTAACCAAGCTTTCCTGCCTCGGGCAACATTCTTGTAATGACTACTTCCGTCTTTGGCACGTCGAAGACCACAGGCGGTTTTAAGACACACTGGTTGCTAACTGGGGCTTCCCGCGTAAGCTGTGCAGTGGCGGGGATCTGAGACGGTGTTGCTGCTGTTCCTTTGCACTTTCCCTTTTTACCGCGCGTCACGGTGATCCACTCGCCCTCTTCCCCCCAAGGAGTAGTGGGGGCGCATGTATGGGCATCGGCGCGGGCACAGTACAAACGTCGGTCACGGCTGACGTCGGTACCGATACTTTTTGTCCGGATTTAGAGGCTGGTAAGGAGGGACAATCCTCCCTAGCTGAGGCCTATCTTTTACCTCGTAAACTGATGTCGAATATTTAACTGAAACGTGTGTCTGTGATTTCCAAACAAATGCCAAAATTTAAGTGTAATCCTCAATTTATAACATTCTTTCATAAATGATTGTTTTTAGAATTTTCCCTATCATTTCCTTTGAAAGTTAGTCTGGAATAGACTCCGTAACGACTCAACGAATTTCAGTGTTGAAAATAGGTATTTATGTTAAATTAGCGGCAGACGTTGTCCTGCCCTGAAACAATAATAATCTAGTTCCTGATTCTAGTGCCATTTGAATTGGGAATCTAAACCATCCAGGGACCACCCACTCAAACATACAAACAAAACATCAAAATCGGTCAGGGTTTTAGGAGGATCTTAGAAACTGATCCGTCGCAGCGTCACCTACCGAACCCAAATGTGATTCTAAAGTACCCCACTCAAACACACAAAAATCGTAAAAATTGGTAAAGTTGATCTCAAGCTATGCGCGTACATACATTTCTACGATTATTTTTTATATATAGAAGATAGCTTTCGTGTCTATGTTTCACTTTAATATCTTGTAAGACATATAACATATATTAATATGAATAACATCATTAACGTCACACCTTTAAGAACGCATAAACTCATAGCCATACCTGCGTGAAATGACCTAGATATATCTGTAATATTATTGCAGATGAAGGCATTAGAAGATATAAATGTAAAATTTTACGTCCATCATGCACGAAGAAATGGACTTAACTGTCTAGTAACTAATATATTACATACGAAAAATAACTTTTGACAGAAAAAAATTATAATCAGTTTACTTGGTCAGGCGCAGACTGATGTCGTAAAAAGTCCAAAGCTACATCTCCACATAAAAAATATCTTCTTGGTGATAGTCACGGTAAACAAAACGATAAAACTCTATTTTATCTAAGTCGTGAGGAAGTTTTGTTACGTATTATTGGTGAAACGACATTGAGCTGCGATCTTGGACGTTAAGAAAAATTGGCTTTAAGTCATATATATACATGGCATCACATTGTATAATATTTTTATAACGAATCATAGAATCGTGGCTTTGCTCACGAAACATTGGTCCAAATTTCACAGAAGTCAATTGATAAACATATAATACAGTTCATATAAGTTGTTTTAAACTCTTAAGAATCTATTTTAACGCTGTTTCTTTTGTTTCAGTGTTCGGAGTGTTATGCACAAATATATGGAGAAAAAGAATGAAGTAAATTTTGATAAGATATTCAATCAAGTTTTAGGTAAGATAATTACGACGCCCACTCTACTTTTTGTATTCTGTATATTTCAATAGATATTGGATCTGATTCTAACAATTGTTTCGTGAGATACTTTTTACATATCATGACAGTCCTTTCACTTAATAACCAAATTAGGGCTTAATAGATTAATAATAAAATATCAATTAATTTATGTAACATTTTTTATATTCTTATGTAGGTTTTGCTTTCACGTCTTCAATGTAGGCAATTTTGACTGCCTATCATCGAATTAATATTCCGCGATAACCTGCATGTTCCGGGATACCGAGTTATATTTATATAAACACAAATAAGTTGATATCCCGGAAAATACAGGTTCATCTAATTTTCAAGATACTCATTCTATTCCCGGAACCGTAAAGAAGTACATAAGAAACACTAAAACAAAATCACATTTATTCATTAGAATCTATTGTACTAAATAATTTTGTATTAACATCATGGAATTTAAGCTTACCATTATTATGTTTCTGATTAATATGGTAAAACGTTAAACTTCAAACTCTTAACCAAATATTCACAAGCTACTAATTTACGCTACGCCGCGGCCGGGGAACGGAGACGCATCTACAAAATTCCCTGTAATGAATAGTTAATCAAAGAATATTCCGGTCGTACACACTGCGTTTCCGTTGCGAACCATCCTTGTTTATAAAATTGTAACCCAGGGGTTCCCAAAATATTCGAAATCGAATTCTGTTTCTCAGGGGTCGACATAAACGAAAAGTGATTTTGGAGGTCCACGTGGTCTAAAAATCGACGCCTATTTTACTTAACACAAGTTATTATTTGAAACTTTTAAGACACTATAAGTTATGTTACGTGAACAAATGTGTTTTTTTTTAAATAATTGCACTTGATATTTACTGAATTTTATGTCTTTTATATTTTGTTAAATTTTAATGAGAAATTTATGTGAAGTTTACTCACTTCACCAACTGCAAGTATTTTGAATATGGGATTCTGAGGTATCAATTCATTTTGGAAAATGGGTCTCTTACGCAAAATAGTTTGGGAAACCCTGTAAAACAATGCAAATGATTATGAACAGTCAATATTTATTTTGATGAAGTATTTACTACAGAAAATCGACGTAAGTTTAAAATTTATACAAAAGTCAATA